>WAAB01002826.1:0-11539 GCA_013389865.1 Piaya cayana
GATTCTGTGATTCTGTAATCCAGCCACTGTCTCATCCATGAGGATTTCCTTACTGTTTAGTATTTCCTTAATATTTTCATCTGAATTCCTCTGCAGAGTTTGCTTTTTGTAGATGAGATGATGAGGGATGTGAAAAAGCAGTTGCATTTGCGGGTGTTGTGCATTTGTTGGGGTTGTATTTGTAGGGCTCTGCACTTAGAGAATCATCAAGGTTGGAAAAGACCTTTAAACTCATCCAGTCCAACCATCAGCCTAACCCCACCGTGCCTGCTGAACCACGTCCACAAGTACCATGGCTGCCTGTAATTTGAACCCCTGCAGGGATGGAGACTCCACCACTGCCCTGGGCAGGCTCTGCCAGGGCTTCACCACTCTTTCCATGAAGAAATTTTTCCTGCTGTCCAATCTAAACCTCCCTTAATGCTGCGATTCTGGGGGTTGCAGTTGTGGGGTTTAATACTAATGGGGGTTGCATTTGTCGGGTTCTACAGTAAAGGGGATGCATTTGTGGTGTTTCACACTTCTGGGGGCTGCATTTGTTGGGTTCCACACTACTGGGCATTGCATTTCTGGGGTTTCACAGTTCTAGGGATAAATTTATGTGGTTTCACAACAATGAGGATTGTGCTTGTAGAGTTTTAAACTAATGGGAGATGCATTTGTGGGGTTTATATGCTTCTGGGGGTTGTATTTGTGTGGTTTTACAGTAATGAGGGTTGCTTTTGTGGGGTTTTACACTTTTGGGGGATGCATTTGTGCAGCTTTATACTTGTGGGTGTTGCATTTGTGCACGTGTACGCTAGTGGAGGCTGCATTTATTAGTTTTACACTAATAGGGGTTGCATTTGTGAGGTTTAACACTTTTAGGGTGTAGATTTATAGTGTTTAACGCTTCAGGGGATTGCATTTGTGGCACTTCACATTTCTGGGAGTTGCATTTGTATAGCTTTGTAGTAACCATGGTTGTTTTTGTGGGGTTTTACACTTTCGGGGGATGCATTTGCACAGCTTTATATTTGTGGGTGTTGCATTTGTGCACATTTGCACTAATGGGTTTTCATTTACTGGGTTTTACACTCCTAGGGTGCAGATTTATAGCATTTAAAGCTTCAGGGGGTTCCATTTGTGGGGTGTTGTGATTCTGTGGTTTACATTTGTGGGATTTCACATTTCCGGGGCTTGCATTTTCAGGCTTTACACGGCTGACGTGGATGCATTTTCAGTTTTCGGTCTTTACAGGGGCTGTGTTCACAGACCCCTTGCCTAGCCGGAGTTGCATTTTTGAAGCTTTTTTTTGTGAGTATTTTGGGCCTGGACTTTGTGGTCCCGCCCGCGCGAGATGCCAACCACACAAACAAAACCTCTTGACCCGCCCGCCCGGCCGCCCGCACCGTTATCCCTTTGGCTGCCGGCGAAACGAGGGGAAGGTAGGCGCATGCGCAAAGCCAAGTGAGAGGGAACCCAGGAAATGGCGCATGCGTAATGGCGGGAGGGAAGACCAGGAAGTGGGGCGTTAGCAGAGACAGGTGAGGTGGGAATCCTGAAGTTGCGCATGCGCAATGCCGCGAGGGGAGGAGGAGAGCGGCGCCCCAGGAGGTGGGGCGTGCACGGAGACGGGCGGGGCGGGAGTCCGGAGGCGGCGAGTGCGCAGTGGCGCGCGGGAGAGGGGTGGGGGTGTTGTCGGAACCGGAAGCGGCGCGTGCGCAGTGGCGGGCGGGCGGGACCCGGATGTGGCGCGTGCGCGGCGGCAGCCGGCGGTGGCGGCGGCGACGGCCGCGCAGCGCGGGCGACCCCGACAACAACAACAAACAACGCCAGCACCTCTCCGAGCACCGACGAGGCGGCGACGGGGACAGGATCCCTCCCCTGCCTGTCCCGCGGCCGCCGGCTGAGCGAGCGGAGGAGGGCGGGGGGGCGGAGGCCGGGCCCGCGGGGCCGGGCTGAGGCGAGGGAAGGGCTTTCCCCACCCGACCCCTTCCCTCCCCGGGCCCAGCCGCCCCCACCGCCCCTCGCCGGGATAGCCGCCGCTCCGCCACTGCCCAGGTAACATCGCGGCTGCCGCCTGCACCGGGCACTGCCGCCGTCTCCCCCGTCGAGACGCTCACCTGTGGGTCCCGTTACCCCTTCAGCACCGCTGCTCCCTCGCTCGCCAGGACCTCTCGTCCATGGATGTCGCTGCCCCACGCTCCTCTGCCCCCTCGCCCCTCAGCGTCACTGCCCCGGGCGCCTCTTTGCATTTTCGGTTCCATCGCCTTCTTCATCCCTCAGAACCGCTGCCCCATCTCCCGCCAAGAGCCCTTAGCCATTGGTGTCGCTGCCCCGAGCTCCGCAGGCCCCTCACCCATGGATCCTGCCTCCCCCTCGCTGTTTAGAACTGCTGTTCTGGGCTCCTCACTGCCCCCACGCCCCTTGTTCTGCTGCCTGCTTGTCTTTCAGAATCGCTGCCCCCTCGCCCACCAGGATCCCTCACCCATGGGTGTCGCTGCCCAACGCCTTGCTGCCCCCTCACCCTTCAGGACCGCTGCCCTGGGCTCCCCTCTGCGGACCCCCAGCCCCCCTATCAGCACTGCTGACTCCTCACCTACCAGGAGCCCCTACGCATGGGTCCCACCTTCCCCTCAGCCCTCAGCACTACTGCCCTGGGCCCTGCATGCCCCTCACCCCGCAGTCCCACCGAGCCTGCTCACCCCTCAACCCCTCAGTACCACTACCTCTCCACTTTCAGGCCCTGCCAAGCCCCCTAAGCGCTGCTGCCCCTTCGCCCATAGGTCCTACTGCCCTGCCATCCGCTCATCCCTGGGCCCCACTTCCCCCTTACCCTTAAGCACCACTGCCATGGGTTCCCCTCAGCCCTGCTGCCCTCAAGCCCCACAAGCCCACCACCCCTTCATCCCCAGATTCCCTAACTCCCCAGCACTACTTCCCTGGGCTCCCCTCTGCCCTGCTACCCCCTCAGCCCCACTGCTCCCTCACCTCTCTGCTCCACCACCCCCTAAACTCTCCTCACAGCTCTTTCCCTGAGTGAGAAAAAAATCCCAGTGCCACTCTTCCCACCCCCCCTGCCAAATGTCGAGGTGTGCAGGGTGCTGGACCATTTCATTTAAACTCTAGATCACCTAAAACGTTGGAGCAGATGATGCCTGAGGTCCTTTCCAGCCTGGCATTTTTTGGTTCTGTGGTATGGTTTAGTAGTGGACGGGTATGGTTGGACTCAATGATCTCAAACTTTTTGACCAACTGATTCTATGATTTTAAATCACAGTGCCCTTTCTAAAAGCTCTCCTGTCCCCCTGTTCTAGCTTCTCTACACTCTTCACTTCCCAGATATGTCTGAGGTGGTTTGGTGCTTTGCATTAAGTTCTCCAAAATCTTCCATCTTATTTGCAGTCACAGAGAATGGTGCTGGGAGCTGGTTTGCGGGCAGCGCAGGGCTGGTTAGCCTAAGGGGCTGTTAGTTAAGGCTTATTCCTTTTTCACTGCTTTTCCTTCCCATCCCTATTCCTGGGTTTTGTTTTAGGGGATGTTTGTGACTTGCAGCATAGCTGAATCTTGCAGGTTTTTACTATAGAAAGCTGGTTAGTTTGTGGGGTAAATGAATTGTGGGGTGGATGTGTTATTACGAAAAGCCCAGATTGCACTTCTGCAAGCCAGTTGTTGCTGGATGCATACGGCTGGTGTAGGACCATGGTGTCCCTTACTACTGCTTCTCCAGTTATCATGGTTAGGGGTGGTGTGCCACTGTCAACAGGCAGGAATGATTTCATATTCTGTGATTGCTCTCCTCTTTTAAATTGTGAGGCTCTCGTGCAGTTATTTATTTGTTCGGTGATGCACGTAGTTCCATGCTGAAATAGCTGTGCTGCCCTATAAACCCAAACACGTTGTCGTGATAAGTAGTCAACTTGTCCTTTCTGGCCCTCCTCTTATCTCAGCCAGATTGTTACTTGGAAGGAGTTTCTTCCCACTTTGCATTCATGAGCCTCTTTTGATTTGCTTGTTGCATAAGCATGCATGTTTAATATTGATATAGAAACTTAATTTCAAAGAGCTGAAGTCTAGAGAGAAGCTGAAAGTGTCTCTAACTGATTAGAATTCCTTTTTAAAGTTGGTAGCTCTTTACATAATGCATTCGAGCAAGACTAACACAATAGGGTTGTCAGTTCTTGAGAGGCAGCAACAGATTTAGTGGAGAACAAAGGTGCTGGGAGCGGATCCTGGTAAGGAGCAGCTTTGCCGTGCTGTTGTTAAGGTCCTGCTGGAATTTCAGGACTCTGTTTTCCTACGTTGTTAACCTTGTGAAAAACTCTGCTTTTGGTTGGGAATGGAATTTTCCATGCTTGCTGTGCCCAGAGGTGATGTGTTTTTTTTTTTTTTTNCACCACTTCTGCCTGAGCAAGGCTTGTCTCTTCCTTTTATTGCTTGGCACAGCCACAATTGTTTCCTCTGCCTGTGAGGTTTTGACAAATTACTGTTTATCCATGTTTAAAGAACTGTTCTATGAGGAGCTGGGTCTTGCAAGTGCTCTGAGGAAGAGTTCAGTTTGGGGTTGCTCTGTTGTTATACAGCAAGGAGTTCCATTACCTGCCCTGTTCTGAGTGTGGTGTCTCCTGCAGTTCCCAAGTTTTCATCCCCTCCTTCTCCCCCAGTGCCAGGATAAAGAGGGGATGCCCTCTCACCCGGTGGGACGCCCTCTTAGGTGAGGCAGCATGAGTCTCAGTGTGCAGGAATAATGTGGTTGTAGAGGAGTTTACAGCCCTTTCCCCTCTCATTGTGTAACGAGCACTGATCTTCCTTCCCTCACTGCACAGAAGCCTGTATTGAAAACAGGCATGTTTTTTTCAGCTGTGTGCTTTCTCATAAACAACTAGCAGAGAGAGGGAAGGGGAACCAAAATGACAAATGCTTCTTTCTAGGATTTAAAATGTCTGTGCCTGTATTCACATCAAGCATAGTAGCGCTGCCTTTTTCATCCTGTCCTGCCCCCTGTGCATTCCAAGACAAGATAAGGACTTGGATGTGCTTTCTACTGTTGCATGCATTTCTTGAATGAGATTAAGAATCTTGGAGCCTTGTGCAGCAGAAACGCTTGCTCTACTCACAGGATCCAAGCCTGTAGTGTTGCTGAAGTGCATCTGTAAGCGGCTGAAGTGCATGAGTGGAAGCTGAGAGGGGTAAAGATGCTGAGAGCTGCTGCCAGGCTGCTACAGCAGATCAGTTTCTCCCATGAAGAAGTGGCTGCTCATTCTTTTTAGCTGTGGATTTATGCTCAGATGTAAGACTTGCCACTCAGAGTTGTCTCAAAACTCTTCTCCAGTTCCTTTTATGCTGTCATGTGTCTGAAATTTTTGTAGCTACTGACAGTGAGATGAGCAGGATTGATACCAATGATTCAGATTCGCGCACAGAAATAGTATTCTGGGGAATGCTGGTTCTTAACTGTACAGAACAGCACAAGTGCAGTGCCTTCTCAGTACCGTTTTCTCTTGCTCTTTAATGCCAATTGTTCTTATGTCTACAAACAGTTTTTTTCCTGTTCACCCTTTGGGCAAGCAGACAATGGCCTTGTGTGCTGGAGAGTATCCACACTTTAATCACTTATTCATCTCTTCATCAAATCATGAGCTGCCTTTTGTTTTATTGGCTTATGGATTTTTTTCTTTATCACGTTTATCATAAAACTCCAGCCGCTGCATTATTAAACAGCAAAACTCTGTGGTTAAAAGCGATCAAATGTAGATGCTGCTTTTCTGACAGCATTGTGCTTTTCTCATTTTGGAGGCAACAGCTTATGCAAGAGCATTTCGTGCCTTTATTCATGCGAAATGTTCTAGCAAGATGTCAGTTTGTACCTATTCTAATTAGCCAGCTCGTTAGTGGTGCATTAATGCCTGGTATCAAAATGCTGGGAATCTCTGACTGGGGTGGTTGTTACTGATAAATTGTGCTCCCAGAGCACATCAGTGGCAGCTGTGAGCAAAGCGTTTTGCTTGTTTTCTTAGGTAATGTTTTTCAAAAAAACCACCTTCAGATTTGAAACATTTTTGGTCATTAAGATTTTTTTTGCATTAATTCCTTTTTCCCAATACATGACTCCCTGGAATTGCAGGCTGTACATTTTTCTCCTGGACATTACACAGCATCACAGGCCTCGATCTGGCTGTTGTCTTTGTTACTGCAGTATGTGTGGTTTTGTTTTCTTTTTAACTTGGAAGTCCAGCTGTTAGGAAAGGTTGTTTTTTTTTTAAAGGCCGTAGTGGTAATGCTCACTTAAGTCATGGCTCATCACAGAGGATGTTCTGCCTGCAAATCTGCTGACTTGCTCAGACCTCTCTGCAATATGTTACAGTGGATGGTGGCCAAGTTGTCTTCAGATTCATAACGCAGATAAAGATGCTGTCTTGTGCCTTGGCAAACATCATTAGACACGCTTGTTTCTCCGACATTATCGTCTCCAGCATCCCTTTATGTCTTTGTGATACCAGCCCTTTATCATCTTCAGCATCCCTTTTTGTTTATGTTACACCAACCCTTAACACGGTTATACCAGTGATGACATTTTTCAGGCTCATACATTTATCATGGAACATTTTTGCATAACTGCTGCTAAAAATCTGTGTTTGTGTTGCTTGGAATGGGATGGTTCAATCAGAAGGAGCTCACAGGGATCACATGCTGATGATCTGAGGTGACGCGGGGCTGTTCTCTGATCAGTTTGTACAAGGAGATTGGTCTCCTCCAACCTGGTTGTTCTGTGATTCTATGAATGTCTCTCCACCTTGCTGTTCAAAGGCTAAATGAGCTCCAGATGTGTCGCTGGTACTTGGCACGTGTAAAATGATCTGTTTCTCTGATTTTAACTTCGCAGGCTGGTAGGATTTCCATTACAACTGCTTATTTCGGGCCTTTTCTGCCTGGGATTGTGAATCCATCTCACATTCTTCATTCATAGAATCATGTAATGGTTTGGGTTGGAAGGGTCCTCAAAGCCTATTCAGTTCTAACCCCCTGCCATGGGCAGGGACACCTCCCACTGGATCAGGGGCTCCAAGCCCCCTCCAACCTGGCCTTGAGCACCTCCAGGGATGGGGCAGCCACAGATTCTCTGGGTACCCTGGGCCAGGGCCATCATCTTCCCTCTTTCAGCTTCAAACCATTTTCCTCTCATCATGTCCCTGCATTCCCTGATCCAGAGCCGCTCCCCAGCTTTCCTGGAGCCCCTTTCAGAACTGGAAGCTGCTCTAAGGTCTTCCCAGATCCTTCTCCAGGCTGAACAACCTTAACTCTGTCAGCGTGTCCTCACAGCAGAGGTGCTCGAATCATCTTTGTAGCTTCCTCTGGACTCTCTTGGACAGATCCATGTCCTTTGTGTGCTGAGGACTCCAGATCTGAATGGAGGACTCTGTTTGTTCTTGTGTCAGTGTACATCATGTATTCCTCTGCCTTTGCCATGTTTACCAGCATTCCCCAACAGCACCTCTGGACCTTCAGCCCTGGGTCTGTTTCTGGAACCTCTTTTCTGAGTGAACCTGTGAGGCTACTTCCCTTTCTCCATCAGAAGCTTCCAAAGGGGCCATTGCTGCTCTTAACACCTGCCAAACTGTTTTTCCAGTTGTGCCAAAGCTTACTGGGGTTTTTTTAAGTGTTTTTTCTTCCTCTAAATACAGCACTTCACAATTCTTAGCATCTTAGTGCTTAAGACAAAGTGTTTCTTGGTCACTCCTAGTCGCACTACTTCTCATGTTTTTTTGTCCTGCAGTGAAGCCTCCAGGAGTCTCGAGTTGTCTCTTGTTTGGAAAATATGTAGTTTGCTGCAGAAACTTAAGGAGTAAAATTTATGCTAAGGAGGTGTCATGGAGGGGATTTTGGCTTTTTGCCCATATCTTAAAGTAATTATCCAGTGGCATGTGGACTGTCACATTTTTAGACTGAGTTTCTTGGTTAACTTGATCCCCCCACAGCTGCGATTGGCTTAAAACCATCTGTAAGTGAGTAGGGCAGGGTATAGTATCAGCGTCGGGCCTGGATTAACGGCCTTGCCCAAGATGTTGGATTACTGATTGCCTGGATCATATTCCTTTGGGTTCCATGCCTGACTTCCAGCTCCATCCATAACCGCCTGGTTTGTCTGCGTAAGTGTCTCATTTCCTTTTCTTGTTTGGGGTTTGACCGTTCTCCCCTGTTTTGGTTTTGAGGTAAAACTCCCCCCAAAACCCTCACAGTATATTGCAGCCACCCTCCCTTCCCCCAGACCCTGCTGTCCCAAAAATCCAGGAGAAGGCAAGAGAGGCTGAGAATACAAAACAATCAAAACAGGCAAAGGCTAAGTGAATATATATATAATGTATTAACACTATATGTAACTAACATACTACATTGGTGGTTCAGTGGTAAAATTCTCTACTACANTTTTTTTTTTTTTTAAAAGGGCCAAAAAGAAAAATCAAACTATGACATTCCCAAATTGCAAAGTGTGGCTTTTGTGGGAGGAGAAGGGGGGAAGATAAGCAACTTGTGAGTGTGAAAAGTATTCATTTAAGGTTGCTCTGAACATATAGTAAAACAAATGTGATTTATTTTTGAGAAATCTGAATTTGTAACCTCTGTGTTAGAATAGGAAGTGGGAATTGCTTGGCTGTTTCGGCTGGCTGGGCAGGGTGAAGTCCTCCTATTTTTTATCAGCCTATGCCTGTAGATCTCAGCTGAGCTTCTGTGTGTCTGTATGAATGCTGCTATAAAAGCAAAGAAATCCTGACTTTTCTAACCATGAAAGGCAGAAAAACTTTTTTCTCTTTCTAAAACCTTTCTACCTCCTTCATACCATATGTGTATGTCTGCCTGCATCTGTATGTGTCTGCACACTGTTTCTGATAAAGTATTTCAACCCAAAATATACCTCGGCAGTCCTTGGGCCTCATGTTGGGGCCTTCCAAATGATTGTATCTCCTAAATACCTTGCATGCTGCCTGGAGAGCTGCTGCAGATATTTGGAAGTCATGGCTTGCACTGTTTTTGTTACCCTGGGTTTTTGGCATGTAAAAACACTTGTTCTTAAGCCATGCTAGCTTGTAATATTATCTTGCTGGTGCAGCTGAGGAGATGCTGGCAAACAAGCTGGAATATTAATTTTCTCTTCCATAAATACATTGATTATCCCTTCGGGTGAGGTCTTGTCTACTTTTTCTGCATTGCTTGATTTTGCCTTATTGATCAGGAGGACCCTGCTTCCACAAACAGGAATGCTCTCCTGGAGGTCTGAGCTAGCACTGGGTCTTCGTGGCTTTTACAGAAGATGCTGAACCTTAAACCCAGTCTGTTTTCTAGTAAAATGATTGCTGTTTTGAGAAGGAGGTTGTAGCAGTTACCTGAGGGCAGTGGAACAGTCTGAGTTGGTGTGGTGCTTGTTTTGGTTTCCTACCCAGAAGATAAATGTAAATGCAATGAGGGCAGTGGTGGGGGAGCTTGGTAACGTTACATCCATGCGGATAAGTCAGTAATACATCCAATTTTAGTTACATCAGGCAGCAGACTATTGCAGGTGCTGTATAGACTATTATATTGTTTTAGAATCTGTTTATTAAGTTCAGGTAACCATTTCTAGTGGAATTATCCACAGCTAGGAAAATAAGGCATGTGGCACCAGTGTTGCATTTTTAATTTCAGACAGCTGCTTCATGTTTTGAATTTCATCGTGCAGGCTAAAAAAGATCCATCGCCCTTCAGCCAGGCAGCTGTGAGGAGGTGGGAGATACGGAGGAGCTGCTGTGTTTGCTCATGTCTGCATCAGTTTTGGAGGAAGAGTTTCAGTTAGGAACTACTTTGGAGTTCTCTGAGGTAGTAGGTTGTTTGCTACAGGTCATCACAAGTGGTTTTAATTACCTGACAATCTTCTTTTTTCTTTGATTTGTGTTCTTTTTGGAGGATCTAGCTCTTGTTCCAGTACTTAGACTGTCGCAGAATGCTAGTGTTTGTTCACTTGCTTTGTAACATATGTGTTAGTACTTTGTTGAAATAAATTGCTTTCTGTAACACGAGACACTTCTCTAACTTCTTAGCAGTTACCTTAGTTTGTCCCATTTATTTCCCCTTCTGTGTTCTGCTCGCATCACTTGAGAGCAAAAGAGAGAGAAATACCTGCTTGTTCCTTGGTAGGCAAAGCCAAGAGCTTCACTACAAGCGCTACCTCCTGCTGCTGCTGCTTTTCCCATGTTCCCTGTCTATTCTTTCCACTGCATTCCCCCAAGACGCTCTTACTCACTACTGTCTCTATGAAATTCCTAGGTAGAGGGAAGTAAGATCTTTGCTCAGTTTATTTGACTGTGCTCATTCTACTGTAAATCCAAGCTTGAGCTGTAGTGTGGGATCCCCTGCTTGGGTGGGGGTTGCCTAAGGAGTGATTTTCAAGCTTTGTGCTTGCATGATCATGCAAGTGCACTTGTTCTGTCTTGTTTTTTAGTAGCAGTTTTCTGGGCACAAGCAAACTCTCCAGAGCTCAGTGTTGGGTTCAAGGAAGCAATTGCAGCTCTGTACTTGGCATTGGTGAGGCCGCATCTTGAATCCTGGGTTCAGATTTTGGCTTCTTTCTTACTACACTGGGGGACTGAAGCACATCCAGAGAAGGGCAGCGAAGCTGGTGAAGGGTTCTGGAGAACAAACGTTATGAGAGGTGGGTGAGGGTCCTGGGGCGGTTTGGTCTGGAGAAGAGGAAGCTGAGGGGAGAGCTTATCCATGTCTACAACTGCCTGAAAGGAGGTTGTAGTGAGGCGGGTGCTGATCTCTTCTCCAAAGTGACAGGTGGTAGGAGGAGAGGAAATGGCCTCAAGTGAACCAGGAGAGGTTTAGATTTGGTATGAGGAAAAATTTATTCTCTGAAAGGTTTTTTGGGCACTGGCAGAGGCTGCCCCAGGGGGTGGTGGAGTGCTTAAAAGATGGGCAGGTGAGGTGCTTGTTCTGCAGAACATTTAGCGCTCGGTGTCCAAGAGTGTGCTGGAACCTAATCTCCAAAGACTGTCTTATACCACACATTAAAACTGCATTTTGCTTTTCTTTGCAGACATGAAAGCAATGTAGTAAGAAGGTGTTGAGGCACCTCTTGAAGGCGTGACTCAGTCAGCAATAGGCTTGCAGAGCCGATTTGTTCAAAACTGAATTCGTGGAACACAAAAAATCGGTGCATCTGTTTAATACGCTGATGCTACTGGTGCTTTCAAAGAAATGGTTTTAAGCTGAAAGAGGAGAGATTGAGATGAAATCTTAGGAAGAAATGTTTACTTTGAGGATGATGAGGCCCTGGCCCAGGTTTCCCACGGAAACTGTGGTTGCCCCATCCCTGGAGGTGTTCAGGCCCACGTTGAATGGGGCTTGGAGCTCCTGATCCGGTTGGAGGTGTCCCTGCCCTTGACCGGGGGTTGGAACTGGATGGGCTTTATGGTCCCATCCAACCCAAACCATTCTGTGATTTTATGATTTATCGCTACATGCCAGATCAATAGCCACTGACCTCAGTGTCTTTTTCTGGGGGTCGAAACTGCAGGATGAAATG
>WAAB01002829.1:0-21884 GCA_013389865.1 Piaya cayana
CATCCCCCACAAGGCTTTCTCTGACATATACAAATACAAGAATGATATACAAATCAAACGTTTTCACCATCATAAAGTCAGTCATTACCCTTGCTTACTTTGTATTATTCGTATAACAAAACTCTGAAAATCACTGAAACGAGCTATTGGAATTTGGATTGTATATTTTGAGATGTTACTGAAATGGGAAACAACTGTTATTCCTCCAAAATATTGACAAGTTCTGGTCTAGTGTGTCAGTCACCCTCAGAGCACTTCATTCTGGGCTTTTTGTTGTCAGAAAAAAGAAGGCAAACTGAATTCTTAACTGTTGCATAGTATTTTAATGTTTACACATTTTCCCATTACTTTTTAATCCTGTCCCATGGAGAGGCAAGGGTCTCATTACCATTACTATCTGTCTGCCTGTACAAAGAGCAAAAGGAAACATTTCTGTGACTGGACAAAATTTTCTATATATAAAGGCAGAGTAATCCTAATGATTCCAGTAGTATTATTTCTGTGTTTCACTTGAAAAAAATGAGATGAAGTTTTTGATGGTATATCTCTGTACCACTGAAAATTACCTAAAAACCTTTTTTGATAAAACTTCATGTAACAATCTTCAAGGGATACCTGTTTTTACAGCTGACATTAGAATATCCTTTGTTTTTATTTTATGTTATCTATTCCTCCACAATCTAGCTGGAAATACTTCCTTTCCAGAGACATACATGTTCTGATTTTGTGCGTAATAAACTACACGGGGCAGCTCTTTACTTGTTAAAAGGTTTTCAGAAAATTAATCCTGAGAATCTGAATGTAAAGGAGGGATATGGGAACTACAAACTGAATTTTCATTCACTTTTTTGAAGTTTCTATCTTCTACCTACTCAAGCAGGCCATGTTTTTGGCAAGTGAGAGACACTGGCTGTTTGGAAACTGAAACTGCTTTAAGGTGTCACAAACATGATAATAGTTTACTGGTCATTAAAAACCCAAACTCTAGACAGGTATAATTAAAAATATTTCTGAACCTCAGATATGTTTAAACTAACATGTCATCCTTATCTTTAAAAGCTCGATTTAGTACTCCAGATTTTACTTCGGTGCCATTAAACTACAAATAGTTTTAAAATGATAACACATTATGAAGCAGTCACTTCATCTGGTTTTAGAGGCAGGAAGGACAGAAGAGATGATAAATAATAGTTTTGTGGAACTTGACCTACTTAGGATGTCTTTCTATATAAGCATTATGAATATTTGTTCTAAAGGATTCTAGTGCTCTCTACCAACTCAAAGTTTTTTTTTCCTCTGAATTGTGTGCCACATCCTGCAATCAAAATACCTTACAGAAAGCTCATTGACGCACAACTATGGTAAAATATCTGTTCCCTGCACTCTGGCAAGAGAAAATAGTTGGGGGTAGACCATTGTGGGCTTTGATTTTTTGGCTTGTAATGTAGTACATACCACTCGCTTTGATCTGAAGTGTCCTTCATGTCTAACAGTGCCACAAAAAGCACAGGCAGCATTTAGGACTTGCTCCTGTTCAGAATAAATCCATGTTAAATCTTGCTAAATTTTCCAAGCTTGGGATAAAACTTTTAGACAGGCACAGTTTGAATTTGAGACATATAAATCAGGACGGTATACAATAATTTGTATTGGTTTAAGTAATTTGAGTCTTTAAAAAAATACTGAAAATCATCTGTGGATCATGCTTTTAAAAGACAACATAGTGTTGACTGGAATACACATGCAGACGTATATCTTTGGATTTACAAAGGAATTCAGACACAATCCTTGTATTTAATGACTGTGAAATGAGAAAGTATTTTCAATACTGGCAAGGAAACAGCGACCCCATGTAGGACTGGTTATTGTTCTGCTTAGTTTGATTTCTTTCAGAAACATGAATTTGCTTGTTTTGTCAGCCTTCATTCAGGGGTTTATTTCTCAAAGCCCTTGCTTAGTTTTTACCCCATATCCCTGACTGCAAAAGTGTGCACCTACTCTTTCAGGGCTGTATCTTCTATTCTGAGCCCCCCTGGGGGATACAAGGACATAATCTCCTTTCTACACAAGCAACTGTATTAGCAGAGTCTCATCTGCTTATTGAAGTCCAATATCCGCCATCAAGAAACAGTCTTGGTATTTTCACGAATAATAACAGTAATAGATAATCAAGAAATCTTTCTTATTTGACATTACCTGCAGCTCAGTGCCATTGTTATCAGAGTAATCCATAGGGTCAGTGGTGTCGTAAGAGAAAAGCTACTACTAAAGAGAAGCAGAAGCATCGCTCCTTGTTACTCATAACAGTTCTGACCTAGCTGAACTTTGCTTATTTAGTAAGAACTGATGAGATCTTAGACCTAAGTGGTGTGGCCACAGGCAAATTAAAGAAAACACAAATATAAATCTGAGAGATTTCTGTTTGCAATGGTAATGCTTTAAACACTAAGCTGCTCTTATCCCATTTGAATTTTGCTTTTCCAGTCTCTCCTGATAAGAATCACTCATATGAGCTAAGTATTTCCCTCAGTAACCATCCTTGCATTATTAATAACCAACTCAATTTTGCCTGCTAGAATAAGAGCCCTCCTTTAATATGTAAGGTTAGGTTCAAGTAACACTCTTTCATGAGTGCATATATTATTAGTCCTTTCCACTAATTGGTCTCAAAGTATGGCATCAATCTTATCACCAAATCCACATGATCTGGAAGCTGTTCTCCTACTCAGATGCTAACATTCAGCTAAAGACCTGAACAGACAAGGAGGGGAAAAAGCTGAGGCAAATCGATTCTGTGTTAGCCAAGGTCCACAGCCAAACCAGCAAGTATGAAGCAATATAAAGCTATCTGATGATCTTAGAATAAACATATTACCCATAAAAGAACATCAGAAGCAAAAATCAATGATGTAGGCCCATGACTGAGCCTAATCCTTCAGTTCCTAACCAATTTTGCTGCAACCAGTTCTATCACTGGAGCTAATCTCTGAAGTACATGTGTTTACATTAAACAGTTCTTGTGAATTGTTAGATTAGCCAAAAACAGATACATGAGACATAGAATTATATTTCTGATTGTAAGAGAAACAACCTGGTAGTCAGGGCTATAGTAAGTTTGCTCTTCTTTTGCATTTCACATGCCTAGATAAACAGCCAGTGAACAGCCAGTGTCTCTGAAGAGAAACTGTGTATAGTCAATGATGGAAAGAACAGGTTGAAGACGGTCTCTGCTTACATTGGACTATTTTATTTATGTTGGCTTTTAAACATTTTTAGCTTTGTTCTCCATGTGGAAGGTGTGGCTCTGAATTAAAGTATTGGGCTGAATACTGAGAGATTTCTTTTCTAGACAACAATTGTTTTTTTATTACATGAAAGTTGATCTCAGTTCTGATGGACAGTGTAACAGGAGGCATGAGGCTGTCAGGCTGTAGTTATCCAGTTGTGTCAGAGACATTTTCTTCTCATGAAATTAGTTTCCCTCACTGCATAGAGCTAGTGTCTCATATACCAGGGAGAGATGATGTATTGGCACACTGTTGTCTTTCAATATCTCAAACACTCTGTTAAAGGCTTTAGCATGTATTACCCATATATATTTTCCTCAGATGACATACTTATGGGTTACCATTTCCTTATTGACAAGAGAGTGGTAATCTAGGGCTTTAATGCAAGAATAAGTGTGGGAAGATTTTACAGAGAAGGCGGCCTGGATGCCGTGAGACTTGGTGCTAAGCAGCTGGCAAGACCTTGAAGCAGAGACCCAAAAATATAAACACCAGCTAGTTCGGTGGGAATCGCCACACACTACTGTCAATATAGCTAACTTTAGCATAACTTGATTTCTTAGCACACGCGGTAGTGTAGCCAATAATATGTTAGCAATAGCCTTATGGACAGCTATGTTTAACCAATAATACACTGCAGTCACCCCCGTGGGGACAGAGGGATGTAACAAAATGGGGTATACAGTAAAGTAGCTAAGCTGAATAAACATTGCACCTGCTCACGGATCAGATGGATCTCTGCCTCTGTTTTGCAACAAATAAGCAACCACCTAATTTGAGTACCGCTTTCTGCCCCATGGGCACCATGTGTTCTCTGGGCAACTTCTGGTTCTACAAAAGTGAGAGGCATCAGCTAGATCTCCGCTTCCTGAGTTGAGTCTGGCTACTGACTTGTGGGATTTTCGCCTTCTAATCCTTCAGGAACTAGATCCTAATCCCTTTGGCAGACAGTAGACCCAACAGAACACTTCCAGAGGCCGTGTTCTTTAGGCATGTTAACTCTCTTTGGCAGCCAGATGTAATTCATCAGCCTTGAAGAGCCACACTAGCAGCTGAAGCACACGAGGCTGAAAACCCTGGGCCATACTAACATCTTTGCCTCCCAGCCATGAAGAGGACTAGCTGTCTGCCTAGCCATGTGTGATCCCAGCCTACCATGGTGAGGAGGCAGGGAGAGTACTTGTGGAGTGGGTGAGAGGGAATCTGTGGAGTGCAGCCCTGGAGGAGATGGCCAAGGGCTACTTCCTTTTGGAAACCTCTGGCAGTTGGGAGCACAGGTGCTTCAGCTGCACAAGCAGCAACATGTGAGCACTTAGTTTTCAGCTGACTAACCTCTTTCCTTGGCAAGGAAGAACATTTCCTTTTAGGTTTTTTTTTTTGATTTGTTTTTTTTTTTTAAAGGGAGAGAGTGAGTGAGAGTGCATGAGAGATAAAGAGCTATTTTCCTTCTCAGCATTTAGTCTGGAGCCTGGGAGAAGGTTATAAAACTTGTATGCATGTGTAAAGGTCTGTTAGGATGAAAGTATTTTGCCTTGTGGTAGAAACAATGAACTTCAGGTTTTTGATTAGGCATTAAGTAGCAGGGTTTCACACATTTTTGCTACTTTCTAGGAGGAGAGACATAGCAAAAATGCCAACCCTACTCCTTTCTCCCTGATCATCCTAGCTGATTTTCATTCTCTAGGAAACTTTCAGATAATCCATCCTTCTGTCTTTGTCTATCTAGGATGACCAGTGACAGATTTTGTTTAAAATTTCCAGGTTTCAGATTCTTTTTTTTCAGCAAATGAGAGATGTTTTGTAATTTGCATCCTACCAAATACTCAGTCCTCCAAGCCTTTTCACCTAACTTGAGAAGGATTTTACTGGTTTTCTTCTCTTTCTTAAACAAATGCATAGAACAAATTGAACTTCTCAGATGGACACTGCTACAGGCCTCCTTTATAGATAGGATTAATTTTATTAAAGTATAATCCTCCCATGCTCATAATATCCCCTTCAGACATTCTCTTTTAATCTTTTGCAAAGTAGCATTAAAACAGTTTCTGGCATTCATTAAGAATTGCATGATAACGCAGACACACCTTTTTAGGCTACAACTGCTGAGAAAAGCAAACCTGGGATTTCATTTTCTTGGAGCCCCTCTTGGAGCCAGTAGGATAGAAGCAAGCAAGTCGCAGTTGCACCAGTGTCATCACGAAGTAAGCCTGTGATCACTCAGTCGCTTTCCTTCAGGGAGAGAGAACTACCTCCCAGTCCTGGAAATCAACACATGTTGCTCCATAGCTTTGTTTTGAAGGACGGTCTACAGAGGCTTCTGTGATTTCCTGGACTGTCTTTCAGTCCTGGAAATCAATACATGTTGCTCTGTAGCCTTGTTTTGAAGAAAGATCTACAGAGGCTTCTGTGATTTTTCCCTTTCACCCCCATGCAATGCAAAGCCTAATCATCGCTTAAATCCCCATCAAAATAAGGCTTAGGTAATAGCCTTGGCAGAAGGGCGAGTTCCACCCACATTCCTCTGTGCTCATCTGGGCTGGAGAACCAGAACTGGAAAGCTATGCATGTGAGGCTTTTTTTTTTTTTTTTTTTTAACTACTTGGAATTAAACACTTACTGTGCACTTACTTCAGCTTTGTTTCCGGCTGTGTTTTTGGTAAAGCCAAAACCTGCTGTAGTATAAGTGGTTCATGTTAAAAAAATTAGAATTCTGAGATGGAGTTGAAAGAATAAAAATGCTAAGCCTCTGGCATTCTTTGATCTTGTAAGGAGAATAAGCACAGAGAGACTTCTCAATTACAGTATTTGCCTCAGAAGAGATTATCACGTTTCCAAAATGTTGTCAGTTATGAAATGCACACATGTTGCAAAGAAGTAAATAAATATCTTTTGACCAGTCTCCTCATTTCTGGCAAAGTCCTATGATATATATACTTTACTACTAATGGTAGCATGCTAAAGTCTAACTGTAAGTGAGAAATAAAGGAGAATTAAATATATATCACATAAAAATAACAAAGGCCTGCTGAAAAGTCAAGTAGAGAAGAATACAAGAGCAAAAATAAAAACGGTGTGTTTGGAATTATTAAATTTTCAATTAAAACACAAAACCTTGGCAAAAATAAACATTTCAACATACAATAAGCCCTGAAACAAATAAGATTCTTTATCTGTTTTGTAAAAATCATATTGCCTGATGTTGTAGTACCTCTCATAGCAGTTCATCTCAAAAGATTTGTGGGAAACAGAAGAATATTTTAGGTACATGTAGTTCCATAGCCATAAAATGTACCTATCCATCCCTAGCTAAAAAAAGGTAGCCACGAGTAACTAGGAGATCTCAGGAAATCTGGGAAAACAGACAACAGAAACAGAAAATATAAAAAAGGGTGCAGCCTACAGTGTCTGAACATAGAGACAGAAGGGTGCCTGACATGGGTGCTCTTTTTCCTCCTGTAGCTGATAAAGGCAGCTTTTCCAAACTCTTGTAGTGTGGTGTTATAGATGCAATTAAATCATAGTAACTTCTCACTTAGCTTTAATAAAATTACTTTATACTTTGCAGTGCTTGCTTAAGAGATCTATTCTGAAACTGGAAAGCTCCTCTGTTAGTCTATTTTCCTAAATCTGGGGTTTCTTTTGGAGAGAAGAGATTCACAAGGGTCTCCTAAATTATCCTGCCTACCAGTATTTGCTTACCTAAGTTTTCAGCTGTCCTATGTGAACTCAGACTCAGGCCTTGACATGCTGTAAGCAACCCATTAGAGATTTTGGTCCTGAATTGGTCTGTGCTAATGTTGAAAATTAATCTCTGCTCCATCTTCCTCCCACAGAAAATATCATGTTTGTAAAACAAGAGTGGGAATCTCTATGATAATTTCAACCACTCTTCTTGATTGAAGCATAAACCTACCCCTTGTATCTAGTACCAGATGTGGATCTGAAGAAATCTGTCAAGCCACCTGCTCATCATTCTTCACCAAAGACATCATCCAGACTGAAACTGCTGCTGCATTGGATCAGTCTATCCAGCTTTCACTTGCATCATATAACACAGTTGCATCCTTATAGCTATTCAGCTCCATTCAGATGAGCACCAGCGTAATCTGATGGGTGCATTACATGATAATATCTTCGCAGGATAGAATTGAAATTCGTTATTATGTCCAGGTCCTGGCATCTTTAGCCACCAGTCACTTGGATTGCCACAGCTATGCTCGTAACAGAATCTCAGCTAATTAATTTAAAATCAGGGTTGGACTTCCCCAGCTCATTTGCTTTATCTCATAGCATTCTAGAAATAATAGTGAACCTGTAATAGAGCAGAAAGGACATTCCAGCTACCTTTAGGGTGTTCTCTCTGCTGGTTGGGTTATATTTACATTGTAATACTGAATTCCCTTCCACTGTTCTCATTAAGGCACAATGCATGGGAGGTTATTCTCCCTCTGTACTCGGCACTGGTGAGACCGTTCCTTGAATCCTGTGTGCAGTTCTGGGCCCCTCAGCACAAGAAGGATGTTGACACTCTGGAGAGTGTCCAGAGAAGAGCAACAAAACTGGTGAAGGGGCTCGAGAACAGGCCTTATGAGGAGCGGCTGAGAGAGCTGGGGCTGTTTAGCCTGGAGAAGAGGAGACTGAGGGGAGACCTCATTGCTCTCTACAAATACCTGAAGGGAGGTTGTAGAGAGGAGGGAGCTGGCCTCTTCNNATGGCACCTAGGTTTTTTTTTTTCTGGCAATACATTGTGCTCTGCAGACATAATCACAACTCCAAGCCATCAATTTAACAACTTCAGAGCAAGTATTTCCAGGTCAGATGATATGACAAAGCTCTTGCAAGTAGGCTCTGTCAAATCTTGCAGTAGAGTTTGAAAAGTTGTGGGTTTTATTTATTTTCTCTTTTGTGGATGCTACTACTCCTACTGCTCCTTCTGACACAAATTTAAGTTGGCATTCCTTTGTATACTCATGTGTTGCCTTGTTTTCAATGAATCAAGAATGCTAAACAAATTTCCTATAATCCATGCTAATCCATATCATCAGAGGGTCCAAAGAGTTTGCCTTTTGTTCCAGCGAATGGTACTGCTAAAAATCTGTTTCATCCTGACAGTAAAAATCTACTTTGCTTTACTATCTACTGCAAAGATTTACCTGTCTGCTTTATGTCACTTGCATGTATTAGGAAATTACCATAATTATATGGAAAACACATTTCCATTATGATATGTATATATTATATATATATGCATTTTTTTCAGCTGTGAGATATACATTTGTGTATTTAAGTGTGTATATATATCTATTTATCTTTCCTACAAAATATATATCTAAATAATCCAATAATCTAAAAGAAAAATTTTCTCTGCTACTTCACACTCCTACTGCAAAACTGCTACCTCCCATAAGCCCACAGCAAAACTTTCCATTTGTCCTACACAGTTCCCTACACATAGCACTTTGCTGAGCAGTAACCCACCAGCTTGGCAAGGAGATGAACACGCTGTGGCGAGAACTCTAGGCTGTGTGCGTGCAGGTTGTCAAAAATGATTGACTTTGGACAACAAGTTCTAAAACTACTGGAGGGAGAAGGGGAGGAAGAAAATGAGGATTGATTGATGGTGTAATTGCATGTAGTTAGGAAACCTTAGAAAACAAGGCTAAAAGCAAGGCTTGGGGAGTGAAATACAGACTATTCAATGAAAGCTGTAAGAGAGAGGTAACAGAAGCTACTTAAAATAAGAACAGCCAATAGACAGAAACATCAAGGCAAATTATTAGACATTAGGCATTATCATAAACAAATTTTACTGCAGTTTAATCTGACAGTGCTTAATTCTTAGCTATTAAGAGAATAAGGGATGAGTAGATAAAATAAATACAGAAATAAAAACTGTATTTTCACACCTCTGCTGATGAGAATGTGGGTGATATTCCTGGATTGCTGCTATGTTTTTAATCAAGTCACTGTATGAAAGGTAGTGATTTGTAGCAATCCTGCCAATTAAATAACTAGATCTAATTATTAAATCTTATTAACAATGTTAAACATAAATGAACTTTAAAAATAAATTAGCATTTCAAAGTATATATTTTTCCCATTTTTAATGATTTTCTGAACCAGCTTCGGATATTGTTATATCTGATGCTGTTATTACTAAGTAAGAGATATAGAGAACAAAACGGCCCCATCTATCTGTACGTATCTGTTTGCACCTAAGGCCATTCTTCCTGTTGAAGGAGGATGATGCTAAGCCAGCCCTGTGGGTTTGAAAGGTATTCTGGAGGCATAATCCAAGAAGTGATCATCAACCTTTGCCTCACCTCTTCCCCTCTCCTTCCCTCTCTCTCCACAAATTACTATGTGGATATTTAATATTTACTCCAAATCAATGGGAGGGAGTCAAATGCTGTGGCTTTAGCTCCAGAGAGTTGGATGTGGATGGCTGGCTCTTTCCATCTTTTCCTGTCCCTTGATGTGATAGTGAGTTGTACTGAGTTTGCAGAATACACTATGGCATTAGAATGAGCATTTGTGAAGAGAGGGATGCTTCCAATGGGATCGGAGACTGACTGGCTAGAGGCTGCTACAGGGCTTGGCTGCCAATAGTTGTGAGACAGAAATAGGGGTTCTTCAGAGCTTCCCTATTAAAGTACAAGGCAGGAATACTGCTGGGACACATCAGGAAATACATGAGTTTTCAGTAGACTCAGCTAAGAGCAAGGAAAACTGGCTAACGGTGGGGGAATTCTTTTGCTAGAAGCTGAAGTACAGGATTTGAAGAAATGGTTTGCACTGGAGAGTCTGTTTTACTGGATGCTGAGGTACAAGCACTTTAACAATGGGTAGTGGGTAGCCTGCTTAATTTGGCTGCCACAGACCTTCAAGAATGAACTGCTAGTCCTGATCTACAAAGATAAAGAACTACTGTTTAGAACGGCCGTTTCTTCGGCAGTGTTAAATATTTTGGTTTTACATACTTCAGGGAAGTGACAACTGAACTACTGTAAGTAGTATAATCTCATTTTGTAATTAAAAAACTGGTTTGGGGAAAGACAACAGGTGGTTTGGTTGATTCATTCTTGACATCAGAGTCTGCAGACAAGAAAAGATGAAGACTTTCTGAGTTAAGGGACTAGCCTACACTGAGAACGGTTTGGATTCAGTTCTTCAACATTAATTCAACAGCTTTAGCCTTTCACCCTGTTCTACCACAGCTTGTGGGTGGCCAGAATTCTTTATTTCTCTAGGTCTTCATTCTTAAGACAATATAACAAGGATATTGTGAAAATAACTGCTTCATACATGTTGTGAGGTGATGAGAAAAACTAATAGAACAAGCAACATCATAAGTTCAAAGGGAAAGGTTGCCTAATTGATATGAAACCACATAAACCTCTAAACAGCTTCATTTATGACTGGCCTGGTACTGAATATTCATTAGCTGATAAAAATATGTTTGTAAAAAAAATGCAGTAGTATTAAGAGAATTGCTAAATTCAATTACTATTGCATTGTGACGTAGTTTAGAAGATCAGATAATAAAACTGGGAGATTGTTTCATCCCTATTAGATTAAGATTGGATTGAGGTGTATCTTGTAATACAATTTTTTGCTTGGACTTCTGCTGAAATACAAAGAAAGTCTTGGAGTTGTTAGATTTTTTCTTATCCCTCAGAGAATTTTGAAGTGATCTCCAACAGTCAGATTACCTGCAAAATCTTTAAACTATTATTTTGAAATATAAAAGGCTGAAAAAACAAGAACAGTCATGGAATTTTAGAAATAAAAACAGGGCTGGAAAATAGGACAATAAAGAAAATCAGAAGTATCACTATTAAAATAATACTCCTCGTCTGGTGTTAACAAACATTCTGAGCTATAACAATTTCTGTCTTTAGTATTATATCTCTTCTATACCCCATACCTCATATAAAGATTAGAAAACATAATTTTGCAGTTCATTAGCTTTTCATTTTCAAGGAGGGGCAAATATAGGCAAGGTACTTGATCCTTCTAGATTACATGCTAGAAAATCCCCAGAATCTGTGCACATTAGGAAGCTTCACTGCTTGGGTCAAGCCAGCTCAAAATCAATTTGAATGAGTGCAAACTATTACAGGGACACTTTATTTCAGTCAGGTATATGCAGGTTCCAAGTGGTTTAAAATAAACTGAAACAATCAGAGATTAAACTAGCATTTACACAAATGTTGCATTACCTTAATTTAAATTGGAGTCACTTTCTTGGCAAGTTCTCCTTAAGACATTGTTTTCTCCTCAGGGTAAGCCTGACTATATAAAGTAATAGAGCTATATAATTTAATGAATTGCCACCCTTCAGCTGGAGGTTACTGCCTGTTCAATTGCAACATAATAAATGGGGTGAATGCTCTACCACAAACATGAAATAGAAAAGATTAAATGAAAACACATCTTTGCTGGGAACATGACTTCTACATGAAGTCTTACTATATAAGAGCAAAGGAATATAAATAAATTTATTTTAAATTTAAAGCTACTGATAGATCACAACCAATTACTACTAATAAGCTATCCCACAAACAGAGGAACTAGTGAAATCTACTTTCTTATGCAGTCGCATCCTACATCATAGAATCAAATAACAGAAACATAGAATCATTAAGTTTGAAAACAACCTCTAAGATCATCCAGTCCAACTATCAGCCCAACACCACCATGTCCACTAAACCATGTCACAAGTTGCCATGTCTACACATTTTTTGAAGACCTCCAGGAAAGCAGACTCCACTGCTTTCCTGGGCAGCCTGTTGCAATGTTTGATCACTCTTTTGGTAAAGACTTTTTTCCTAATATCCAATATAAACCTCCTCTGGCACAACTTAAGGCCATTTTCTCATGTCCTATGACTTGTCACTTGTAAGAAGAGTGGAGCACCCACCTCACTACCACCTCTTTTCAGGTAGTTGTAGAAGACAATAAGGTATTCCCTCAACCTTCTCTTATCAAGGCTAAACAAAAACAGTTCCCTCAGCTGGTCCTTATAAGCTTGTTCTCCAGACCTTTCTCGAGCTTCTTTGCCCTTCTCTGGACATGCTCCAGCACCAAAATGTCCTTTTTTGTACTGAGAGGCCCAAAACTCAACACAGCATTCAAGGTGCAGTCTCACCAACACCAAGTACAGGGGGACAATCACTTCCCTACTTCTGCTGGCCACATCATTTCTAATACAAGACAGGATGCTGCTGGCATTCTTGACCACATGAGCACATTACTGGCTCATGTTCGGCTGGCTGTTGACCAGCATCCCCTGGTCTTTTTCCACCAGGCAGCTTTCTAGACACTCTTCCCCAGGCCTGTAGCATTACATGGGGTTGTTGTGACTCAGGTGCAGAACCCAGCGCTTGGCCTTGTTGAATCTCATACAATTGACTTCAGCCCATCAATCCAGTCCATCCAGATCCCTCTGTAGAGCTTTCCTGCCTTTGAACAGACTGACACTCCCACCCAATTTGGTGTCCTCTGCAAACTGAGTGAGGGAGCACTCAATGCCCTAAATCCAGATCATTGCTAAAGACATTAAACAAGTCTGGCCCCAACACTGAGCCCTGGGGAACACCACATGTGACAGGCTGCCAACTGTATTTACCTCCATTCACCACAACTCTCCCATCTTGGTCATCCAGCCAGGTTTTAACCCAGTGAAGAGTGCACATGTCTAAGCCATAATCTGCCAACTACTCTAGGAAAATGCTATGGAAGACAGTGTCAAAGGCTCTACTGAAGTCGAGGTAGATAACATCTGTAGGGATTGGCGATCGGAAGATCACGCGATGTTACGGAGAGGATAGGGAACGTGAACTGGAGCAAACATGCCTTTGTCTGTGGGCTTAGCGATAAGGAAGTAGGAAGCATCTTAGTATTGGTAACTTAGCTTGTGGGAAAGTAGCAAGAGGTGTGGCTAGATCTAGGAGACTATATAAGTCTATGTTATCTTTGAATAAACGCCATTTGTAGCATCCTCATATTGGTGTCTGTGCTCTTTGGCCCGGAGGCTGGGGGATGTCTCTATGCCGTCTCCCCCAAACGGGTTGTTGTTGCTGAACTCAACTGCAACAAACATCCACAGCCTTTCCCTCATCCACTAGGCAGATCATAGAAGGAAATCAGGTTAGTTAAATATGACCTGCCCTTCAGGAACTTGTGCTGGCTGGGCCTGATCCCCTGGACTTGCACACACCTAATGAGCATATTCAAGATGAACGGCTCCACAATCTTTCCTGGTGTTTGGGTCAGGATAATAGGCCTATAGCTCCCCAGATCCTCTTTCTGGCCCTTCTTGTAGATGAGAATCACACTGGCAAGATATGTGACTACCTCTTCATCTACCTCTTCAACCTGGTCAGGTGGTCTATAATAGGCTTCCAGGAGGATGACACCTTCTTGGCCCCCTCGTCCTTACCCATAATCACTTGACCTTGTAATCACAATCATTGAGCTCTGTATAATTGAAACGATCCATAACATACAGAGCCACTCCACTGCCTCTCCTTCCCTGCCTATCCCTTCTGAAGAGCTTATAGCCCTCCATTGCAGCACTCCAGACATGACAGTCATCACACCATGATTCTGCGATGGTGACTAAGTCATAGCTACTCTACTGCACAATGACTTCCAGCTCCTCCACTTTGTTGCCCATGCTACATGCATTAGTATAGAGACACTTGAGCTGGGCTACTGATTTTGGCCTCAACATTGGCATGATATTCCTAGGCTCATGTCTAGTGAGTCTAGTTCTATCCTTGTCCCCCTTAAAACCTAGTTTAAAGTCTTCTTGATGAGCCCTGCCAACTTACTACCTTTTAAGAAATAAGGACAGAAAACCTAGTTCCCTTATGTAACTCTCCTTTCTCCCCCTGCATCCTGTAGTATCCATAGCTTTCTTTTATATCCTTCCACAGGACAAGAAGAAACAGCATATGCAGTGGCTGAGTTGTAACTCCATACATGCAGGTAGGTTAGATCTGATGTACACAACATGTGCAGAGTCAGAAGGACAAGCAGAATAGGTAACTGTTTGGACTACACCACAGCATTTCCCTAGCAGGACAGTGTAGAGAAAATGGGAGTACCTGTTTGGTTCTTTCTCTCCTTATCTGACAATTTTCAGAAAATTTCAGTAACTTAGTAACACAATTATTCTTAGTGTCCATCTAATTTAGTTTAAATTTGCTGATTGAGTACAAAAATAATTGTGAAATGAAAGGCAACTCAGTCATATAAGCTTTATTTCCTTAGGCAAAGGAATATTTCACATCAGTTTCACATATATGTTTAGGTATTTTCATTCACTTTAGTATTTATGGATATCCTGAAGGTTTTGCAGGTAGGTACATTGAGGAATGAACACATCAAGCTTCTTACCAAATACTGCTCACTTAGCTAATGGGAGACGTGTGAGGAGAAAACATGTAGTCTCATGTGCTAACCACTGGATAATGCTGTTCTATGACATTCACTTCTACGGAGAAATCAATGAGCTCACTTTGTCTGTGGAGATGGAAAGACTGATCATAGTAGCTTCCTTGTATTTTAATTCTAGCAAGCAACTTAACTTGACAAATGGGTTTCCAATTTCCAGTTGTCTTAGCTGCAGCAACAATGGAAGCACTGACCCGAGGATAAAATGTCAATAAAATGCCTAGTCACAGAACAAGGCTCTTCTGGGACACCAAACTTTACATCAATATTTGGATTTATCAGAAGCTGAAAACCTATCTTTGTCAGAAATTTTGACAAAAATATTTTCTTTTGTCAAAAATCTGTTCTCAGTTTTGCAGTTTTCTAAGCATTTTTAAATTAAAAATTATGGAAGAACTTATAAAAAGCTTTCAAGTCTTGTAAACTCTAATGAACTATTACATTTCCAAAATGGTTTGGGAATTAAATTAAAAATGCCTTTGTGAGAAACTGATTTGTTTTGCCAGTATTGATAAGGGGAGCTTAAAAAAAGCAATTTTTGACAAATCTTTTCATTATTCCATTAGAGACTGTAATGAGCATCTTGATGTAATGGGACTCACACAAGGACTTTCCTACTGTTGTCATTAATTCAGACAGAATTGTCATGCTGATAATACTCAACATCTTTGCTGCTTTCGATGTTGTTGAGTAGGGAGGAGGTTTTGCAGACCTGACTGTGAGACCTCATCACCAGGATGAACAGTTATACTTTAAGGTGGCTTTGATCATTCCTGGCAGACCTGCAGCTACTCCTTTTACTGGTGACCTTTCACCATTCCTATTCAAGAGCACTTCAGCAAGACTTCTGGGAAAGAATGTTCAATGCCCTGAGCTACAATGCCAGCAATACGCTGACAGCACCCAGTTCTGTGCCTCGAGGCTGGCTTGTTCCCAGCTGTTCTACTGTCTGTAGGAAATTGGAAGCTTGCTGAATGAAAGGCAGATGGTGTGATGGACAACCTCTGATCCCTATCAGCAACTTAAACAGTGTAGACTGGTAGATCTATTCAGTACATGATAAAATGAATTATGCTTTCACTGTCACCAAATTAATTCTTGGGTTTAGTGCTTGCAGAGCACTGGAACAGAAGATGGTTTGCTAGTCCTATCTACGGTATTAGAAAACAGTCACGCTAGCAGTCTGATTTTGCATTTTCTTCATTTTTGCATGAGAATGTTGTAAGCTCAAGGAAAAAAGGCTCTTAATAATACAGTGAAGAATATAGAGGGATATATTTTCATAGTCTAACACAAAAATAGCAAGGGAAAGTTAAAATCAATTTTTAAAAATAAAACCCAAATAATTTTTCTGAAAATAACAACAAAGACATTTATTAATAAGTAAACTGAATAAAAATAAATATTTTTTGAAATAAAACAAATATAGAACCTCTATTGATTATATGAGTGGAATTGTAGGCTTAGACACTAGCTATTCTGAATAATGTGATTTAAGTGTTCTCCTATATACATGAAGTAATTTATCTTCTACTCCAAATATTAGTCTTGGTGAAGTGAGGAAGCCTTAGCATCAGACCTGCTGACTTATATTTATTGTCTGGAAAAGTACAGTTGCATCTTTAATCTGCATGTCAATATACTCTCTAGATGAGCCCAGGACTTTGCTTTTATTGCCTGAAAAAGAAGTTCTTTACATTATATTTCCTTTGTGAGAATTTCTAGAAGCTTCATCCTTCATTTTTCACATTTTGAGAATAAATAAAGTGCAGGATGATTAGACTTCATACTTGATATTAAGCTTGAGTAGGCTAAGGTGGTTTTAATAAGGAGTTTGGAGGGAATAAATTTCTCTCCTCTCACCAAAAGCGCCTAATGAAATCTCCATTGCCTCATCCTCAATTACTAGTGTCAAAGTTGCATCCAGTCTAGATTTTTGACACAACGCCAACTGGGGTGCATTTGTACAGACACGTGCTTGCAAGGAAAAAAGGTGGTAGCTAAAAGGCTTGGCTCATACCACAACAGGAAGTACAAGCTGCTCTGTGGACACAGAGACAGGCTGTGTTTCTCATCAGCATGGAGAGCTTACGTCATTTTCAGTGCCACAGGGGCAGTGATGGCATTTGTTTACCTAATTCATTCCTGTGCCAGGTACAGTGCAGCAGGAGGGAACCAGAAGACAGAAGAGATGTCTCTCCTTCAGACTTTTACTCAGGGTCCAGTGCTGTGTGTCTCTGGGCGTGCCTTCAACTGCTGTTTCTCTGGTTGCCAGGAGGGACAGAGTAGATAAATGAAGCTCATAGCCTTCTAAATCCTCATTCAGGCTGCAGTTGCTAGGTGGTTTTGGTTCCTGGATTGGGTGTCTGTACTGTTTCTGTGGCTCCCAAAAAGGACAATGAAGGTGAAAGACATGGAAAAGTGATTTATAGCTTTCATGCAGGCTCCAGTGTCTTCCCTGTTCTGGTACAAGATTCCCTACTACCTTCTGGAAAAGGATTAAAATGCCTGGTGTGTCAAAATTCTGTGTATTAAAGAAGATATGAGGGCAAGATTTCTTGTAAATGTTATTTTTTTCCATGTGCAGTGACACGCTTGTTTGTCATTAGCCTCTAAGTGTTGATCCCAAACTACTAACTGTTCTTTAGATAAAGGGTTTCAATATCCACCATTACTGCCTTACCTGGACAAAAAAGAAGGTAATTAAGTTAGAAAGTGGTTTAGAGGTGAAGAACATTCAGCTTAGCTACAAGCAGCTGAGGAGAGGAGGGAGGCAGGCAGGCTAGGGCATGAGGAGGAAATTCAACTGAGAGATGGCAGTGGGAGCAACAAGCCTAAGAAGGTGAGGAAGATCTGTTGTTGTGGGAAGAAGTCACCACTGTAGCTGCTTCACAGACGTCCTGAACTTCTCAGCAGCGGCAGAGAACTGAACTTTCCAAATGTGCTTGATTGTAGGGAAAGCAGGTCATGGAGCCATGGTTACAGGCTTTGGGAACAAGTCTTTGCGTGTGCCTAAAGCCTGATGCAGAGAGGACAAAGAAGCAACACTTTACATTTTGCCATGCTCCTTTTCCCTGTTGCTGTAGTAAGACACGCAAGGGCATTGGGAGACTGTAGAGCAAGGCTGTGACATTTTCTTGCATTGTAGACCTTCTGAGTAATCAGTAGAGAACAGCTAATGGTTGAGAATTAGACAACAGCCTACAAGGAAAGAAGTGTTTATTCATGTGTGTGTGTATGTTTGTACATAGACCACATAAGTACATGCACTGTGGAGTTAAGACTGATTCGTTTCATCACGGTTTTATTCTTTCTCTCTTTTATACTCATAAAAAATGCCACTTCTACTTGCCAGTTTTAGCTAGAGGCATGGCAGGCTGAAGACTGAAGACTATTCCACTCGAAATCACAGGTAGATAGTTTTAGGGGATGGTATCAAGGGGCTTGACTGTTCTCACTTTTACGGGGCTACCTGATGCAACCTGGTAAAAAACACATTGGAGAAATAGTAATATTTTTAATTGGAAGAAATGTGAAATCTAGATCACCTTGCAGCTTCAGAAATACAGTGGCACAAATAAGAAGGCAACAGGGGCTGCTCAAGATGGCTTCAGAGGCCAGAAGAACCACAACATACAGTCAACCATTGCCTTTCCTGTGCCAAAGTAGTAGGGATACTCACATTTTCTGACTTTTGCTTCTTAGTTTACAAGTATTTGTATGTCAGTGAAGGCCGCAAAAGAAGAATGAATGGCCAGGAAGGGGATCTACCTATTTTGGCAGTGGCAGTCACTGCATTGGTTCAAGAGGTACAGTGAAACTTGCCCTTCAATGTTAGAGAGTTACTTTTCTGTCAGGGCAGCAATTAACTTTTTAATATGTTTGTAAAATACCTGACAAAGGATGGGTGGGGCCTTCCTCTGATACAAATGGCAAGAAGAATAGAGCACTTCAGGAAATCTTGCGCTCAGCAATAGGAGCTTAATCTCATTAAAGGGACATGACGATGATACACTGGATAAGCTGATTAACATCTAGGCAGAGAACACTACTACTTTTGAGTGATTTTGTAAAAGGATGTCTATTTATAGTGTGAAGAAGCTGAAAAAAATACCATCTATCTTCTATTTAAAAAAACCCAAACAGCAAACAACCAAGCCCAACAAAAATAAGTGTAATAAAAATGTTGTTTACACTACTGCAAGAGCTCTCCAATAATTCAAAATAGAACTCCCTGCTTGCCTTTGCACACTGAAATTTTCTTTGTATTTCTCATAGATGGTTTAATAGAGTAGAAAACAAAACCATAAACAGTTGAATGACATCAGACATACTTAATTGAAACTTAATTCAATGCTTCTGAAAGGCACTGGATTAGCAACATTGGAAATTGAATTATTCATCCACAGAACAAGAACTTTCTGTGCAGTACTGATGACATCTTTTCATCTGATCCTGTGAACAGTCCTCCACAAGGAACAACAGAAAATGTTCAGATGAGAAATTTAGTTTTTTGCTTCTCTGATACAATAGCAGCTGGCACTTTTTTTTTTTATTTGGGACTGAAGGGAAGGAGCTCATGCTGGTAACATCTCCTTACTAGGATCTGCATTTAAACGACTAGTTTATTTCATGTTGGGTCATAAAACATCATCAGATAAAGTGAAGTTCCTCAGGGCTCCCTTTACTGACTTATGGTGGGTTTCAGTTGACGATCTATAATGCAAAGGACTTATTTGCCATTACCAGTTCTCTTAACTTTTTGCAGACTACTTTTTTGACAAATTACCATTTGCTTCTGATATGTAAAACTATGCACAGTTGGGAGACCCCTGTAATTAAATCTGCTATTTTCTCACACAAATGCATAATTATATAATCAACCTGCTTACCTTTTTAAAGGTATCTTCAAAGACTTTTTAATGGGCAGCACTGACTCTTTGTAGACTTGTTGTTTATTTCAAAAAAGGGGAGTTAGGGCATGGTCAGACAAGCTCTGACAAACCTAGTTTTGCTTTTGCAGTTTTAGAAGTTTGTGCCCCCAGCTCCCTGTTCATCCTCTCTACTCAAAGTTACCAACCCTTTACAAGCTTTTGTAGGAAATTGGCTTTGACACTCATTTTTGCTGACTTTGTTATGTGTGCATTAAACACCAGAAGAGGCTTGGTGCAACTTCAGCCAAACATGCCATTTCTGTTATGAACACAGAGAAATGTGAGGGTTGGTCACTGTAAACAGTGGGGCATCTGAGAAAAGCCAAATCAACTAGGAAACAACAGGAGCCAGGGAAACCTTTGTCAGCATGAGCAAAGGTCATGTCTCCTTTAGCTTCTTGATGTTCACCCCTTTTGTCATAAAGAACTATACCTATAGACAGTATTTAACTTATTTTTTTCTAATAGATTCTGAGATGGAAACCAAATTGCACTTCCCATCCTTTTGGTTTTTCCACCAAGTGGGGGTCCTTGTTGCTCTCACCTACATCCTTTCAAAGCCCAGGTGGCACATGCAATTCCCCTCTGATGGTGTCCTACTTTGACAAAATGCAAAGGCCAGGGCTGATACCAGCTTTATGATTGTGGTTTTAGGTCCTCAGGAAAACATCACAGCAAGAAGAATCTAAAAATACCCCAAACTGTGGTAATATAATTGTAGAATCTGGGACAAATTCAGAGCTTATTTTCTAATTTACATGCAGGGCTAATTTGCACAAAAATGACTGAGCTTTTGTTTATAGTGCTGTTGAACCATAGCGCATGATCTAGTCCAGGTGGACAGGTGAAATAGAGGCGACAACTGTCACTCAACCTACTGAAGCACACTTACCATTTAGATAGGTTTGTTTACCTTATTGTTTACCTTATTGGTTCACCCGTATATGAAGCTTTAAGAATCTCCTTGTATTTTGTAGCCAAGGTGTAAAATGTTCTACAATGGGAGTGAAGTTTATGAAGGAAAAAATAATTCCTCTGTGTAAGGATATTTGTAAGAGGAATTTCAACTGAAAATTAATTATTAGGTATGTATGATAATTTTGCTGAGATATGTAAGTGAAACCTCAAACATGCTTAACGCTCATGCTTCAAGCTTGCCTGCTTTTAAATGCTCCATGGAGTCAAATTAACTACTGTGGTTTGCTGTCAATGGTTGGCAGCAGGCATATTGCTCAGTAGATCCAAATATGACATTTCAAATTGTTATTTAATCCATAAGGAAAGCAGTCATTGTCACATCTTGATATATTTAGTATTGGGGGATTGGTAAGTGTTCTCTCTGCAGCTCTTAGAAATAATAGAACGTTATTGAATAAACTGAGGCTCACGTAGGGTGTGCTACTGCTGCTGTAAAGTAGAGTTACCACCCATGCACTGACAGGTCCATGGTGGAGCTGTATCCCTAATCTTGAGTTGTCTTTACTAAGGTGCTTGCCTGGAAAGGTATACATATTATGAAATATTTCTGTTCCTAGCACTTGAAGTATAGGGCTTTAGGATCCATAAAGGCATAATATATATATTGTATTGTGGTTTTATTAGACTGGTCTACACACCTTGAATAAAAATAATTTATAAAATTGTAACAATTTTTCTTTTCCATTTTAGGGATATTTTTTCTTTTAATTCCAATTTAAAGAATGGAAAATGAATGGTGTTACACTTCTCCCCCTTTCTTTTTCCGAGAAAATATATTCTATGCTACTACACTTTCTATCTCAGTCTGTACAAGTGCTTCTTGATCTGATAACTTAGATCCCATTGACCAATTTCATAGAATCATAGAATCACCAGGTTGGAAGGGACCCACCAGATCATTGAATCCAACCGTTCCTATCAAACACTAAACAAAGCCCCTCAGCACCTCATCCACCCGTGCCTTAAACACCTCCAGGGAAGGTGAATCAACCACCTCCCTGGGCAGCCTCTTCCAATGCTCAACGACCCTTTCTGTGAAAAACTTCCTCCTAATCTCTAGCCTGAACCTACCCTGGTGGACCTTGAGGCCATTCCCTCTTGTCCTGTCTGCTGTCACTTGGCAGAAGAGGCCAGCTCCCTCCTCTCCACAACCTCCCTTCAGGTAGTTGTAGAGAGCAATAAGGTCTCCCCTCAGCCTCCTATGTGACCGCCTGTTATTTTT
>WAAB01002833.1:0-30062 GCA_013389865.1 Piaya cayana
TCTATGATTCTATGAACCTGAGGGGTGTCCTATGAGGTTTTGCATATTTCACTCATATTTTACTTTGGCAGCATCGATAAAAGAGAATACACTGCCTAGTTTGTTTTTCCCTCCAATTCATTGTTCCAGACCTCTGCAAGTCAGAATCCTCCATAGGCAAAGTTTTGTAGTAATGACCAGCTACATCACACCTCCAGATAAATGGTTAGAGACAGTCTTGTAGTGGTTCAGAAAGTGTACTTTTCTCAAAGTGAGTCACTCTGTTATTTACTTCCTCTAATTGCAAATAGCCTTTCCTGAGTTCTTCTTTCAATTTTTTTTCCCCATCAGTAAATGCTCTTTAGCCTTGTGGACAGCACAAGGCTGTCGTAAATATGACATCATCATATTCTGGGTTAAGAGGAAGAGCCCTAGAAGAAAAGTAGGGTTTGACATAACTACAGCACTAACCATTCAACAACTAATCTCAGGCAAGCCTCCTGATATGTTAATCAAATTAAATGGTTGGTTCTCTTATTTTTTCTCTCTATGTTTTTCCCCGAAGTTTTGTTACCTATTCAGAATAGAATCACAGAATGGTTTAAGTTGGAAGGGACCTTAAAGACCGTCCAGCTCCAAACCCCCTGCAATGGGCAGGGACACGTCCCACCAGACCGTGCATCCCAAGGCCCCATCCAACCCAGCCTTGAACACCTCCAGGGATGGGGCAGCCACAGCTTCCCTGGGCAACCTNTTTCTTGGACCCCCAACTCTCTGAGTCTGTCCTCATATGGGAGGTGCTCCAGCCTTCTGATCATCTTTGTAGCCCTTTGTAGCAAGGTCCTCCTTGCTATGGTTATAACCATAAGAGCACAAATATTAAAGACCTTTAAGTTTTCTAACATTTTCCTGCAACACACTCAGAGCTCACCAGAGCATTTTTTTTAACCCAGTCAGAAATCACTTGCTACCTTCAGCAGGGCACTAATTAGATATTTTTCTGTCTTGGCACTGAAAAGAAACACAGGATGACCTATAAAACAAATACAGGTATTTTCTGAGCGCTCTTTAGTGCAACATAGATGTGTACCCATGTGTCCTCTCCAGGTTGCCTGTATCCATTTGTGTTCATGCTTGAATGGCTAAAGCAGTACCACTTTTGCATACAAGCCATTACTTAACTGCTGAAAGAACACAGAAGAGCCTCTCCTGGCAAGCTGTATCCTGAGCCTCCAGCCACCTGCCTGTTTCTGCTGCACCAGCTGTAATGTTGGGAGCAGAATGCAAAGCAAACAGGTTTCCGGAAACCACTTTCCTGTCAGTGTGAAAGTCCAATTTCAGAGTCTGTGGAGAAGAACAGTGTTGAGCGAGCTGCTCAACTCTCCTTCCTAACTCCAGAGATACCTGGGAAACTCATCAATGCTTGAATGTTTGAGAAGGGACTGAAGTTCTTGCAGTTTAGGTGATTTTTTCAAGGCTCTGGGCAATGTACTTGCTTGCAATGTACTTGCTTCTCTACATGTGCACTCATCTGTGTGGTATGGACTGGAATTACAAATCCTAGTCAGAGTAGTAGTCCTGCAAATGAGGATTGGTCCAGGAATTAAGGAGGAATAGATTGACACTGACCACTTAACCCAATCTTATGTAGTTAGTTAAGCTCTGTTTATAGTTCGTGGTCAATGATATGTACTTTCCAAAAGCCATTCAACCCACCAAGCTTACATCTTTTTTAGGATATGATAGTTGCCCCAAGTGATGGCCAGTCTCCACTGACTATAGAGATAGGCTCTGTACTGAGGTTAGCTTAGATCTTTATGTCTAGAAGACTAGATTTGGGTACAGTGAATTCCCTCCAATATAATGAGATTTTATAAGTACTTCAGATGTGTTCATCACAGACTAGATCCAGTTTGGCCACTGTTAATCTTCATTTGGTATTACAAACTCCATTTTTTGTGCAATGCCTTTCTCTGCTGAAGCTTTAATACGGCAAAGGGTGGCCGATTTGGATCACAGCAGTCAATATCTTTCTTTTCCTTCTTCCTTTCAAATACTACAGCTGTCAAACTTGATGTCTAAGATAACATTTAAACTGCAAAATACCTTTCTTTTCTCATTTATACATAAATTTCTTTGCCTCTGCTCAAGCTGCCTAAATCTCAGGTGTTGGCAACCAAGGTACAATAGAACCATGTGGGACTGGGACTGGAAGAGGCTGCTGTCTCACAAGAGAAGTCAGAAGTGTCTTGGGGGCAAGTCAGGCTCCTTGGAAGTGATGATGAGATTTTATGAACCAGTTTCACTAATTTTGCTGGAACAGAGTAAAGCAGGGGTAGGTATTAGCCGCACCCGGAGTCAGAATTGCAACATACAAGGTCCAACACACCACCTCCTCCAAACCTGTGCCTGTAAGTCTTTTTATTTAATAAATTTTTAAAAAACAGCTATGATCACCTTCAAAATAAATCCCTTCTGAGTTGACACACGGCTGCACACAATGCTGCCAACATTCAAAGCAATTCCAGAGATCATTTTCTGAAAGAATGTCTGTCATTTTTGCTTTCAGAACTTCTACCAGCAAAAAATGGGTTCCTTTGGGCACAAACCTGATCTTTGTTATCTCTTCAACATAAGCCTTGGTCAATAATTGAAAGGTTTCTGTCACAGATTTTTTCAGTTTCATAAGAAACTTGGTGTTAACTGTTCACTCTCACACACCAACATTTTCTGACCAAGGGTAAGAAAATGTCTATGTTTGAACACACGTCCACTGATAGCAATAGAAGCAATCGAACTGAGCCTTGTTTCATTGTGACAGGTTCAAACATGTTCTATGACAATCTCTTTGTCTCTGCTCTCCCACTCTTGTTTCCCAGGCTATAGGGTTAGTCTCGAGATTTTCCATGTTAGACCATTTGGACCTTTTAGTTGCAAAATGCCTGGGCTTCTTTTGCCATTGAGAGACACTCTACACAGCAGCAAGGACTCTCAACAGATTATTTTCATCCATCTGAAAGACTTCATCAACCTATATTATTTGAGGTTATGATCTTTACAGCCTAATTTTCAGGGACAGCTCTCACTTCCAGCCTCAGTGACTCTATATAATTCTATTAACTATACTTTGGGGAATTTACTTCCTGTGAATTCTCAACATAAATTACCCTATTGATTACACAAGGGAAAAATACTACTGCTGTATAGTATAGCTTCGGGATTGGACTCTTGAGGGTTAAGATTCTTTTGGCTATGATCAGCTTCTTAATTTGGTCAGCTTCCAACAACTGAAGACAAGCAGAGCATCAGTGTACAATATGTAACCACATTTCTGACACATCACATCTTGCTGTGCCATCTCTTCTTAAATCAGAAACTGTTTTCACTCTTATAATTTAATACAGCATGATATGAAGCCTTGAATAGAAAGCAGTTCTTTTAAATTTGACTAAAAATAGCTTTCCTTCCACAGTGAGTTCATGGCTTCTTACTTTATCTTACGGTCAGTTGGCTTCCCCTTCACACATACACATATTTTATTCAGTACATTCATACAAATGAGATGTCTAAATTACTCATTTACTTTGTGCCTTATTTTAATAGTTTCCTGTTATAAGAGTTATCAGAAGGGGAGTTGGCTTTTATGCAAATGCACATGTTGCAGACATAGCACCTATTCTTTATATTCTTTATATACACAAAGTGAAGTATATCTCTTATTCTTTTCACTGGAAAAGCAGTAGCTTTAACAACTGCCAAAGAAGAGTTTAATTTGCATACTTACATCACCCCTGGGTTTTATTTATCTCTGTGACTGTACATTTGCAAAATAAGTTCCGTAAATTTGTTAATCAGACTTAACATAAGGCTCACTCTGAGTGAAAACCTGGCCCTGTTCTTAATGAGTGAGGTAGCGGGACTGAGGTTATGAGAAGGGCTCTGGTTTTTAATCTTCCAGACCTCTGGGGCAAGACAGAGTAGCTTCAAGGCTGTATTATATTAATTATATTCTACTTTCGAAGGTTTTCTGTTAACTCTGGGCAATGGACATCTGCTGGGAACACCCTGTATGATTCCTGCTCAGCTAGCTGGACACTTCAGGCTCCACTTATGTCTTAATTCCCTTCACCCCCACTGCTGGTGTGATTGCTGGGTGTGAATATCGTGTTTTCAGCCACTCATTGCAGAACTTCGTGTTAGTGAAAAAAAGAAAGAAAAACTGGATTATGCATTTTGGTGCTGTGGAGCTGTTATCAATTAGCCTTGTGCAAGTTTTAAGAAGTTGAGTGAAATTGTCTTCCTCGATCCACATTCCTAATTATTCAGCCCAGCGGCATCATTCATACAGGTGCAGTTTACTATTTCTCTTCATTTTCTTTTGAGAACTTCTAGTAACAGCAACACTAGACATATGTAATCCTTCAATCACATCTCATGGTAGCTCAGTAACTTTTCTTTTTACTGTATAGTTTGGGTCAGATGTAAGTAACCAGAAATATTTATTATTTGTGGTAACTAGGTTTGATCTCCAAAGGGTGAATGAAATAAAGTTGGCCTTTGTAAAATATTTGTTAATAGGAAGAGCACACTAAACTGCAGGTAGCATACTTCTATTCCAATCTGACACATGACTTATGATGGGCTTACCTCTTGGCAAATTCACCCATACTTGAAGTATGTTTCATTGCCTTTCTGTACATAATATAATCAGGTTTCTTGTCTCAACATGGATTGTCCATTCTTATGCTTACACATTACAGCACAAAACCTGGGCATTCTGATATGTAAATACTCATTATAAAGTACAGGTGGTGTTTTGAAGAGAGTTGTATCTCTGGACCAGAGGTTCTCTGCCGTATCTGTTGAAAACAAAATTGCTTAAGGATGGCAAGAAGGGAATTCATATTGCCAAAGTTCAATCGCATAAGACAGCCCTGTTCATACTGCTTCATTACTCTGACCTTGGTTTGTGGGGCTGTGTGCCACCATGGCCTGTGTTTGTTTAGGAGAGTTGTGACTGATTACCAACAATGGTGCAACTGATTACTGTGAAGGCCTGAAGAGATTAACACTGGAGAACAAAAACTGCTCTCGGCACAAATGACCTCATTAGAACAGATTTATTTATGGAAAGAAGACAAATTTTAAGGTGTGGTTTATATTCCAAGGAAAACCTCTTTGAGACAGGTTGCTTCAAGAGCACAACACATTTAACACATTTACATTGTTAAGGATATTCAGAATCAATGCATTAAGTGTGATGCAATAAATACAGAGATTTGGGGAAAAAAGAAAGACAAGTGCCAAGGTTAGATTGTATGTTTGTTAGAAGCTGTGTCTGTTGACTCAAAAAGCTGTAACATTGGTTAAAGGGATTCTGAGCTTGTTTGCAGGAGGATAAAATTTCAACAGACTTGCAGAAGTCTGAAATATTAGAGTGACATTAAGACAAGTTGATTGCATCTCACCAGATCAATGTGACTTCTCACAGAGCATTTGTTACAATGTTGAGAAAGCTACCCAACAACCAAATTCTAGTGCTTGCTCCCACTGCTAGCCCATTATGACTGGAAAAAAAGAGGAAGAAAATCAAAGTACAGTATCCTGTGCAGTTTATCGGGTTAGGCAAAAAGACATCTGGCAAGTGGCATCTGTCATTGATTCATTTGTTTCTTAGTCAAAGAGGATATAACCGGAGATGTCCTGTTGCATGGCTGCACAGTAGATTAGTTTTGTATTTTGCCCTTGAAACAAGAGACCTGGTCTTGATGTTCAGGGTAAACCTGATCTCCAAAGAGGGGATAAGCATGGAGTATTTAAAAGATCCAAACCTTGCAAAACAATTAAGATCATGTCTAATTTCATAACATTACAATAGAGCCAGTCTTGTCAGCATCACAATTAGCAATACATCAGTGCAAAACCAAGAGTCTGTTTCAACTCTGCTAAACAACCCCTCATCTTGTGCACAGACAGAAATATCTCAGGAGGTGAGAGCTTTGCAGCTGACTGAAGAGCTTGAAGCTCCCTTAACTTCTGCAGGGATTTTGGAAGGTACTGAAGTATTGGGTCCATTGAACTACTGGTAAGGCTAAGAGCATGGGTCTCCTTTTAAGGAAGACTCTATTGAAACTGAACAGAAGAGCTGGGTTTCATAGAAGGACTCCACCTAACATTAAGAAAACTGTACAGAGTATCATGACTGAGCACTGTAAATGTCAGCATTTTAACTCAAATTCTACCGCTTTGTCCATCACAGTACTGGTCTGGCAGGGCACACTTTAGTATAAGCAGCTGTCTAAAAGGAAATCCCAGAAAGCCTATAGTTTCCATTAAAATGTATCTTAAGATATTTTTCTCTTCATCTCTCAAGCCCCTCCTCAGCCAGTGGTCCTTTACCCTCGCTAAAATAACAGTCTTTTTGTTCTCATACCTCTTTCCTCTGGAGCCCGAGGCAAGGGAAATTCTGCTACTGCTTTGTGAATCTCTGGGTATTCTGAAAAAGACTTTTATCAAACTTACTATCACCTAAGTATTACCTGGCCCAGGTAGTTACCTGGAGGGTCTGGGAGGTGACAGTTTAGAGAGAAGCCATACCTCTACTGCCATGGGGCTATATCTTTTTCCTTCTGCAAGAGGCAGCATGAATGTGGCACAAATGTTCTCCTTTCAATGTTGTTAAACTATGACCAAGAATAATACAACTGTAAATTCATTAGCTTAATCAATATTGACAGTAATTGTAAGAATAATTTCCACAAGTTCAATAAGAAATGTTTTCACTGCATATGAAGACCAGCACTTCAATGATAAAGTTCATGTGAATTGATTGTTCATCACTTTGTCATATTTTAATTCTCTGTTATAACCAGGTTATATTTATTTGAAAAGAAAAAATACCACCCACAACTAGAAATTTCTCGGGTTCTTAGCAGTGATTATTTTGCTGCATGGCTCATGACATTTGAATGTACATGTAGCCGAGCTGAACAATAAGAGCCTTAATAGAAGAACTATGCCCAGTTCATAATCAACCATTACTAATGTTGCAGTTAACCAATACCTGAGCAGTGTATCATAAATCATGTGCTGATTTTGACCCTTGGTAGACTGCAGATCCCCATTATTTGGGAAAAATAGGTTTTATGTAGGTGACTATCTCCATTAATTAATCTACTCTAATCCAATTAGCTTTTTCCAGAGGGTACGTTATCTCATTACAGTTCACTCAACTTAAACAACGAAACAAACAAGAAAAAACTACAGACTCAATCTCACTGTACCCAGTGTCATGGTGAGTTAATGTCTTGCTCACCAAACAGTAAGCGGTGATGCTAACGCTTCTAGTCAGGCTCTTTGCCTTCATCTGTGTGTGGGGAGAAGTTCTGATGTACATTAAAGACATTAATCACTCTCACAAGGGAATAGCGAGTTTTCTCACCTCTCTGCCTACACCACAACAGCAATGTCCCATCAGGGTCATCATATTCCAGCAGCAAGAAGCTTTTGAATGTAACTTATCCTTACAGACAATCACAACCCTGGCTACTGCATTTGAAGTAGAGGTCGCAGTTGTTCTTTTTACTCAAATAGCATTGCCCGCATGCTGGCAGTGTAGCACGTGTGTGAGGATTCCTAGGATTCAGGCCCAACATAGTTGTTTTCTCACACAGGATTTCACCCAGACATGTGGAAGTGAGATGCTACAACACACCACGTTATTTTTCCATCTGGACACTGCTGGAAGCATTTTGCTTCTCACAAATAGTCTGAGATCATTTTTCCTCATTAGCTAGGTCACTGAATGGCTAGCCAAGTTGTTGAGCCATGTTGTAACATGCACACGAAAATGGTTAATCTGACCAACAGCCTTCAAATAAGGACAGATCCCTAATCTTTAGGTTTCTTTGCTGAAACATGCCCCAAACTCATGTTCAGTGACACCTGACAGTGTGAATGAGCACCAGGTCAATTAACTCAACACTGATACTCATTGGCAGCTCTAAGAGCAAGGCCCATATGTTCCCATTCATTTCTTGCCACTTTGCAGGACTCTAGTGCATGATTGTTATCCAAGAGAGGACTAGAAAAAAACAGAAAGATAAAGAAATAAAGGCCAGATACCTTGCAGAGGCCATGAGACCAGAGAGCAAACTGTTCCACCAGTCGTCGGAAGCAACCTCCTCCCTTAGGAGGCATTATTTGAGACAGAGAAAACAAAATGTCGAAGTGTTTTTAAATGAGAGGATTTTAAAGCACTTATAAGTGATGTCAAAAAAGACAATTTGACACACAAGTCCTCTCTTCCTCTTATCTCTGAGGGTCTTTGAGTCTGCAGTGTTAGATTTTACCATATCAGACTCTGCAGCAGTGCAAAATTGCATGCCGTGACCATTCCCTTTGCTCTGGCCCTCTTCCACAACTAGTGAAATTTTAATCTATGTGGACAAACAGCAATTTAGAGACCAGATCTCTGTAATCCTAGTTTTCTTCAGTGTGTGGACTCAGAAAGAATAGCATCTTAAATGTTGTTGCTTTATTAGGTGCCCTAGGTGGAAAGTGGGAGTGCTGTGGAGGACAAAGCTGGAATCAGATGAAGGGAAACAGGACACAGGTCTGTAGGAACTCAGTATCCATTTGTTCTGCTGCTCACAGATCAGTGTATTTACCCAAGGCAACAGTTGTAGTGAGCATCAGCATAGGGTTCTTCTTTCTAGTGATGGTGAGACCTAATAGCAGAATTTCCCTGTGATGTTTGCATAGTTAAACAGGTCTTGTTTTAGAAACCAAGAGAGCAGTATGACGAGTAGTATTATGATTAAGGGGTGTTGTTATACTGCCTGTTTCCTAGATGTGTTGCAGTTAGTTTTAGCCAACGCATCCACTCTTTGTGCAGTCACATGAAAACACACTGGTCTATGAGGAATGTGCACAGCTGCAAGATGGCCAGGTGAATTTTAGATGTCTGAAAAGGTGGCTAATTGATTGTCTTTAAGCACCCTCACCTTTCTTCTGCCCTCCAGGTCACCTGTACCCTCTGCTTCACAGATCTGTCTCTAGATGTCTGTGTTCAAAGTTTTGCCCTTCCAGTTATTAGTTTTGACTGCCTATCTCTGTGGGATGATTTCAGGGTATCCTGAAAACACAGTCTTGGCCACTAACTCTTCTTTGTCCCAGGCTGAAAACAGGAGGTTTGAAAAAGATGACAGCTGCCTAGTTCCACCTTACACTGAAAACCTGCTGCTTTGCTGACCTTCACGTTCCTACACCATTTCTTGCTATTTCTGTTGGCATGGTTCTCACGGATGCTCAGACTAAAATTGGCTGCTACAACNATTACAATGTTGAGAGAGCTACAGACTAAAATTGGCTGCTACAACAACCTGGTCTGAATGGATGCACAACCTAGGCCACAGGGCTTAACCCACAGTCTTGCAAACTTTTTTTTGCTCCAGGCTTTCATTCCTGTGGGGTGGGAACATACTAGAAAAGATATGAATGAACTGAAGAAGAAAGTACATCAATGTGAGAAAGAAATTGGACAGAAAATTTTGCATCAAGTTATCAGTTAGGGTAACATATCATACAGGTGATGAGCAGTCAGCCTGTGTTGTTCTTTGTCTAACTTCATATTTTGCAGCTCACAGTAGTCTGGCCAGTCAAGGTAGGAGTCATTTCACTTGACTTAAGATTCCTCCTCACGGCCTTTATCATCTGTGAAGAGACGCAGGTAATTGTAAGGCATGAGTCATCTGCCCATTTTAGATGTCTGCATAGGAGTGAGATCATAGAATCATAGAATCATAGAATCACCAGGTTGGAAGAGACCCATCGGCTCATCGAGTCCAACCATTCCTACCAATCACTAAACCATGTCTCTCAACACCTCGTCTACCCGTGCCTTAAACGCCTCCAGGGAAGGTGAATCAACCACCTCCCTGGGCAGCCTATTCCAATGCCTAATGACCCTTTCCATAAAAAGCTTCTTCCTAATCTCTAGCCTAAATCTCCCCTGGCGGAGCTTGAGGCCATTCCCCCTCGTCCTGTCCCCTGTCACTTGGGAGAAGAGGCCAGCTCCCTCCTCTCTACAACCTCCTTTCAGGGAGATATAGAGAGTAATGAGGTCTCCTGTCAGCCTCCTCTTCTCCAGGTTAAACAACCCCAGCTCTCTCAGCCGTTCCTCACAGGGCCTGTTCTCCAACCCCTTCACCAGATGACTCACATTCTTCCCAATGACTATGAAGGAAGTTCATACCACAAGCTTAGGTAAAGTAATTTATATTGTGACATTGAAAGTTAGATGAGTTGAGCTTATATCTTGAAGTCTGTCAGCAGCCCAGTCTCACTCCTGATCTGTCATTTCGAAATAAAACAATATGTTTGTCCTGAGAATGATGTGTCTAATTCTTACCTGCTCACATGGATACTCTTGAACTGGAAATATCACCAGTTTCAAATACAGTGTTTAAATATGGAAATTCCCTCTGACCCTGGTTTCTATCTAGCCAGCTTCTTTCTTTTGCTGCTATTTTACAGTAATGCAGTCCTATTATTTTTTAAATTATACTTCTCCATCCTTCTTCTATGTCCATTGCACTGCTGGGAGATCAAACAAAGTGTGCAAGGAGTGGGCACAGCAAAGAAAGGAATTTTTTCATTCTAGTCTTTTTTAAACTTTTTTTAAAAATTAGTAGTTACTTATGACAGCAATACAGACTTCTCTAACAGAGTGTTCTTAGTGGGCAGTGTCCCTTTAAATTTTTCTAATTGAATAACTAGTTTCATCAAGCAGCCAAAACCAATGCTTTGCATTAGACATGGACCCAAACGCTTCATGGCCTTATTATTCTAGCATGCACCTCCCTTCAGCTTTTATCTCCCCTCAAGGGTTTTCATAGCCAAGCAAGCTTGCTGGTTTTAATTTTTTTCTTTTTTTTAATTAGCTCTTATGCCCTGGAGTCTTCTATTTGATTTTCCAGGGAAGCTGGATGTTTTTACTACTCAATCCTTGGATACAAAATTTTGCCTCTTAGTTCTTCATTACCAGTGATAATAAAGCTTCATGGACGACATATTGATAACGCAGAGGCAGAAGCGCACAAAGGCAAAGTGACACTTCAAAGGGGCATTAGCTCTGATACTGGAATCTCAGTCATCTAATTGCTCCTAAAGGACAAGTTAGCATTTCACAGGGGCACAGTTCACATGTGTACATGAAGTGGCATGAAAGGCCCTTCAGTTCAACAGAGTTGCCTGATCCCAATGCCCATGAGCATGTGGAGCTTTATGAATATTGTATTATTATTTTCTCCTGACTTGATTTGGATTCATATCCACAGAACCAACCACTTGCTTAGCTATTTCTCTGTGTGTGTCATGAGGCACAAAGAAATGATTTTATGAGGGGTACAGTTATTGTACGAGGAACTATCTGCATGTTTGCTGCCTTCCTATGTATGCTGAGCAACCTGTGACCACTCACCAGTGACATGCAGTACCGTGACTACCCAGGTGTGTACATCTGTGTAATAGATGCGGTGGCTTTGCTACTTGATCATGTTGTATCTCATCAATGGTATAACCAATGTTCACATAATCAGTGCATAGTTCATCAACACACATGTATTCAATTAACACAGATATATGTGTGGTGCATTCTCTTATCCTTTAGAAATACTACAGCAACTATTCAGGGACTCTAATTTTATTAATGGCATAAGGGCATCAGATCGTATTGTCCCAAGGTCTCCTCAAATCTCATGGTGGATGCAATTGCTATCCGTGACTGGTGAATCTATGTTGTGAGCACCACCCCGTAGGAGCAATTAGTGGACTCAGACCTCCTCAAAGGGATTCAATCAAGTGTGCTGTCATCAGGGCAAAAGATCTCATCCCAGTCTGTCATGGTCAAGGCAGAGGGGCTCATCCCAGCATCTGTCATCACAGCAAAGGGGCTCATCCTGTGCTGCAACAAACTGATGAGCCAGCCTCGAGTGCTGATACAGACATTGCACCTCTGTGACGCAAAACAACACAGCGCTGAGTTGGATCAAACTAACACACCCTCAGTAATTTTCCATTCTGGTAGGTAACTAGTGCATCTATCCCCTTTCCCTTACCAATGGCTTATGCTTGCCTCATTTCTGCACTCCACTGGCACCTGCCAAAGTCTCTGTACCTTGATGAAATACTGGGATGTGGAAACTGAGACCAATCAGCTAAAGCTTTCAGCAAGAGAGAAGCTCAGGAACCAGCATAAGCGAATGGGAACAAAGCATTTGGTGAGGTTTTATCACTGTTTTTTTCAAACTAGACATCATTGTGTGAAGAAAACTCAATGTGAATTGCCAGCAAGTTGTTTTCCAGAGTGCAAGGCAGTTTCAAGCAGTAACTTCAAAAGAAAACTGTTCTCCTTTTAGCAAAAGAGGAGCTCAGTAAAAAGTAGCCATTTAAATGTCTATGCAAATTATTTCATTCAGTGATCATTTTACTCCCACTAATGAGTTCAGCCGTACCCTCCCAAAAATCCCCAAAGCCTGGGGACTTGAAGGCTGCACACTGTTTTGGGGAAAATCACAATAATAAAATCACATAATAAAGATGAAAAATGGAATATTATTAAGTAGCATTAGAGAATTAAAATTGCCTGAAATGGCTGTCAGACAGAAATTTTTGCCATGCTTTCTTGGTCCAATAGTGTCATTTGCAAAGTTAATTGCTTCTTAGTGTAAGCCTGTCAGAATCGAGCCCCAGACCAGCACAGAGGGCTCTGACTCGTGTGTTAATTTTCATACTCACTCTGTAGATTTTCATATTTAAATTGGATTGCCTGATCCATCCTGCCAGGGCGCTAGTAACAAAAGGAGACTTGGGGAAGAGCTTAGCACCATCCTTCTCACCACATGAATTTGGAGATATGTTTTTAATCTTTCTGCTTCACCAGCATGGGAGGCAATTTCCCCTACAGTTGTGTGTGCTTCTCTGCCTCACATTCCTGCAGAGTCCACATACGTGAGGAGAGTGGGCTTGCCCCACAGACAGTTGGCTGGCTTTGCAACATGCTACATATACTTATTTCTCTTGCAGCTCCCTGAAGGGACTCCACAAGCTGTGGCTGGGAAGAGGAAGATCATGAACCAGCTATGCTGTGCTTCAGCCTACTAGAGGGATGTCCGTGACTGCTGCCCAGGAGAAGGCTTGGCCATCTCTTTCTTGGATCTCAGAAGCCCAGCTGGCTTAGGTACAATGAGCCTACAGATCTGCCTTTCATAGAATCATAGAATCACCGGGTTGGAAGAGACCCACCGGATCATCAAGTCCAATAATTCCTATCAAATACCAAACCATGCCCCTCAGCACCTTGTCCACATATCCCTTAAACACCTCCAGAGAAGNAAAATCTTTGCTTTGAAATCCTTTTGCAAGAAGAAGTAATCTACAGCAAGCCACCTGCTTTTCGTCCTTTTCCTATGTTTTTCTCCACAGGAGTGACTTAAATAAACACCTTAACTTGCCTCTGACAACAGGCAGAGCAGGCAGAGTAGCATACAAGGAATATAGACTGAAATTCCGGCCTTTGCCTCCAGATCTGTCTTGCCTTACAGCCACCCTTCAGACCTGACTCTCCTGCAAGAGCACGGATGCAGGTGTCCACAATGGGTGGGAGTCCCTGGTACCTCATAGGCTGGGATGTGGACAGCATGGGCTGTTCACAGGCGGTCAGGGCCTAGACCTGACTGTGCTTAGAGCTATTCTTTAGCAAAGCAGGCAAAACAATGGACAAAATGGGAGTTTAACCTGTGACTGATACACAGCCTACTGGCTCTGCCCCTCAGCCTGTGCTGCAACTCTGGGCAGCACTGCCCCAGGCTCCTGCTGGAGCTGAAACAGTCCAGGGGATCAATGTGTTGACAGGCTGAGAGAGTTGGGCTTTTTCAGCCTGGAGAAGAGAAGTCTCTGAGAAGATCTTATAGTGACCTTCCAGTACCTGGAAGGGGCCTAGAAGGAAGCTGGAGTTGGGCTATTCATAAATGCTTGTGGTGATAGGAAGAGGNTAAGACATGTGAAGACACAGTTTTCACAGAGAGCATGGGGCAAAGAACCCACGTAGTGACGAGGTTTTTCTCTGCAGAGACCAGAAGTCCAGCACCACAAAGGTTAATGGAAAACTGGGGTTTTTTTCAGATTGCTTTAAGAATTGGTTGAGGGCTTCTGAGTATGGAGGCTCATCTGTCACTGACAGGTGGGCACACCGTCTCAGTTTGTGGTACGCTTCCTCCTCAGAAAGCAGGTATCTTTTTGTTCTCTGTTTTCCCACAGGTGTCAGCTTAGTGGTGGATTTTAGCATGTTGCCTCATCTGGACCTGTGTACAATAGGCCAAGTCAGGAGAGCTTATGCTGTGCTGGAAAGTAAATGGAAACCCTCAGAGCAGAGTGTCCCTGGTGCTTGTTCCAGTCTGTGCTGGGGTTTCCCAACCACTCTGACCTGACACTTTTACCTGCACCGTCAAATGCAATCAAGGCTGGTCATTGTCATAAATCACAGATCTTTGCTAACTTAAGGAGGACATGGGGACACAGGCTTCATAAAGGTATGAGCCAGGTATTTTGTGTCCTCTGTCTCCTGAATCTGGCTGTCTGACAACCCAATGAATATGCAGCTCTTAAACATATGTACCACAAATGGCATTTTTAATACAGATTATTTGCTTAGGACACTGCTCGCTGACTGAAAAAAAAAAGTTTCTCTTTGTATCCAGACCATGGTTAAGAGCCTGCCAAGTATGCCAGGTATGCTAGGTATTAAAACCAAATACATAGCTCTTATGAACTGTTTAGATGATTAGCGCACCTAAAAACACCTCAGGAAACAGGACTGCCTCAGGTGTTTAGTAGCCATGTAGTCTATGCTTCTGCTCTGAGGCAGAATCAATTAGATGTAAACCATTTTTAGAGGTGTTTTCCTTGTCTGCTCTTAGAAACCTCCAGCAACGAGGATTCTATGAGCACCCCAATCTTCTCCGGTGTTTCACAATACCTATATTTAGGAAACTTAACTTTCTGGTCAAAGTATCCCTTGATGCAGTTGAAGTTCTCTTCAGCTTGTCCAGTCCGTGGTGGAAAGACTATTACTTACACACCAGCACCAGCATGCTTGAAGGCTGAAGCCCTCAGTCTGTTTTCCTTTCTCACTGACTGAGCACTGTCCATTTGTAGTCTTTTCTCACCAGTGATGTTATCTACACGCCCCTCCCAGATCATTGCTCACCCCGAACTACTGAAATATATCAACTTCTTTTTTTGGTATGCTTTTAGATGCTAAATACAGGATTCCAGCAGCTCTGTGCTTCTCACAGTGTCTAATGTATGACATTATCAGTGTGAATCCAGTATCTCCATTTTTTCACCACAGCATGGAATCATCTGTGCATGTTAAATCACAAACCATCCCTTAGGTCTTTCTGCAGAACTTCTGATGGCTGAGAAAACCAAGAGCTACAGAAGTAAAGTCGTTTGTGCAGTTGCCCTCTTGATCAGAGAAAGGGGTGGGAACAGATAAGAGGAGGTTTTGTCTAGAGGATTGTGTGAAAAGCAGCAAAAAGACATGAGAATACAGGCAGCAGGGGTTCAGAGGGAAGCACAGGCTGCCTCCTCTCATCCTGAGAGCTGCAGCCAGTTTCCAAACCACCCGCCTACATCCCAGCCCAAGCAGGAGGTTTCACTGTTTGCTCCAGACAAGACCAAAGCAGCTATTCCAGCTTTTGCAGCCTTAAGAAGTCTGCTAGGTGATGATGGCTGTACAATGTTACACTAAATAGGTCCTTGGACTCCTCCACTTGGGGTGAGGGTGGGGTTCTGCCATGCTGGAGCAGGGTACAGAAGTGAAATCAGCCAGCAAAGCAAACACTACCATGCCATAGGGGCCTCTCAGCCCTGAATCGCATGTGTCTCCGCTGCGTTCTTGTGTAATGTGTGGCTTAGCACAGCCCCTCCATCTCTCACTGACATGGTGCTAGGTCAGGAGGTGCAGCACTGAACTCAGAGAGGTCACAGGTGACAACAGCAGCATAGAGTCAGCATGCAGAAAGGATGTCTGGAGACGTCTGTCTAGAAAACTGCCTGGAGGAGAGGGACCTGGGGGTATTGGTTGACAGTGACTGAACATAAGCCAGCAGTGTGCCCAGGTGGCCAAGAAGGCCAATGGCATCCTGGCTCGTATCAGAAACGGTATTACCAGCAGGTCCAGGGAGGTTCTTCTCCCTGTGTACTCAGCACTGGTGAGACTGCACCTCAAATACTGTGTTCAGTTCTGGGCCCTTCACTACTAGAAGGATGTTGAGGCTCTGGAGTGTGTCCAGAGAAGAGCAACGAAGCTGGTGAAGGGGTCTTAAAAAGAACGGCTGAGAGAGCTGGGGTTGTTTAGCCTGGAGAAGAGGAGGCTGAGGGGAGACCTCATGGCTCTCTACAAATACCTGAAGGGAGGTTGTGGAGAGGAGGGTGCTGGGCTCTTCTCCCAAGTGGCAGGGGACAGGACAAGAGGGAATGGTCTCAAGTTCCATTAGGGAAGATTTAGGCTGAACATTAGGAAAAATTTTTTCGCGGAAAGGGTCATTGGACACTGGAACGGGCTACCCAGGGAGGTGGTTGATTCACCTTCCCTGGAGGTGTTTAAAAGATGGGTGGATGAGGTGCTGAGAGACATGGTTTAGGGATTGATAGGAATGGTTGGACTTGATGATTCAGTGGGTCTCTTCCAACCTGGTTGTTCTATGATTCTATGTTGACACATTCAAGGGTGACAGGATGGGGATGAGAAAGCAGGACCCAGAAAGGACTGAGTGCTCGCTTGTTACCTGTTTCAATTTGTATTGGGAAGGCAGGGGTTTTTTTTTCTAATTGCTACCAACACAGGGCATATTTCCTGACTATTTCCTTTTCCCTTCATGTAGCAAGGCATGGTGCAGTCAGGTAAGCTGCTGTCACATAAAGCCAGATCACAACTAGGTTTAAAGAAAGCCCTTGTTTGGCAGGCTCTGACAATGCTCGATCTCACATGCACAGCATTGACATCTGGTAGGAAGGCTAACCCAGTGAAAATACATGCAAGGCTGTCATCTCAACTGCAGAGAAACAAAAGATCCAGGATGCACTGCTGTGAGGAGCACAGGGGACATGGAACCTTGCAGCTGTCATACTCCAAGTGAAGCTCCCTATTCACTCACCTTCTGCCATCCACACTCATTGGGGCTGCAGATATTTCCCCCTCCCTCTCCTTGCCACTGATGAGGCCCCAGGGGTGCTAATGCCATACCCTCTCCTCTGCAGCATGAACGAAAAGCACTGTTCTGAGCTCAGTTTAGTACGAAGAGATTAGAAGAGATTCAGAGGTTAGTTGGGGTTTTGCTGTCTGTTTTGTTGTGGGTTTGAAGTGATGAACTGGCTCCTGAGCCCCCAGCAGGGTTAATTATTTATGAATGTTCCACAGAGACCAGGTCCTGTCGGAAAATCATTAAACCAAATGCTTGCCAGCTGCACTGCTTTTCTATTGTAGCAGCTCTTCTCACTGATTACTGGCAGAGCAGGATACAACCCTTATTAAAATAGGTAGACTACCTAATTGCCTCCCCTGGGGGGTTGAAAAAAAGGTCCTTTTGTAATCATCTACTTGGAAAATGGCAGACTCAAAATTGCTATTTATGTCTATACAAAAATACATACATAGCTATTTACATGACTGTAGTTAATGTATATGCACGAAAATGTGCACACAGGCATTAGAGAAGGGCAATAATGGGCTCTGGAGTATTTTCTGCATGGTGCAATTTAGTGGGCAGGCCCATGCTATGGTAGTTGGTGGATCTCACTAGATGTCACAGGGAAGATAGCTCAGTAAAGATCTGCAAGGTGAAATAACCAAGAATAGCCAAGTACCTGGTTCCCTTCACACCAGGCCCTGATGGATGGTCCCTGCCTTGCTGAACCCCTTACTACACCACAGTGAACAGGTCTTCTCCCAGTCTGTGGTCCCTGCACCTTCAGACAGAGCAAGAGAGAATAATCACTCTGAATTTGCAGTATTTTGCAATATTTTCACTCTAATCATCCAGGAGCCCAGTTTATCATGTGTCTTAGAGCACTGTTATCAGTACTTTGCCCACTGATCCATATTTCTGAGAGGGGCTGAGACTGGTAATGGTTTTAAGCAGAAAGAGGGGAGATTTAGATTATACATTAGGAAGAATATTTTTACTATAAGGGTGGTGAGGCACTGGAACAGATTGTGCAGGGGAATTGTGGATGCCCCATCCCTGGAGGTGTTAAGGCCAGGTTAGATGGGGCTTTGAGCAATATGATCCAGTGGAAGGTGTCTCTGCTCATGGCAGGGGGGTTGGAACTGGATGATCTCTAAGGTCAATTCCAACCCAAGCCATTCAATGATTATATGGTGAGTGATGTGTCCAGCTCAAACCTTTTTCTCCCATCAAACACTCATATATCCTAGACACATGATGTGCTGAGATCAGTTCCCTGCTGGAGATGTGGTGAGGATGGAGGAGAAGGAGACATTGACCCAGTAATCATATTCTGTTGTGCAGTAAGTGCTTACAACAAGAGCTTCAATATGTGATGAGTATGTGTGTTTCAAGTCCATCACTGTTTTGATATATCAACAGGAAATTTTGCTTCCCTGGATGACAGATCTCTCCAGGTCAGGACTTGATGCATCTCCTGTTTTGATAACTGCAAACAGCTTATCCCCTGCCACTAAAAAGAGAATGGGCTAAAAGAGAATGGAGGGGGCGCTGCAGGCATTTCTAGTTCCCCCATAAACCTGTTCTTCTACAAATTTGCCTAGTTGAGCTAAACTTGGGGCAACCACATCCTGCTGTGTTAAGTAGCATATTCAACCACTTGAATACATTGTGGGTGAAGGAATACCTTTCACTTATTCGAACCTACCTCTTACTAGTTTAGTTTAATGGTCCTTACCTCCTGTATTGGAGGAGACAGTGAAAACCTTTTTCCCTTTCTTGACCTTCACATCACTTATGACTTTATGGAGCTTTAGTATCTCTCTCTGCACTTTCTCTTTTGCAGGAAAATTAGTCCCAGGAACATTCATCATAGTTAAGTTTTATCTGCTGTTTTATTGCCCATTCCCCTTACAACTCTTGCATTTGGCTTTCATTTTAATACATCGATTAACTTGAACTTGCAGAGCCAAAGTATTTGTATATCCTGGAGCCATAGCCCAAGTAAACCACGAGTGAGAGCCCTAGTGCTGTGTTGGAAAGCTACTTCAAAGCAGAAGGCCTTGAATCTGATTTACAATGTCCCCAAGGAGAGATCTATTCATTCTTGAAGATTCCAGAAGCAGTTAGCCCAGTCTTCTGGCTGAGTGTCATACCTTAAGTGGAGAACCCAATCCTGATATCTGGTGCCTTTGGGAGGTGTGCAGGGATTGATGAACATAACTGGATGCATATTCTGCTCTTCTGTAGTGCAAAGATAAAGGTACACAAGGCGTGCAGAGTCTTGTTTTACTCTATTTTTCATGAAAGAGGATGCTTTCTGCACTGCCACCAGTCTGTGGTACTTAAAACCTTTAAAACACTGGTGGCAAAGGGCAGGTTATGTACAAAAGCAAACTGTTTTGACCTGGAATGTATTTCTCTGTTCCTAGGTTTAGTGTCATGTGCCACCAGAGCAAAAGGAAGATGTGTTTGTGAAAGTCTGTAAATTAAATGTTTACCAAAACAAATGGGTCAGATAGACTTATGTGAGCCTTTGCCTCTCTCTGCCATAGACACATCCCTTACATGCCCAAAAGATGGGTGAGGTGAATGAGGTAAATGCTGAGCTGTGAATTCCTGAGCCACCCAGCCTGTTACTAATTACCATGATTAAATATTGACACAGTGACTGCACACAGAGCTCCCAGGCAGAGATCTGCACTCCTCCATGGCAGCAGCAGAGAAATCCGAACAAAGAAGTAGTTCCCTGGGCACTTAACACTGCAAGACACTGATCCATCCTACAATTAATGTCCCCCAGGGACTGGCAGCATGTGTGAGGGCCTCCACAGCTCTAGCAGAGGGCTGGTGGGGGTCAGGAGTTTTCTTATCCAAAACCATTGCCTTTGAGGTTCACTTTGCTGCAACCTCCAGGGTTGCAGCTGGTAGGGTGAGTGGGATGAGGCAGACCAGTGGGATCTAATTCCTCACAGCAAAGGAAGGTTGTTACTCAGAAGAATAGTGGAATTATGCTGCTCTGGCTGTTGACCCATAAACATCCCTGGGGAAACTCCCAGACTGACCTCACAGCCCCAGTTGGCTTCCTCCCTGTAAGCTTGTGAAAGCTGACAAGCCTGGTAACTGCAACCCCTCACCCCTCACATACACATCAAACATCTTATAGCCTGTGCTTTTGCAGATCTCAGGTAAGAGATCATGTCAAAACCCAGTAACTATACACTCCAGATCACCTCTATTCAGGGAACCATTTAATCACATGACTTGAGTTAAAAGTGTGCTCTGTAGGGATGCACAAACTCACCCGACACAGAAAGATTTTGCCCAAGAAAGACTTGGTGCTGGAATGGGGAAGCCTCTGGAGGCTGTAGCTCTTTCTCCCTTACCCTCCCCTTCCCCAGCACTGCTAGTTAATGTCCTGGGCTGTGTGCCAGGGGACCAGATGTATTATTGCATGGTTTCTCCTCCCTATATCATGGCCATGTCCAGCACTGATTTTGCCTATAGTCATTTTTAAATACAGCAGCTGACTTGGCTACAAGCAAAAAATAAAATATGATCCCTTGTAATTGCAAACTACCCCAAGCCGTCTGCAGCCCTGAGCTCCCTCTCCTTTGGGAATGAGGAGCAGTATCTGTGATGTTTTCCTGTATCGAGTCCATTCAGCAGCCAAACCCCTATTCTTTTTCATGAGATCTTCCCTCTTCATCTCTTCAAATTGCATTGGGCAGCCACAGAAGTCAGGATGAGTCTGCGACAGATTAGTACTCTTTAAGTGCCAGAACATCCATGTTCTCAGTTATGCCCTGCTCCCATGCTAAGATTTTTTAATGAATGCTGCCTGTTACTTGTGTTAAGAACAGCCCCTACTCATAATTTGAAGCTCTAAAGAGCGTGTGCTTTATAGGTGAGCTTTTGTGTCCTGATGCAGAAAAAGTGCTTTCCAGCAGAAGTATCTAATTTCAAAAGTCATTATAGAAGTGTTAGCATTTGAGATTATGTGCTACATATTAATAAAAATTGTTGCAAGGCACCAAAATCTCCATTTCCCTGGCTTCACAATGCAGTGTACAGCAGCTTTGCCCGTGAAGGGTTGCAGCTGCAGCAGTCAAGGAAGGGCCAGATGGACCACCCTAGCTCCAGCTTCCTTCCTCGTTCCTCCAGGAGCAGTCAGGATTGGGGGAAAGGGAAGAAGTTATGAGGCAGCTCCTTTCCCCGTGGGAGGTCTGAAGCTGCAAAGACAGATTGAGGCAAGGGGCCAGAGCGAGGACTAAGGTACTCATGGTTATTTTTAATCCCGTTTCGGTGTAACCCGTGCTGGGAATAGCCCAAAGTAGGAGCTAATGGTAGTCCTGAAAGGCACTTACAGTATCTCCTTATTTGGGATGAGGAAAGGAGAAGGCAGGACTCGATGTATTTATTATCCATCCCAGACATAATCAACAAGCTGTTAATTATCAGGCTGTAGCATAGACAGCTGTAGCATACACGGTTTATACGGGAAACTGTTGTTTAAATAAAATACCATGGATGGTAGTAATTTGCGTTGTGGTTTGCCTATGGTTTTACTATGAGCTTAGTACATTTCCTATTAACCTAAGCTGATCTATTCCTATTGAGGAGAAGACTGAGCTCCCCCAGGTTTGTGAGTGCGTTAGGAGAGAGGCAGGGGAGATGGATTGTCTTCTCTTCCACCTCAGACTTGTCTGCTGGCTCCAGGGGGACTGCTGGGTCTGAGTGGGTTATTCTAACCCAGACATAGGTCCCACACATCTGGTCTGATTTATTTCTTTTTAGCGTCTGAGAGCTGCTGTGTGATCAGTAGTGGGAGAAGGGCTTCTCTGGTGGGAATAACAGGGATGGTGATGTGGGAATTCGTAGGGAGGGAAACACATTTTATCCTGATTTCTCCATTTTGTCATTTTGTGACCTTGAGACAACCAATAGGAACTTTAATTCTGTTCTTCCACTTTTAACGATACCTTAATATTCATTAACTATCACAGTAGTGAATTCCAGTACTTGAACAACTGTTGTTGTTTGTATGTAGCCTGAACTTGCATTTCAAGGTTAGCCACAAATTGGAATGAACATTGTCCATAATCAAGCAGCAATGAAACACATACAAGAGGGCTGACAGACCGTCCTTGTTGGCAGTCATTTGACTCATGTTTCCTTCAGCAGTGCCTTCTTCCCTTGCTAACTTTACCCATGAGAAATATCTCCTCATTGTTCAATTGGCTCCTGATTTGGGACCAAATGAGGGACAACTCTGGGTCAGAAATAACTTCACCAGTATGGGAGGTTGTTTTTTAAGCAAACAGGACTCCAGTCCTGTTCATTGTGGGTCCCAACAAATAGTCTCACTGATATAACTGAGAAAGCAGGGCTGGAGAGAAATGAACGGCCAAAGGCAGTTCCGTTTGAGCTAGACTGCCTCCAAAACTGTGCGTGCCATCCAGGTGTTATCATCTGCTCATGCCGCTGCTGTTACGCATGCAGTGGCTGCCTATTGCACACACTCTTCAAAATCTCTTTTGTTAGTGCAGTGGTATATGCACTCCAAACAGTGAAAACCAGCAACTGTTATACATCTACTGAAATGCTGAATGTGTAATGGAGAAGGCAGTGATGCAAATGATATTCCCAAACCTCACTGTTCTTGGATCCCCAGTGACTTTTTTCCTTACTTCTCATTTTCTCTAGCTGTATTTCAATTTCATTTATTAAAATGCATAACAAAGAAATTCTACCCTTATTTATGCAAATGTGTTGGCAGAACTTTAATTATTGGAAGAACAGCATGGATTTAAGTACAACTGATGTGAACTTTCTGACGAAATGCACCCAGATTTTACTCTGTTCTTGAGAACAGCTAAATATTTGGTGGTAACTTAGACCTCCACAAATCAAGTACCTATCATGCACCCGTGGAAATCATTCCACATTTCTTTCAAATCACCTTGCTCTGCTACTGTCCAGTGGAGAAACTTTGAATGCTTAGGTTCAGCCTGTAAAAGCTATTCATGGGTGTGAGCTGAGACAAATGTTTTCCCAGGCTACCTGTCATTTCAGAAGACATCAGTCCAACAAACCCAGAAGCTCGTGTCACATTAAGGTATCTACAGCACATCTGCTCCTGTGAATACATCACTTCAGTGGAGACCTCGATGGGTTGTCAAGTGGCAGGTTTTTATTTATGGTACCCATTGAATAAAAAGAGGAAAAATAATTTCCTGTTTTGAAATGAGTCTCAATTTTATCAAAAGGAAAACTACATTGCAGAGCCGACTCACTGCCTGCAGTTTAATGTACACAGTTTTCCTATTTAGGAATTAAGCAGATTATTCTCTGCTGGATGGATATGTCATTCCTGTTAATATTAATAGTCCTACATATGCCATGACAAAATAAATGCCAAACTATGTGAAGCATTTACTCCTAAAACGGAAAGGCATCTCCTTCAAGCACAGTAGGAATCTACCAGCAAGGTGATGGGAGCCCAGGAAGAGTGGAGAGAGCTTCTAGAGAAGCTGAGCTGTAAGGATGTTGCTTTGGCAGCAAAGCCAACAGGGGGATATTCCTGCCCTGTTCCCATCCCTGTCCCCTTGTACTGTCATCCCCTGCTCCCTGAGTTGAAGCAGCTGTAAATGAGCTGCAGACATGACTGAGGTTTAAAACAGCCCTTCAGAAGGAATGAAAAATCTGATTGCCCTTGTCAGTTTTTAGCCCAGCTGATCTCATAGTGCAGTTCTGCAGACAGTTGTACCCAAGGCAACAGAGCAGACCATGGCCAGAGGCCAGGAATGAGCAAATAGGGCAGGGTTACAGAGAAAAACTTCCTACGTATAGGAGAGAGCAGGCAAGCTAGACGATGTGGAGTCGTGGTTGGGTGCCTGCCCTGACACAGAGTGTATGTCTGTGCCACTTCTGCACAGTGACACCAGCTCACAAAGCTCTGCCTCTGCAGCTTCTGGTTCCAGCAGAGTTTTGCCAGCGGAGTAGCTTCTGACTCAAGCCTTTACCCCTGCTCTGAGACAGACTGACCAGTCTTCCTGGATAAGAGCCAGGTCATTCAAGGTGCCTCCCTGTCATCTGCCCTCTGAGGCACCTCTGGAAGTCATGTACGTGTGCCAGGGCAGTATGACCGGACTCCTTGACCCAGCAAACTGAAGATAGAAGGAAAAGGCTTTGCCAGAACATCTGTAGGAGTTCTCTATGCAACCACAAAAGAGTTGTTTAGATGGACAAAAAAACTAGGACCTAGACAAAAATCAGCTCTCAGAATCACTAATTAAGCTGAAGAGGAGACTGGGATTTTGTTCTTTTATAAGCCTCTTGTAACCACTGAGATATGTCAATAAAATCAGCTTCAACCATGTGCTGTCAGTAAACAAACCCAGTGGTACTATTTAGTACCCTGAGTGCTAACCTGCTGGGGGAGAAGCCACTGCAGAGGACCTAAGCTTGTCTCACCCAGCATATTCCCAGGCAATGCAAACCCAGTGGGCAAGCTCAGTAACAGCCCACCTGCAGGCCTGGGATACTTCCACTCCCTGCACTTTACCACCAAACATGTATTTCTTTGCTTTAAGAAATAAAGAAGGTGCTTGCATTTCTGAGGTAACCCTCATGGCATGAACACAAGAATACACGGTGTTGAAGGAATGCAGTCACAGCGCAGAAGGGAAATTACACCAGGCTTTCGCTGCTTCCACATAGAACCAGTCACTGCATCAAATTTTTTCCTCCCTACACTGGGTTTTTTCCTATGGGTGAGTCAGGGCTAATTCGCATGGAGTCTTTCACATGATACCAATAGGATGTGAAGGGGAAAATAGCGAGGGGTGCCCACACTGCACATCTGGCAGACCAAACTCAGCAACCTCTGTTTGGTTTCCCATGTTCTCCTGCTTCTTGGGGTCTGCAGGTGACTTTGCAAAGTCCTGATGTGTTGTTGTGGCCAAAACAGCTCCACACACAACTTCGCTGCTCGCTTGTTGCAGGCAGTGGCTCTTGCTGATGTGTTTGATCTGCATTTCTGGTTGGCTGTGGCTTGGAGAATCACATGCCTGTTCTGTCAGCCTGTGTTGGCCACAATTTGCTGTAGCAGCAGTAGCAACTGCAGCTGAGAGAGGGGGAGAGGACAGAGAGGAGCAGACCTTTGAAAGGAGACCTCTTGGAGAAGTGTTTGCCTTAGCTGGGAGGGGCTGTGCTGTTCACGAGGGAGCTGTGCTGTGCACTGTGACCAGTTCTTGGAGTTCACAGTGGAAGTGATAGCAAAGCACGTAACTCTGAGAGTGAGGTTGCTCATTCAGAAGTGTGTGACCATCATGAAAATCACAGGTCCAGCCGTGAATGACCAGGGCTGGCCAGCTTCATCTGTGCAGGCTAGTGGCTGGTCAGGTGAATAAATGGTTGTGTACTCTGCTGCTACCACATATCGTAAGACTGACTGGTCATCAGTAGAAGTGGTTACTGGTGGCTAGGACTGCAAGGGAGCACCACAGGGCATCCCCATTCTTCTTAGATGTATTCCATGCTGTTCCTTAGTGGTCACCAATAGAAGCAGCAGGGTTTTTTTCATTGTGCTCTAGCTCAATTTGACAAGACAAAATCTGGAGACATCCAGGCTGCTTAAAGTTTCTGGGAATTTTCATCTGTTCTCTTTAATGCAAAATCTATTTTGCAGGCATAGCTAATACAGACATTGATATTATCAGCAGTCTTCCCCTTGTCCTTGGAAGCTTCTCTCTATTATCATGGATAACGAATCATTTTATGGCATTTTGGGACTGCAGATTGACACTATTTAAGTACCACTGCTAGATAAGAGTGGCACATTCATTTTGAGAAATTAAGAGTAGGTGATGAGCATTGACAGGAAGCTTTACTTTGCTTAGCAGCAGCTTCAAAGGCAAAAGAGGGCAGAGGTTTAGGGACCAGCACGACCACATGAGCTGCCCATCAGACATGCTGGCTTCAGTGGCAGTAGTCAGAAGCATGTTACTCATGTCTTTTGTGCAATTTTCTTGTGCGTCTAAGTGCCTGATACAACAGCATGTGTCACGCCACTGTAGGTGACTGAATGGCAGCATCTGACCACTTTGTTTTGCTTGTATTAAATCTCAGCATCATTGTCCCATTAATTCTTGGGCTTTGGCCTGCATGAGCACAGGGACCTGCAGGCTTGGGCATGTCCCTTGTTTATTGGCAAGGCTTGCCAAACATAGTGTTTTACAAACAACTCTGCAGGTCCGGTGGGAGGAAAGAAACTTCATCAGGAAGGAAAACATGATTTTGATTGTTCTGAAAGAACAACCGGTAATGAAAGTGCCAACAGTGTGATAACATGTAGAAGCTTGTGAACCATGAAAATAGTCATGGTGACAAGCTGTGCCAAATGTACGAGGGACTTCAGTCACTGAGATGTAGAAGCACCTTGCGCAGCAGCAAATAGCCCTGTCTGTTCAGTGTGCTGGCTGGCTGGATGTGGACCACCATGGCAGCAGACTGGCACTTAGTCACAAGGCTTTGGGGTCCTACCAATGCTCTTTTTGCAAAGCCAGAAGAAGCTGAGTGATAGGGACGGGGTCTGCAGCTCCTGGAGCCTGTGATGGCTGGGGCAGGACCAGGTGCAGGTCACCTTGCTATGCAATGGTGAAGAGGAAGAAGAGGTGCAAGGATTGTTGCTCACAGGCATGTGCTAGGGCCATGTTTCCCTGTGTGTTTTTTCATCAGATTCTGCTACATCCATTTCTGTTGCTTGTTCTGGCCAAGTCAAGCTGCACTGAGCTGTCACAAGGCTGCCTCCAGTCCCATTGCAGGTCAAACCAATCCTTGACTCCACCAGTCCCTTGCTACAATGCCCCTTTTCTGGTCTCAGATCTCTCATATTTCCTGTTTTCCATTCCTTTTCCTTGTCTCAGGTGTGCTGCCAGCTCCTGAATCATGGTGCAGTATGGGGTATGGTCTGTGACCTCCCAGATGCCTCCTCCTGGGCTCTTTGTCTTGAGCTGCAGCTCACTGGCCGGAGGTCGATGCTGCTGTTCCTCCAAGGCTGACTGTGTCAGCATGCTGAAGCAAGGAAAGTAACAAGCTGCTGTTCAATGCCTGGTTTCCACAGTAACAAAGATACAGAGATGGCTCCCCCCACACCCCCTTAAAAAGCCCATCCTCCTACTCCAGTTTTGAGATGTGGTCTCCACCGTCTTGACATGATTTATCCCCAGCCAGCAACTAAATATCACACAGCCCCTCACTCACTTCTTGCCCCTGTGCTGGGACAGGGAGGAGAATTGGAAAGAAGAAAGGTAAAACTTGTAGGTTGGGATAAAGACAGATTAATAGAACAGCAAAGGAAGACAATGATGATGATGATAATAATATACAAAGCAAGTAATGCACAGTACAATTACTCACCATCTGGAAACCAATGACCAGCCTGTCCCCAAGCAGTAATGACCCTCTCTGCAGCCAACTTCCACAGTTTATATACTGAGCATGATGTTAAATAATATGGAACATTCCTCCAGCTTGGGTCAGCTGTCCTGCCTATAGTCTCTCCCAGCTTCTTGTGCACCTCCCTGTTTTCTTGTCAGCAGACCACTATGAGAAGCTGTAGAAAATCAACTCTGTCCCAGATGAACCCGGAGCACATCTCTTAGATGTTTCTGAAGACCCCAGAGATGCTGAGTCTATCCCTAATTTCTCTCTTGAGTTCTGTTCGCTGACGCATGAAAGCAGGGGCCTGGGGCTGGTGGTGCATGCCTTTGTTGACCTGTTGCTGCACTGCAATCTGTCTTTTACAAAGAATGCTGTATAGTACTAGTTATCTAAATAACTGCTTGTGCACGCTTGAGAGCATTCAGGGAGTGCTGATGCAGCCTGGCTAGCAAACACATTACCAGTTCTGCAGGTAGTGTCCTCCCTCACTTTTTTGAATGACATGACAAAGAAACTGCACATTGACAAAATCTAAAGGAGTTTAGCAGGAGGCTTTCTGTGGTGGTTCCCAGAAAAGTGCCTCCTGCTGTCGTGCAGAGCTGGAAAAATACACACCCATCCATTGAGTCTAGTGGGAAGGAAGTCCTGCCACATAGTTTGAAGGGCTCCAGTGAGCATTCCATCATCCCACATGACATCTCCAGCTCACGGCTTGCTGTGTTCGTAAAGCTGTCTTGCCCTCCAGCTCAGACATTTCATGGAGATAGGAGAGGGTCCACAGGTCTGTGCTTTGTAATTTAGGCTTTGCATAAACAATTGTGTCGTGGTCTGTTCTGTCGACTTCAGGGCTCAAAACCAGAGCCAGACTAATCATGGTTTAAGGCATACGCTTTCTGTAGTACATGGAGGACAGACATGATCAGCACTGTGGTTGGCCACCCGACACACTGCAGCCTGGAAGCCCACCCATAGCTGGGTGACCCACTAGCAGCCTTTGTCATGAGACAAAAGCGGGGCACACACTCACGTGCTTGGCTCCCACAGCTCTGCACTGCCACTCCCCATCGCTGGAACCTGACTCACAGGCAGTTCAAAACCTTTACTGACAAAGTCTTTGCAGAAACTAAAAAGAAATACAGCAAACAAGAAGCAAGAGAATAACAAAAAACCTTGAAGAAGAGCCAATATAAAATAAGTTTTATTAGCCAAAAGGGACTGTGGGATGGGATTAAAACTGGCACCGTTTTTTTGTTGCGATTCCAGTACAACATGTCCTCCTGAACGAAGTCTGCAAGTCTCGGGTTCTCATCAGATGCTTTTGCTGAGTGTATGGTCTTTAAGGATGCAGAGAAATATGGAGAGCTGTGCTTGGAGGGTGGCCCAGCTAAACTACAGGCAAAAAGGCAGCCACAGTCCTGGGCATGCTGGGTGGGAGAAATACTGGGGAGAAAGAGGCATATTTTGCCAGCTGCACTCCCAGTTATTTAGGCTGCAGCTGCAGCTGAGGAGAGGATGAGCAGTATGTAGGGTGAATGCAAGCTCACATTCACTCAAGGTAATTCATTTTCTCATTACTGAGCAATGTAATGCATGTGCTGACAGTACTCTGCAGGCAAACACAGCACTGGGTTTGGGCCTCCCTGCTGGGGCTGCTTGCTGCAAGACCGAATACTTCCAGAGGCCAGCAGCAGGAATTAGTCTTGGTCTGAGGTCTGGTCCAGCTCCTGGGTTGCAGGCCCATCCAGGTAGAATTCACCACTTGTCATCTCAGCAATCTGCACTGGTACCTTGTGTCGAAACTCTTGTCCCTCTCCTGGTACTGCAGAAAGCTGTCCAGTAATGGAGTGTCTGTCCGCAACAGGCTGGTCAGCCTCAAGTCATCTGAATGTAGCACAGCTTGATTCCCTTACACAACCACTCCAACCCCAGAGGCAAAGAAGGTCCAGGGAAAACCAGTTCCACCTCCAGTCACAGGTGAAATGAGTGCCTGTGCAAGGTGGGTTGAGATTGCAAGGACCTGGTGTGCAGAGAGGTGCTACCTGGTCAGCAGCGTGGCTGAGGCCAGCACAACATCACGGGGGCAGGTAAGGGTTGGAAGCAGACCAGTGTGACCAGCAGCTATGCCACTGCTACATTGGAGCAGGGATGCAAGAGGTGACTTTGCTTCTGCTGTAATGCATTCCAGCCGTGGTCCCAGAAGCGCTGGGTAACATCAAGTTCAAGAGGTGTAAGCACCAGATCCCACTGCCCTATACAGCTTTGACAATGCTGGTACCCATCTTCAGGCTGCATCTGTTCCCTCCTCCCCATGGTCTTTCTCCATGGCAAACTCTCAGCCCATCCATCTCCAAAGTAGGACTTTTACACTCTTTTTTTTTTTTTTTT
>WAAB01002833.1:32789-50776 GCA_013389865.1 Piaya cayana
ACTGGCCTCCAGCTGGAGTTAACACCATTTCCCACCACTCTCTGGGCCCGGCCATCCAACCAGTTTTCCACCCAGGAGAGTGTGTGCCTGTCCAGGCCAGAAGTCTCAGAAGTTCAAGAAAAACCACTGAGGTGACAAGGTCTGCCCTCAGTGTCTTTCCTATCAGAGGTAAGTCCCGTATTTAAGGAATCTCTTATTTTGCAAGTGATCTCTTGGAAGTGATATCCCTGTGCCTTCAGCTTTCTGGTGACTCTGCAAGACCACCTCAAGCCCAGCCTGTTACAGGGTCTAAGAGCCGCTGCCCTGAGTCACTCCAAAGATTTCCCAGCTGCAGCTGCCTGCTGGCAAGGAGGGGACATGCTGCCAGAATTCAACAGATAAAATAAAGGTTTTTCCCTTTGCTCAGCATTTTGCAGAATGGGGTATCCGGGTATCCAGTTAGAGCCCTTGAAAGGATTCTTCTCAATTTTTCTGTGGCCAGACCGAAACAAGCCAGCACTAAGAGCCCTACAGGCTTGCCAGGCTCCCCAGCGACTGGTAGCCAGGATGTCTCATTTTCTGGATGCCCAGCCTGATAAACCTCAATGGGTCATGACTTTCAGAGATTTAAATTTTTGGCTAGGCACTGCTCCCTGTGAAGATCTTGAGTTTAGCACCTAAAACAACTGCTCTCTCCTGCGCAGCCTCTGTCTGGCATGGGCTACTCCTGAGTGCTGAAAGGATAACACATCTCCCACGCCACCTCATCACCCTCTGAGAAAGTGCTACCTGCACAGAAAGGACAGCACAGCTGGGTAACACACACTGCACTCACCTGCAGCTCTCGCTGATGTACCTGGCTGCAGTCATGGGCAGAAGGTTTTTTCTCTCACCCTTCTTCCACTCTCCCTGTTCTGAGAATAGGAATTTCTGAGAAAAGAGTGGGAAGGATGGGACACAAGCTCATGATGGATGAAGTGGCAACCTTGTCTTCTGCCACAGCTAAATCTGACACAATAAAATAGCTGTGGACTTCAGCTCTAGGTCCCAATGAAACATCAGGAAATGTTGAAAGAGGCTGGGAATCTGTCCCATATGGAAGCTTTCCAAAGCAATGTCCACAACGTTATTGCAATCATTTCTACTGTCACAATCTCATGCCCTACCTCGCAGAGGGGGAAAGGGTAATTCGCTACTAGGCAATGCTGTAGCAGAAACTCCATCCCCCAGCCACCATCTCCCACAGCAAACCTCGCACGGGACACAGCAGCAGCCAGCAGGCAGGTCACTGATGCAGGAAAACCAACTTTGGCTATTCCCATCGAAAGTGACATTCTTACAAGCATGTGACTTCCAAATGCACAGCACTCTGCACAGAGGGAAACTGCCAGGAAAACAGTGCAGAGCAGGCAGGAGGTGAAGTTTGTGAGAATTCAGGTCATTGTGGTCAGGGTGAGCTATTTCTGTTTCTACAAGGAAACAGTCTGCTGATTTTTCCTCTCATAAGCAAGTCCTTTTAAGAGCTGTTACTGTCCACCTAGTACAGCAGCTTCCTGCTCCCTGCTCATACCTACTCATACAAGACCATAAATAATAATGTTGGGGAAGGCTTTTTAGTGTGCCTTTTCTCCATCCCTTCCTCCCTCACCATCTCAGTGCATTTATCAGGCAGGACTCAAGGCCCCAGTAAAGTCCAGAGCAGCTTTTTGTAAACTGTGTAGGTTCAAAACTTCAACGCTTGCAGGATGGTTTGGTCTGTCTCAGAAATCCCAGCATCTCTCTGAAAGGGGCCTTTCTCATTCTTGCGCTCGCAACCCAAACCAGTTGTTGCATTTCCGAAATCTGCTTTTCTCCCATGTATTTTCCATCCCTCAAGCAGCTCACTGCATTCATACAACTGAAGTTCTTCAAGAGGCTTTGCTCTGTTATCTTTTTATTCAGCTAAAGCATGAAAAGCCGGTGAGAGAAAGGTGAGGGAGGAGAAAGGAGACTCTTCTGTGTACTTTTACTCACTGTTCACTTTGAGGACAGGCAGCAATAATTCTCATCTCTTTCTACTCACAGATATAAAAGCACTTAAAACACTGGTGGGCAAATAATACTAACAGACCCTTGTACAAAAGGTGGGATTTTCAAAGGAGTTACTCTGCTCCCACTGAATTTCATGGAGGATGGATTGCATAACTGAAGGCCTGCCTTGAATTCCCAGCTGCTGAGATCCACTCAAAACTCAGGGCAAGGTAATGACAGAGCTCTGAATCCATGTTTTCTCACTGAGTCCCCAGGCCTTCTAGCATTTACACTTAGGTGTGCAAATCTTGTGCCACAGTCTGGCAGCCTAGACACTGGATCATGCTATCTTTGGTTAACTACTGAATGGCTACTAACCTCAGTACATGCTGGGAGCGAGGTAAAAATAAAATACAAATAAAATATAAAAATACTTTGTGGTACAACTAAACTAGTTCTGCATCCCTTGCGTCATTTGTTAAGTATGGAACAAGTAACACAGTAATAGAGAAATGTATTTGGTCAAAGTAAGCAATCAGTATTTTCTGATAAAATACATTCTATATTAATGCTCATTCACATTTAATACACAAGTAAATTAAATTTTCTATGTATAAAATTCCAGTTTATTCTCGCGCTGCCTGGTCATGCTTCAGTTCAGCAGCAGGGTTCAACACATTCGGCTCGCAGCAAAGTGAGAGGGGACGAGTGCGCTCAGCTCTTTGCAGGACAAAGCCTCACGCATTCCCTGGAGCACCCGGCCCTGCAGGTCCCATTTCAACAACATCTTGCTGGCTTCAGTGGGAATTTTGCAGGAGTGGGAGCTGCAGAAGGGCTCCTCAGGTGTTCAGCACTTGCAGTCTGGTATGGAGATACCCAAATGGTATACAGCATTCCAAAAAAAAAGTGTGTTAGTGAATACAGAAAATGTATCTACATAATTTACAGCTTTATGTTTGCTCATAACCATATTAATGCTCGACAGCTCATGAACAATCCAATCAATATGCTGGGAAAGGCAGCAAAGTGCAGCACATATTACAACCTCTTGTATGCTATTACAAGCATCGGATCTTACAGTCTTTCCTCATTTCATGAATTCCTGCCCTTCCCAATGCCACCCATAGCCCAGTTCTCCATTGAGCCTTGTGGAGTCAATCCTTCATAGCCCTTAGGCCAGTTCAAATTGCGTGTGCACCTCCACCATAAACCCCTCACACCATGTAAGGGGTGCAAAGTGCCTTTGGCTGCAGGTCCTCAGCTACCATCCATGTCAACTCCTGCCCCCTCCCCTCTGTTGTGCTGGCACTCACCTGTGCCACCACACACCGAACCAGATGGTGGGACTGATCAGGCTGGAAAACTGCCTGTCTGTAAAAAGGCAGAGGGCTATTTCCCAGCCAGACCAACCCCACAGCCCAGCTAACAATGCAGCCATGTGCAGAGCTCGTGCACGTGTGAATGTGGGGGCATGCACGTGTGTGCCCATGCCAGCCACCTGCACCTAAGCAAAATTGGTTCAACTGGCTAGCAAACCTGAACAGCAAGACTTTGCCTCCAGCTTGTGCTAATGGAAATTACACCTGGCAGTACATTAGACCAGAGGAAAGCCAGTCCCAAAAGATCTGCTTGTACGAGCCACAACCAAAGAACTGCATGCTACAAGGAGAAAGGTTGTCCCAAAGCAAGGTTCTGTTTAAGTTATGGAATCTGTTTCAGCTGGAGAGGAAAAAAAACGTAGGGACTTAAAGCAGGGATGGAAACCACTGGTCTTAACACTTTATTTTAGTAAGCAAAAAGCCTGTTGCTGCTGTACAGTGTTATACAATGAACTGCCAAGGTTCCCACATCACTAGTCCATAGAAAATGTGCTGTGACTACCATATTTATGCCTGCATGCCGAAAGAATGTACAAAGTTACATTAAGCTCTGTTTCTCTTCCACTTTTTTTTAATATATATTCTTAAATTCCAACTTTTACAGTGTTGCAGACACTTCTGTGCATACTCAGGTACCACACATCATCCCAGGTATGGAAGGTCTTTGTCCCAGATCGGAAAAAATCAAGTGCTATTCATCTCTAAAGGAAGCCATCATCAGAAACGTAAAGAGAGCAAGTTTTCTTGGTGGTTAAGTAACCTCGAAAAAAAAGTCTTTAAAAAATCTATTGAAGAGGAGACCGCTAACAACAGGGTTTTCAAAACAGTGTGAGTTATTTCTAGGAGTTGTCCAAGCACTTTCTCTTCTCTCAGTATTTGGTTTTGTAAAGCTAATTCTGTATAAAAGGGCTTTTGAAGTATGATACTTTCATTTCATGATTCTTAAAAAACTGGAAAAGCCAAGTAAATTTAGAAACATTTTGCTTGATTGTGGAAAACAGCTATATCACAACAGAACCCCCTTTGCTTCTTCTATTTTCAGTACAAAAGCCAAGTAAATAGAGAAATCTTACATCTTTACTGCCTGGCACTCATCCAAGTCACTTAAATCTAAGCAAAATAGGTATAAAATATGAGGGGTCTTCCTGTTCTTTATACCATGACCCTGCCAAACCCCTCTGGAGAGCAAGTCCCCAGCTAAGTAAAACCTCACTAGTTTTTAGATCAGCCAAAGTAGCAGTATTTTAGCTTCTCTCCAACAAGGTATAAATGCCTGGACTAGCTCAAAGGCCCAAGGAGAGGAAGAGGTCCAGCATAATTTTAAGAGCCAGGTGCTGGTTTATACCCTTATGGCTTTAAAGTTAAGTTGCACTTCAATTCATAATGCTGCGAGGTCTGAGTAATAATTTAGCAGTGTATTAAAATCAGTAAAGCTCAAAGTTGGTAGTCATGCAGAAGTGGATAAGCAATGGCTATTTTTTAATTGATTTGGTTTATACACAAGCATTTGGCTTTGGATCAAATGGTGTCAAGAGCACCAGGCTTGGTTATAGGTTGTAACATGTACTGTTGGTACTAATTACTCCTAGTTATTAATCCAGCATTCATAAACTCAGGTGTCAGTAAAACAACATTAATACATCTGACACTGTTATTCCCCTGGTTTTCCTACTTCCCATCATTTTTGTTGAGCCTTCATGTGCACTTCTGCAGTACCGACCACTATTAAACTAGTTTTCGGAAGAAATCTCTCCAAGTTTGGTACTTTGTCAAAAAACATAGCTGTTGAACTAAAAAGAAAAGTGCAGTTGTGTGCCCTCTGCGCTGGTTTCCTCAGAAAGGTCACTGGTGAGGACTTGGCACTCTCACCACGTGCTTCCTACATTCTTGGTACTCTACATTCATGGCAGTGATTGCTACCCTTGAGCACAAATCAAAGACAAGTCAGCGACAGAACTACTTCTAGGCTGATAACGGCAGAATGCTACCAAGACAACTCCATACAAAACCCACTGAAGCAGGAGCAAAATTTAGGTCACTTCTTAGCAAAGCTCATCACATATTATTATTACTACTATGATTTTTTAAAACCATTCTGTAAAACTTTTATCCAGGGAGCCAGATATCCCCCTGTGACATACTAATTCAAACAGGCTAATGTGGGACCACCTGATGCCACCTGGTAACAAAGGCTTCCAAATTTTTTTAGCTTCTCAGAAAATCACTGCTGACTAACACCCATCTGTTGGTGATCGGCTTCTGGTTCCTCCTCTTCCACATCTGCATTATATTCTTCAAATGCATCATCATCAACATCTGGAAGTCCAAGTAACTACAAAGAAGAAAAAACACTGTGTAATAAGTTACTCACTTGTGCAGCTTCATTGCAAACCTTCACATAATGCCTAGGTGCCAATTCTTGAAATACACAAACCCTAGAATAACAGTATGGCATAACAATGTCAACCCTCTTTCTCTCCCTCCTGTGACAGAGAAAGATTTGAAAGTGCATACTCATATCAAATTAAGTGCTCAGAAACCAGAAGACAAATAAAACCAAAGCAGAACATTTGCAAAAAGCTTTGCGTTCTTCCCTGAGGTCGTATAATGAATTCTGGAGTGTTTAGAATTGGCAGTGGTTTAACTCCAGAAAGAACCATGATAATACTATAGCAACAGTTATCTCAGTTCAAGATTGTGTTCAGCAACCCTATAAAAGCCAAAGAAAAAGTATCCTCATGCAGAACTGCCTAGTATGGAGGAGGCAAGAAGTCTCTAAAAACCTAAAGATCCCACCATATTAAGCACTTCTCTCAAACCATTCACTCTGTCACACCAGATGAAGCCTTGAAAGCTGGGTGAAGCCCTAACAGTTAGAAATAATGTGTATTCAATTCAAAATTGTACAAGCCCCTTTAAATTTCTGCAAATTAGATGGGGCTTCTGAAGGACTGCCAGCTCATCTTTTTTGGATAACGTTTGGATGCCTCCATGCGATGGCTCCAACCCCTGCACTTGTTCGCTACAGGAAAAGGAGCAAATAGTGATGTTTGAACTTTTCCCCTCTCCTCCAAAAGGTTGCCAAGCCAACAGGAGCCAGGAAGACAGATAAACCAAATAACAGTCAAAATAACACATCTGTTGTAGAAATCTCATATTAGAATCCTACACTAGCAGCTATTAATAGCCACAAAGCAAATTCATATGCCAGGCATTATTTGGAATACCATGTATTTAGCTTGCCAGAGCTGGAAGAGCAGCACAGATGCATGCAACACCCTCTTTGGAGAGTGAGGCAGCTGTTAGCACTCAAAAGAGGCAAAGCACAGAAATATCAGGAGGAGAGTGATGCTCACTAAGTGGGAGAATGAAAATCAGATGGCTGTGACAAGGCAGATTTTTTAGGAATCTAAACTAATTTAGTCTGTAATCAACATTCAAAATTATTCAGTGGACTTGAATAAAATACACAAAATTAGCTTCTGGGTCCAATGAAGCTTGTATTCCTCGTTGTCACTGGGAGAAAAACAGCTTCTTAGTTGTAGGGTTTCTTCAGCAGGGAAAGGGGAAGGAGAATTTGCTGACTAAAACCCCTCCTTCACATTTTAAAAATACTTACAGAAGAGATCCCAAGATGAAAACGTTCTTGTTTTCTGAGCGGAACAAAGAGTAAACATTCCTGTGCACACACGTTTTTCAAATCAAATGCTTAACTGAACATGAAACTACATGGTTCATTTTCAGGATGTGGAGGAATTGTTTCATGTTGAAGCTAAAATTAAGAGATTCTGTTTAAAATGCAAAAGCAAGGCCTCTGGACTTACTTATCCACCAGTATTATCTTTGTGAACTAATTCAGTGCATTCAAATTAAATGTTGAGTGTTGTACTGCTCCATTTACATCACCCAGCAGAAAAAGCTTTAATCGCTTTTTTTTGTCCAGCTCAGTTTATAATTCATCCTTGATTTGCAGGGAAATGAGCCATGTGAATCTTCATTTTCTAAGATACTGTAAGCCTTTCCCAAGCAAAAATAGCAAGACACAACATACAGCAGAAGAACTGCAAAGATGCACATGAACTCCAAGGGTTGGGAGCACATGCTGTTTTTCACACAACCCCTCTCCCCTCACCCTTGGGAAATGCAGCTCTCCTCTCCCTGTCAATACATAAATCAGAGTGACACTGGAGACATCAGTGGTTTTACGGATCATAGGAAGAACGGGGATGGCAGGAGATGGGATGCTATTCCAAGAGAGGTGTGGTTTTGCTCTCTCATAGATACTATAGGATATTCCAAGGAACCAATGACCTCAGCCATGCAGGTCCTGCTTTCAGGGGTCACATCTTGATGCCTCCCACTACAGTCCCTCACTGCTGGTAAGCCCTTACAGCTGTCTGGACTGCAGTGACACATCAGCCAACATCTTGACCCCAAAGAGGATCAGGGTCCAAAGTCCGAAGTGCAGGACACTCTACAAACACTGGGTCAAAGCAGAAGGAGAAAGTATAAAAGACGAGGACAAAGTAAGACTGTGAAGGTGGGCTGAGCTGACCCTAGATTGACTCCCATTTTGGTTTTTTTCACTCACATTAGTTTCTGCTTCTAGCCCATATCTGCTTTATTTGTTCAAGTATCAGCTATGTGGCAGACCAGAAAGGACTTTAATGAAGTGCGAAAACAAAGATGAAAGAGGTAAAACAGGGAAAGGGTGTGGAAAGAGCAGATCCATCAGCCTAACAGGGAAGGGGAACAAAACTCACAGGTGAGGGGGACGTGGGGAGGAGGACAGGAGAGTGGTGAGGAGGGAGGACAACAACAAGTTGCAGCAGTACCTGAACTACACCTGTCTATTCCTGATAGCCAAATTACTCATCTGGAGGTAAAGCAGAAGTCACTGGGATGTGTATGAATTAAATGAAAAGGGATAAATGGCTTTTACACTGCAGGCTCCTCAGTTCATACATAAGCTTTTTTGGCTGAAGATGAGCTGAGCTTCAAGAGCCCTAGAATTTGCTGCTGAATTGTACGACTCATGTTTTGATTCTCTGCAAACTCTGTCAGATACTGCAACATCCCTCAGGCATTTCTTATTTTTTTGTTTGTCTTTTTTTTCTTAACTCTTTCAAAATGCCCCAATTTTATACAAATAACCTAGTAGTTTTTAAGGTGCAAACTCAGAAGAGTAGAGTGACATTGTCTGCTCACACACATACAAACTGAAAAACAAGCCAAGTACAAGACTCAGCCTTAGCGGTCCACATGATGCTAAACTACAGGTAATGAGGTTCTGTCAAATCCTGGTGTTAAGAGCTTAGTCTCCAGGAAGATTTGCTTACAAGCACCAGTACGGATACCTCTGGCACTAGAGAGACAAGGACATCAGAGGAGCTGGGATGCTCTCAGGTAAAGTGACATTTGAGCCCAGTGCTATTGATATCACTTCATGTACCTGCATGGTGTCTGGCACTTTTGGATACTCCCTGAGTAAGTGGATAATAAGACAAATCACAGGAAAAAAAATGACCCAGGAACACAGTAACTGTCAGAGACAATACACCTCCCAGTACTTTCAGCAAAGAAACAGCTTCACCTTGCCTAGGGTAGGATTTAGAGATGTAGTTTTGCTGTCAAGGGTTAACCAACACTTTCTAAAAATAAATATCCTGCCCTGGCACTGTGTTTATGCCCATAAACCATAAGGGAGAGATGCCTGAAAGCAGTGAGGGCTGGAAAGCAGCCCCTAGAGTACTCTCATTGCCTCCTGCGCCCAAGGAAAAGGGGTGAGTAGAAGATAATCCCTGTCTCTCACTGAGAGATGCCAACTGCTGGGGCATCCCCATTCTCACAGCCTCCAAAACATGAGGCTCGATGGTATAAGCAGCCAGTCCCTTCCCATGTTGCAGTCTCAGAGTAAGTCTGCATAAACATGTCTGGGCTGCTATTACAAATGTGTGGAGCAGGGCTAAGCTGAAATGATAAACCCGGTTTTGTTACACTGATGCAAATCTCTCAATATTAGGTCAAAGAAGCATCTGAGAAACTTAATCTTTGTGGTATCACCAAAAGAAAATGAAGAGGTACCTGATTATAGTCTGCAAGAAGTCTTTGACAACTGAGGACACTGGTTTGAGCGGACAAAAGCACAATGAAAGTCAAACAGGTAGGAAGTAAAACTAGAAAAACACAGATTGTAAATAAAATAAATGAGTTTTTCACAGGAGCATAACAAACGACGAGAAGAAAAAGCACCCAGTGGTGTTGTATCTTTCAAGTCACTTGAAGACTTTACATCAAGTCTTTGGAAAAGACACACTTCAGCTCAACCACAATTTATGTGCTTGGTTGTGGGAATCATGGAGTGAATGTGATGTATTAACAAAGGGTCTAGACTAAATGAGCATAATGGTTCCCCTTTCTTTGAACCTTTTTATTCTGAGAAGTAACTTAACTTGGTGTGACTGAAGCCAATCTCTCAGTTACTTAAGCTATGCTGAAATAAACATGGTTTAAATGAGTGATCTGCCATCAATTTCATTAAGTCTTTATGAAGTCCTTTTCAGCTGAACCAGTGGAAGTTCCTCCTCAAAGACATGGTTTTTCTGAGCAGGAGAAAGCAGCTATGAAGATTCAAGAGCTGAATATTGTTCTGGGAAACATATTTATATTTTTGTATGTTTTCACAATTACAACCAGCTGTACTGACAGATCAGATTTCCAGTCCTTTCTAAGAAAAGTGTGCATCTGTTCTATTTATTTCCATTCTCTCAAAGGATTCTTTACAATTATGGTCCTTCATGTCGACCAGCTGTGACAGTCCACGGCAAGGCAATGTAAGGGTGTAACTCAAGGAGGGGCCAGTGTTTTCATACTGACACTCCAGGCTCTCCCTTTTGCTTTAAGTACTTGGGATACATTTTCAGTCTTCCTGATTAGTCAGACAGAAAAAGAGAGGAGGGAAAAAGGCTGACATTTTCAGTTTAGAAATGTCCATCGACCAGCTTTCCCGTGGACATCGTAGGAGCATGGCTCTGGCAATGAACCTCCACTCTTCTTCACACCAACCCCTTACCCAGCCCCAGGTACCCAAAAAAAAGAGGTTGCACAAAGAAGGACTTAGCAAAAATTAAGGACAATGGTCAGCCTAAACCACCTCACCCTGATGAAACCCAGGCTTTGACCCAAATCGTAGTGTTAAACAAGGACAGAGAAAGCCCAGTAACAGCAAAACAGAAAAATACAAGCCCCCTCCCCACAAAACTCAGCTTCTGCTCTGAATTCTCAACCACTGGCCAAACTGGCATTTGCAAATACCAAGTGGCAACCAGCCTAACAGTATAATCTGGGCCACGTGGGGAGGGTGGGGAAGCCAACCCTAAAATAAAACAAACCACTCTAAGGAGAGACCATACTCCCAGCTTCCAAGAGGTTTACTTGTGCTACCCAGATCCCTGCAAAACTCCCGAATTCCACTGCCAGGAAACAACTCTACCACAAAGTCCCATGGTGCTGACTCGCATCCCATACCTTGCAGTCAGCGCTGCATCAGCAGGACATGAGCCCCTGCACAGCTGGGGAGCCGCTGCCACCGCCTGCTGCACCATTTGGCCTCCCACTCCATGTGGGAATCTCATTGTCTCAAATGCAGAGATAGAAATAAAAAAAAGCAGCTGCCTTCCAAGAAACAATTCCTAATTGCCTAACAGTAGCTTAAATCCTAACACACGTGGACCTAGGCAACTCACTGCAGATGTAAGTCCCTGCAGAATCAAAAAACACCTTGCTCCATCCAGTGCTATCCTATTACAAGTCACAGGTAACTGTCAATGTTTGGAAGTAAAGAAGAGCACTTACAGGTCTGAAGGATTTGAAGACTTTTTCCAGTATTTCGTGGAGTGTTTTTTTCCCACAGGATGAGATGTAATCCTGTGCGAGCTGCAGAAAAGGTAAGCAGTCCTCACTTTCACTCCACACGTGCTGAAAGCCAACAGCAACACAAGAGAGAAAAGGCATTAAAAGGAATTCACGCCTGCCTTTCCACGTTATTTTATTAGGTGACATGCTGTAAACATCTGTCAAAGTACATTGGGTATCCTGCAGCTCAGACCCGCACTGGGGACGGGCACTGTAGGCTGTTTCAGAAGCCACACGTCGGAGGAGAAACCTTCATTTTATTAACACAACACATCAGAAAGCATGGAAATCAATCCAGAAGAGAAAATACCTTATCACTGCAGTGGCAGTGAAGGGTATGCATGCCTCGCACATGCACACTTTACAATTAAAGGTGGTTTTCTTTGACACGAGCCCTGCTCAGACCTGGAAGTCACATCAGGTTTTCTCTTCTTCTCTATCATCACCTGCAATGAAGCCCTCAGGAAAAGCCAAAGCATCTCTTTGTCTTCCTGGCATTAATGCAAATGTGATGTGACCCTGAAGGTGGAACTTGATGTGTAATTCCCTTGACGATGCAGAAAAAATGATGCAAAACATATCCGCAGGTTAGACACAGAGAGAGGGAAAGGCATTTGGGCACTCAGAACATCCTCCCTGTTTTGGAGTTCACTCCTCCTAGACCCAAATCTTCTCTTCTCAGGCAGACGCATCTAAACCCATTTTAGATACTCATCTTGCTCTTGCTTCAGACATGGGTTTTTTTCCACTCTGGGTCTGTGAAGCCTCCCCAGAACTGATGCTTACTCTGCTGCTAGGAGGTTGCTTGAAACAGAGCTGGTGAGCGATGGTGGAAGCACTCAGGTGACAATGCTTCTCACACAGGGGCAGCACACAGCACAAGGTAATGTTTACTTTTAAAGTCCTTCTTTTTGAAGGCTTTGTGCACGGGACTGTCTTAGGCAGTCTGCTACACAAAGAAGGGGAATACCGCAAAATTGGTTTGAGACTCTAATAGCTCTACTTTTGCAGAGGAGGTCTTTTCCCTAAAGCGCCATGCAGCTTTTTACCATGCTGAAAACAGTAGGCTATGCTTAAACAAGGAAAGGGGAGGGTCTCTCTGAAGCTTAACTAACTTCTAAGAAAGAGTCAGAACGACAGATGTTTCAAGCCCTAACATAAGGCTTGCATGTCGCCTTCCTGTTCAGTAGTGAATACCTGCCAGGGATGCAGTTTTACACTTAATGACAGAAAACACTACTTAACAAGACCTAAGTTGCATCTTAACGATTAAAACTGTAATTGTCTTGCTTTTAAGCTCACTCGACCTATATTTGCTTTGCTGTTTGTTGCATTTTACAAGCATAAACATAGTGAAATGTTTTGTTATGAAAAGAGCCCTGCCTTACTGAGTAGGTTCTTTCCATATAATCAGAGTAATCTCTAAACTAGTTTGACAATAAAAATAAGATCTTTACAGTCCTGCCAACTCTCAGAGCCACATACCACAAATCTCATGATACATCATGCCATCTTAGATTCATGGGCCTTGTAATCCTATAAATATACAACCAAATCTCAGTTTCTGCTTACAAAAGAAATTAAATGTCTGCACTTTGTGATTTCTCTGGCCTAAAAAGGCAGAAGGTACATGAAATGAACTCAAATGAACTCTTTTTAAAATATCAAATAACACTTTCAAATCCCAACATTTTAAGAATGCCCTTGAGATTTTGTAGGTCTGGCCCACAATTCCTTAATACTTGGGGTTAACAGTAGCTACTTGATTACTTCTAATCTTTGCATCAAACTTAAAAGTTGGATGATGCAGCTTGTTTCATGGCTCGTGCCATACCTGTTGTAATTGTTTACATGTATAAAACAGTTATAACTACTATTCCAATTCTTGTTTAAATTGTGGCTTCTTTGGACTACCAGAGCTATACACAGGAGTTTCCACATAAATGAAAATTAGGCCCTGCCCTTTTACAAATAATAGCTAGTTCATTCCCCAAGAGAAGTTAACCCCATGTTGTCCTATCATGGTTTTAGTCTCTTTTTAAGCTGCACCATGTTTTACACTCCAAGGTAAGATTGTCAGCAGTGGCACAGAATAAGGTAATCTGGCACGAGGGGAAAACCTAAGTGAGTAACTTGATCATTGAGCCTTTGAAGAGACTTTTTTGCACAACATTGTAAGGCAATAAGCAAGTAAGGTTTCCAACCATTTCCATGTTGGAAGAAGATTTAAAATTTTGGCTGTAGCAACAAACACTATGAAAGGTCTCACATACCATTAGGGCATGCGTCTAATTCCAAAACAGCTTGATTTTATCTTACACCCAAGAAAAATCCTTAACTATAATAAAGACCAGGGTTATAACACCTATGTATTCAGCTGCATTTACAGTTCTTTGTGGACATTCAGCTCTGCACTGAGGCAGCGCAGGAACTGACTCATGCATCTCCAGAGGAACTAGCAAAAGGAATTTTGGCCCCTCAAAATAAAAACAAATGTAATTTGAGGATTCAGTTCTTCCTTAGAAAGTTAGAACAGTCAGTGAGGCAGCACATATGGAGATGCTTTCCCTGGAAAAACCCTGACACCTGAGAACCTCTTCACAGTGGGAGAAGCAGGCTGCTGGCAAACCAGTGGACAACAGTGCTCAGCCTCGCCTGAGCAATTAAAAAAATATTAACCTCATCATCTAAGTATGCGTTTTCCAAGCTTGCCCAGTTTTGCTCATGGTTGCTTTGTGTCACTATGAAAGCACACAACCACTCATTTCCACCTCAGCTGTCCTAGGATCATGGTTGAATTATTCATTTCAGCATCTACACACAGCACGCAGCTGAGGCAATTCAGAGGGTTTGTTTTTCCTCACACCTTCAGATGATGCAGTGTTTCTGGACAATAGAGGCACTTGCTGGGCCACCTTTTTCTAGCCAGCCCACTTGTTGAGTATGGCAGCAAAACTTACTCTTTGTGGAAATAATCTGACATGCAGAAAACGTTCAGACTCACTGAATGTTCCAAAATTTTTTACAGGAAATCAAGGTGGCATATTATTTTTATTTGCTTTATCAGTTACTTTGAACACTGGTGATAGCACAGTGACAAAACAAATGACAGACCATAAGGAATAGCACTGCAACCCTCACCCTTACTGGTTATGGCTATACAGATCCAGTTAGTATTTTGAGAAACTCAGGAGCCTCAGCAGTTAAATTGTACGTTTTTTCAGCTATCTAAAATGCTGATTCAGAGGTTTTGTGTCCAGGTAGTACTGAAAATTCTACTATGCATCTAGATGGGTCTTCTGCATCCCTAGCATATTAAAAACTTAGCCCAAAGATACCTTTACTGGAAATTAAACTTATATGATAGTTGTGATCTGGAATCTCAGATTTTATACAAAATTCAGAGTTATTCTCCCCCAGTGTAAAACTTCTCACCCTTCCCATGTTTTTCTTGTCCTCCCTTTCAAGTTCATCATGCTAATAATTTCCTCCTTAGAAGTGAGTTATCATGGACTTCTCTGGCACCTCTTAGGTAGCTTTTAAAGTCTGATTATTGTGAAATGAAGATGTAAAGAAAGAGAGAATACCAGGCACCAGGTGTTTATCAAATGTGAGGCTCCTTTATGGGAGTCACAGGATGCAAGAAGTCTGTGAGCTGTGCCACTGTGAATTCTGTTTATATTTACTCACTTTCACACTCCATTGTGTGTTACTGGAGCCACACAACATGACTCAAGTGCAAATGAAAATCACTCCCATGGCACGTACCAAATATCCTTAAAATAAACTTTAGCCCATAATAGCCCATAGAAAGGAAACTTCTGGAACATCAAAAAAGAAAATGACTGCAAAAAAAAAAAAACCAAGATAGCCAAGCTGGGAGCAGAAATGAAGCCCCATGGTGCACTAGGAACAGAAAACATGATGCTGGTGAATCAGCTTATTAGTGGTTCTTAATAGTATTAAAGAGACACCATCCACAGTAAAAGAATTAAGAATGACACCTATCTGCCTGTCTCGAAAGTATTATTACTACAAAGAGTGCCTCAAGTAATTATGCCAAAAAAAAAAAGATAGAAAAACACACTGCCTCTGCTTTTCCACTGTTTACAACCCACAGTTGACAGCAGTTGGCCCTTTTGCTCAGTTTTAACTCCTGGCAGCTTTGGGTGGGGAGCCCTTCCCAGAGCAATCCTGGAACAAAGTATTTGCCAGAAAAAAAAGGAAAAAGAAAAAAAATTTTTTTAAAAAGTGGTTGCAAAGCCACAAAAGCTGGCCAGTGTTGGAAGCATGCGAATAGGGTCTGAAACAGCTGATGCTTTTTTTTTTTTGTTTTCAAGTTGACAAGATTTTGTTTTGAAAGATTTTGTTCCATTATTGAGCAGCATATAAAGAAACAACACACAACTAAGAAAAATAATGAACTTTCTTTGCAATTTCTGTTACCATTAGCATCCAATTGCAGCTTTAAACTAGTCCTGCAATGGATTCATATGTATCCCTGCCTAAGATTCCAGCAGGCACGGCCCTCTCCGGGTATGGGGATATCTAGAAGGCAACGAGCACCAGGGTTTGACAGGCTCACAGGTGCTGGGGGATGGGTACACAGTGCTAGTCCCCCCAGGGACCAAAAGCACGTACCTAAGATGCTAAAGTTCTACCTAAGATGCTAAAGATCTATCTTAGATGCTAAAGATCTATCTTAGATGCTAAAGATCTACCTAAAGACGCTCCACCGCCATGGCTGGGACTGCGGCCAAAGGTCTCCTGTATCCATGGACAGATGCATAACTAAACTCCTGAAAACTTCTTTCATAATTCGGCAGGACCATCTGCCTCACACAATGAACAAACGTCCTGCTCGCGGAGATTTGTGGTCCTGGAGAAGTCGCTTAACTGCTCTTTGTTTCCATCTGCCAAAGGGACTCAGGCTGCACTCACCTGTCAGAAAGGGAACGAATTAACGTTTGCCGAGCGGGTCAAGGGATGAAAGTTGGTCTGGGGAGGAAGGACCTACAACATTCCTGCAACAACAGTTTGCGCTAGGAGCTATTTTTTCTTTTAAATTAAAACACAACCCTTTCATTGCGGTTAACCGGAGCTTCACGGGTTACGAGCCCCGTGGCGAGGTGTCGCTTTTTGGCAACTCTTCTTGCACTTTTCTGCTCGGCACCTTGAGGGATAAAGCGGGTTGGAAACACCCCCATCCCAGAGGCAGGGGATGCTTTGCGTGAACTCCGCTGGGGACGGGGAGGGGACACCTGCCCAGGGGACCCCAGCCCCGGGGAGGGGACACCTCCCGTCATCCCGACTCCATTTTATTCCTGCCCATTCTCCATTTGCTGTGACAGCCCTGCCCGGCACCCCGGGAAGGACGGAGGGGGGGGGAGAAGGGGGAGGCGAGGGGAGCGGCAGCCGCGGGGACGCGGGGGGGAGCGGGCGGGAGCCTCGCACCCCGCATTCCCCTCTCCCCCCCCGTAGCCTCCCCTCACCGGGGCGATGGGAGAACAGGGAGGGGGAAGGACAGGGTCCCTGCCCGCAGCCCTGCCCCAGACTCCATCTTGCAGAGGGGAGGATCCGTCCCCGCATCCCTTCATCCCCGCATCCCCCCGCCCCCGGTCCCCCATCCCGCGGCACTCACGAAATTGTCGCCGCAGGCGGCCTCCGGGCACAGCACGTAGAAAGAGACGCCCGGCTCGGCGTAGAAGTCCATGCGGCGCTCGGTCTCCTCGGCGGCGATGAGCTGGAAGGGCGTGCGGGCGCACCAGCGCTCCGCCGCCTCCGCCAGCGCCTCGNTAGAAGGCAACGAGCACCAGGGTTTGACAGGCTCACAGGTGCTGGGGGATGGGTACACAGTGCTAGTCCCCCCAGGGACCAAAAGCACGTACCTAAGATGCTAAAGTTCTACCTAAGATGCTAAAGATCTATCTTAGATGCTAAAGATCTACCTAAAGACGCTCCACCGCCATGGCTGGGACTGTGGCCAAAGGTCTCCTGTATCCATGGACAGATGCATAACTGAACTCCTGAAAACTTCTTTCATAATTCGGCAGGACCACCTGCCTCACACAATGAACAAACGTCCTGCTCGCGGAGATTTGTGGTCCTGGAGAAGTCGCTTAACTGCTCTTTGTTTCCATCTGCCAAAGGGACTCAGGCTGCACTCACCTGTCAGAAAGGGAACGAATTAACGTTTGCCGAGCGGGTCAAGGGATGAAAGTTGGTCTGGGGAGGAAGGACCTACAACATTCCTGCAACAACAGTTTGCGCTAGGAGCTATTTTTTCTTTTAAATTAAAACACAACCCTTTCATTGCGGTTAACCGGAGCTTCACGGGTTACGAGCCCCGTGGCGAGGTGTCGCTTTTTGGCAACTCTTCTTGCACTTTTCTGCTCGGCACCTTGAGGGATAAAGCGGGTTGGAAACACCCCCATCCCAGAGGCAGGGGATGCTTTGCGTGAACTCCGCTGGGGACGGGGAGGGGACACCTGCCCAGGGGACCCCAGCCCCGGGGAGGGGACACCTCCCGTCATCCCGACTCCATTTTATTCCTGCCCATTCTCCATTTGCTGTGACAGCCCTGCCCGGCACCCCGGGAAGGACGGAGGGGGGGGGAGAAGGGGGAGGCGAGGGGAGCGGCAGCCGCGGGGACGCGGGGGGGAGCGGGCGGGAGCCTCGCACCCCGCATTCCCCTCTCCCCCCCCG
>WAAB01002836.1:2269-73322 GCA_013389865.1 Piaya cayana
TGGTTCCCACATTTTAAAAATAAAGCCTGGTAAATACATGTAGTGTAAAAAAGGGAGAAAATCAGAATGCGTCAGTAAATATTGCCTCTAAAAAGGGGCACTAAGGGTGAGATTTTGTATTTTAGCAGTAACTGCATCCAAGGCACTGGGGAACACTGCTTGGTTTTCACACTCTGGGAGAAAAGTAGGGAAAACTGAGCTGCAGGCAGAGGAGAGGAGGGCTGGACCTTTTGCAGGTGCAGTGCAGGACATTTCAGTTTGAGGGTCCCCTAGCATCCTATTAACCTCCAAGGGTTGAATGCTTTCCCTTGAGCTGCCCAGAATCACACTGCATTTTCTCAGTTCATAGAATGGTTTGACTTGGAAGGGACCTTAAAGATCATTCGATCCCAATGCCCCTGCCACGGGCTGGGACACCTCCCACTAGATCAGTCTGCTCAACATCCCATCCAACCTGGCCTTGAGCACCTCCAGGGATGGGGTATCCACAACTTCCCTGCCCAATGTGTTCCAGTGACTCACCACCTTCATTGTGAAAAGTTTCTTTCTAATGTCTGATCAAAATCTTCCTCCTTCCAATTTAAAGTTTCCTATTACTACATGCCCATGTAAAAAGTCTCTCCCCAGCTTTCTTGTTTGCCCCCTTCAGGGTCTGGAATTCCTCTATAAGGTCTCCCTGGAGACTTCTCTTCTCCAGGCTGAACAACCCCAACTCTCTCAGCCCATCCTCACAGCAGAGGTGCTCCAGCCCTCTGATCATCTTTGTAGCCTCCTCTGGACCCATTTCAACAGTTCTATATTCTTCTTATGTTGGGGATTCCAGAACTGGACACAGTACTCCAGGTAGGGTCTCATGAGAGATGAACAGAGAGGAAGAATCACCTCCCTCACCCTGCTGGCCACGCTTCTTTTGATGCAGTCCAGGATATAGTTGGCTTTCTGGGCTGTGAGCACACATTGCCAGTTCACTAGACACAGCTTTCTGCATTTTAGCTCATTTTAGACAACTGAACTGAATTTTCTGGGTTGTCGGGGGGGGGCAGGGAGGCCTGCTTGCCTGGGTGGCTTATTAGATGTCTTAACCTACTTTCAAAAACTTCCACACATCAAAAGTTCAGCCAAACCACTTGAAGTGTCCTATGATCTCTCCATCCCTCCAACCTCCTTTGCTAATGCTGTACTCACAGCAAAGACAGCAGAAATGCCCTGAACGCAGCCCCCCGGAGTGTCAGTGACACCATGGCCTTTGCTCTCTTGCCTCATTCACACAGTTCTATACCCATGCATAGTTTCAGAAAGGTATTTTTTATTTCTACAGCATTGTGAAGTAGTTTCTCTATTTCTGTCCATAGCATCATATTTCAATTCAGGTCCCCGCTTTCTATTTAATACTGTTAATTTTTCTTTTCCAGCCCCTCCTTTACTGCTACTTTTTTACTTCTCCACCTCATCTTGCACGTTGTGAATAAATACATATTTGTTTACATTGAATGCCTGATGTTATCTTTATTTTAATTTTGCACATTTATTCAAAACAACTTGCTGTAGCATAATACGAAAGATGAGTGTTGGTTTCCCAGCTTCAGCCTGGGCCCAGCCATTAGCCCTCAGCTTGGGATGCAGCGAGAGGGGTGCTGTGGATATAAATTCCTTACTAAGTGCCTGGCCTCAGCACCACTGGCAGTGCGGGGCTGTCTAGGATCACCAGTAACCCTCAGTTTTGTCAGGCTTCAGATCATCAGCCCATTGATACTGCTGCCCTTTCTTTTAAATTTCTTTCTGTTTGCTATTGAGGTTGGAGTGGGTGATATAAGTTAGTCCAACGTGCCCTGCCTGATAAAGCCAGTATTTCAGGCTATTTCTGTCTTCACGTGTAATATTTTTCCTCATACATATTGTAATGACACCTGCCCCCTCATGGACTGTCTCCTTTATGGGCTTCAGCCCAGCACTTCAGCTTCTCACTCATCATCATGATTTAGACAAATTTCAGCTGCTTGATGATCCATCTCTGCACTCCTGACTCCCTGCTGCTTATCCATCCTGCTTTGGCAAAGAAGGACAAGTAGGAGCTTCACTATCTTATTATTTAGCTTTTTCTAGACTAACAGTATTTCCCCTTCACCTCCTCCTCTCCCCTGCCTTCCCATTTATCATTTCTGGTCAGCTTTCACCTGCAGCAATTTTCTGATTATCTATCGGTGTCTCCTGCATCCTCCTGCACTACTCTTTATTGCTTAATTATTTTGGAGATGTTTAATGGTGGTAGGTTTTGTCTCTAATTTTCTTCTTATTATGCATAACATCATATACAGTTCATCTGAAAAATGCCAAGGGAACAGACCAGATGCTAATTGCATCTTTTCTGTTTGTACTCCTGATTGCAATCATTTTCAGCAAACAGGACCAGCCCCGAAGTCGAAAAACTGGATGTTCAGCTGTGAAAAAAGAGAGCTGAGGCTGGCATTGAGTGGTGGCACTGATGCCCAGCTGCACCCCAGGTCACGCATGGGTGCTGGCTACTGATGTCCCCACCCTCACGAGCCCCAGCCTTCAAANTCCTATTACTACATGCCCATGTAAAAAGTCTCTCCCCAGCTTTCTTGTTTGCCCCCTTCAGGGTCTGGAATTCCTCTATAAAGTCTCCCTGGAGACTTCTCTTCTCCAGGCTGAACAACCCCAACTCTCTCAGCCCATCCTCACAGCAGAGGTGCTCCAGCCCTCTGATCATCTTTGTAGCCTCCTCTGGACCCATTTCAACAGTTCTATATTCTTCTTATGTTGGGGATTCCAGAACTGGACACAGTACTCCAGGTAGGGTCTCATGAGAGATGAACAGAGAGGAAGAATCACCTCCCTCGCCCTGCTGGCCACGCTTCTTTTGATGCAGTCCAGGATATAGTTGGCTTTCTGGGCTGTGAGCACACATTGCCAGTTCACTAGACACAGCTTTCTGCATTTTAGCTCATTTTAGACAACTGAACTGAATTTTCTGGGTTGTCGGGGGGGGGCAGGGAGGCCTGCTTGCCTGGGTGGCTTATTAGATGTCTTAACCTACTTTCAAAAACTTCCACACATCAAAAGTTCAACCAAACCACTTGAGGTGTCCTATGATCTCTCCATCCCTCCAACCTCCTTTGCTAATGCTGTACTCACAGCAAAGACAGCAGAAATGCCCTGAACGCAGCCCCCCGGAGTGTCAGTGACACCATGGCCTTTGCTCTCTTGCCTCATTCACACAGTTCTATACCCATGCATAGTTTCAGAAAGGTATTTTTTATTTCTACAGCATTGTGAAGTAGTTTCTCTATTTCTGTCCATAGCATCATATTTCAATTCAGGTCCCCGCTTTCTATTTAATACTGTTAATTTTTCTTTTCCAGCCCCTCCTTTACTGCTACTTTTTTACTTCTCCACCTCATCTTGCACGTTGTGAATAAATACATATTTGTTTACATTGAATGCCTGATGTTATCTTTATTTTAATTTTGCACATTTATTCAAAACAACTTGCTGTAGCATAATACGAAAGATGAGTGTTGGTTTCCCAGCTTCAGCCTGGGCCCAGCCATTAGCCCTCAGCTTGGGATGCAGCGAGAGGGGTGCTGTGGATATAAATTCCTTACTAAGTGCCTGGCCTCAGCACCACTGGCAGTGCGGGGCTGTCTAGGATCACCAGTAACCCTCAGTTTTGTCAGGCTTCAGATCATCAGCCCATTGATACTGCTGCCCTTTCTTTTAAATTTCTTTCTGTTTGCTATTGAGGTTGGAGTGGGTGATATAAGTTAGTCCAACGTGCCCTGCCTGATAAAGCCAGTATTTCAGGCTATTTCTGTCTTCACGTGTAATATTTTTCCTCATACATATTGTAATGACACCTGCCCCCTCATGGACTGTCTCCTTTATGGGCTTCAGCCCAGCACTTCAGCTTCTCACTCATCATCATGATTTAGACAAATTTCAGCTGCTTGATGATCCATCTCTGCACTCCTGACTCCCTACTGCTTATCCATCCTGCTTTGGCAAAGAAGGACAAGTAGGAGCTTCACTATCTTATTATTTAGCTTTTTCTAGACTAACAGTATTTCCCCTTCACCTCCTCCTCTCCCCTGCCTTCCCATTTATCATTTCTGGTCAGCTTTCACCTGCAGCAATTTTCTGATTATCTATCGGTGTCTCCTGCATCCTCCTGCACTACTCTTTATTGCTTAATTATTTTGGAGATGTTTAATGGTGGTAGGTTTTGTCTCTAATTTTCTTCTTATTATGCATAACATCATATACAGTTCATCTGAAAAATGCCAAGGGAACAGACCAGATGCTAATTGCATCTTTTCTGTTTGTACTCCTGATTGCAATCATTTTCAGCAAACAGGACCAGCCCCGAAGTCGAAAAACTGGATGTTCAGCTGTGAAAAAAGAGAGCTGAGGCTGGCATTGAGTGGTGGCACTGATGCCCAGCTGCACCCCAGGTCACACATGGGTGCTGGCTACTGATGTCCCCACCCTCACGAGCCCCAGCCTTCAAATTCCTGTCTGGCCACAATCAGCAATGGCAATTGCAGGGCCAGGTGACTATCAGAGAAACTATCCTGCTAAAGAGGAAAGAAAAATGACCACAAAATTATAAAATTCAAGTGGCAGCACTGATGAGTGCTATAGATGTGTAGTCTGTCCCTGCTTGCAGGGTGAGCTGACCTCCTCCAGTGGACAGCAGTGCATGATCCTCTCCTCATCATCTTCAAAAGCCATTCCTACACCACATTTCTGTGCTGCCACCACTAAAACATTTCCTCTTGCTAAAGGAGGAGCTCCATGCCTTTGGGCACGGTCCTCAGGCCAGACTACAAAGCTGCTTGAAATTCTTTCGGGAGAACATTTTTTAGAAAATAGAGTTTCCTCTACCATGGCATCCCACATTGAAAACAGTTCTTTTTCCCCAGTTGCAACCCACAGCACAACACCCAGAGTCCTAAATGTCACTGGATTTCCCTTGCATCTGCCTCCATTCTTGAAATCAGTAGCTGCAGACATGTGGGTCCTGCTGGTGGGACAGCTCTGCTTGTGGCCTCTGGAGCTCCTCTGCTTGTCCCACACGCCAATGCAGGAAAGACGCTCTGGTCTCCTCCACCTGCTTGCTTCCTCCTGCTCTGCCATCACCAAGCCCAGCCAATATGCTCTCCTGCCCGTATACCTTTGGAGATGCTCCTTGATGCCTTCAGACCCTCCTCTCCCTGATGGCCAAGCTCTGAGAACAGGGAGTTGTGACCAGCCTTACCCATCTTGCAGCAGCAAGAGTGGAACAGGGAGAAGGGGGAGGAGATGACACGCTGTAAAAAAGCATCCATGGAGAATAAAAGCACATTTGCTTATCTGAAAGATAAGTAAGCTTTTTGCCATTGAAATTTCTTATCAGAACATGTCTTGTTGTGCAGTAGCACACAGCCGCCTCTTATGCCAAGGATAAATATGGTGTTAAATGGAATGCTATGACCTACATTTTATGTATATTATGTCTCTTAGGCTGATAATGAGCAGAGAAACCTTGATATATTATCACTTACTAGGCAATATTTTTCCCTGCTTCCATGCTTACACGGTTACATAGCATTTCTGGAACAAGATGTATTTTCTTTAATTTATGTGAAATATTGAGCCTTCTTTGAACATTACCATTTAAAAAACTACCAAGGAACATTCTTTGATAAGAATCTTTACCTTTTTATGTTTGAAAGTGCTCATGAATTTACAAATAAAAGTACAGATTGCAAAAATAAGAATGACAGTCACATTGTTTTTCCTTACGCTCTTTGTGTTCCAGCCCTGGGAAGCCTGAGGACCAATAATGCTGAGCCCCATACAAGCTCTGGGCTGCAGTGTATACAGCTGTGGAAAGCTAGAGGAATCCCAGATGATTGCTCCAAAACCCTCATACTTTCTCCTTAACTGCCTATTTTTTTTACCTGATGTCCAAGGCTCACAATCCCCTCCATGAGGAGCACCAAGCCAGAGAACTGAGCAGCAGAATACCCCTTTGAAAGTTGAGATCAAGTGTGGTGTGCCCAATCTTTGACAGCGGGATCATCTGCCACTGCTTGCCAGGACAAGTGGAGAATGCATGTGCTGCCCATGTGGATTGGACTCAAGCTGGGTGAGAGTGAAGTTGCAGGAGATGAAGGGGAGCAGACACATGAGCATTGCTATTGTTGACCTAACACAGCAGCAGTGAGGACTGGTGTCCTCTCTGGCATGTGCCAGCAGGTCCAGGGAGGTTATTCTCCCTTTGTACTCGGCACTGGTGAGACCGCTCCTTGAATACTGTGTGCAGTTCTGGACCCCTCACCACAAGAAGGATGTTGACGCTCTGGAGAGTGTCCAGAGAAGAGCAACAAAACTGGTGAAGGGGCTGGAGAACAGGCCTTATGAGGAGCGGCTGAGAGAGCTGGGGTTGTTTAGCCTGGAGAAGAGGAGGCTGAGAGGAGACCTCATTGCTCTCTACAAATANCAACCCGGTGATTCTGTGATTCTGTGATTCTGTGATTCTGTGATCTGCGCAGGGCTAGAACACCCCATTTCCACCGTGAGGCTCCCTGGTCCCCATACAAATTGACACAGCACACATCACAGCTATTCCCCAGCTTGAACTCCTTTAACTGAGACTTAGCCAAGGTTATTGATGTCTTTTGATCTATGTTGTACCTCTGTTCTCATTCCAGCACTTGAACAACTGTCCTCCATACACATATGAATCTACTTGACACTGAGATCTAAGCAGTGCCCTGCTGTGCCCATCCACATTCCGCAGGATGGCAGTAGGATGAAACAAATGACCACAACTCTTGAAGGGTACAGGAGACCCACCTGAAGACCAGCCCAGTGCCTCCAGGCAGGAGGAACCCAGGAGTGGAAGTGGACTCTTGGTGAGGTCTCCATAGTTCATACCTGCTGTCTCATGTGTCCACATGATCTTGACCAACCCAGCTGGTCATGCACAACCCCATACTTGTGGGTGCAAGCAATGGGTGAGCAAGAATAATTGAAATTGTCTTCCCCTGTTCCAAGGTCTCACACTGTGTGTTGTTAGTCTAGGTGCAGCTTTAATTGTGCTCTTGCCAAGCTGCAGTTCATTAGCTGTTCATGCTACAGTTCCTCCTGAAACTGGAAAGAAGGGTCTGTCTGCTCAGCTGCTGATTCACAGGCTAAACCATTATCTATGCAGAACTCTATACCTTTTACAACATCAAATGTATCACACGTTTTTGCTGGAAATGTGAAAGATGGATGCACTGGCAAATAAGATGAATACATTCAGGCAATGAGAAAAGCTCCCTGTAAATGCAGCACATGGAGAAATCATGTACACTTCAAGCTGTTAGAGCTTTATGAAGGAATCTGTGGTCATTCCTCAAAAGCAGCAATTACTTATGATCCTACATACACATGACTCTGTGAACATGGAAGTACCTTCTCTTGTGCAATAGCCCATGATGATAAGAGATGGGCTAGGGAACAGAGGCAAATCAGTGCCTATCTGGCATGTGGGAAGGAAAAGGAGAGAAGTGTGAGAATGGTGAGTCTGTGCAAGAGGCAGGCTTGCAGCCTGCAAGGGAGGCACATTTGCATCCCTCATTGCACGCAAAATGAGCTGTGTTAAAAGAAACACTCCAGAAGGAAGGGAGCAGGCCTGCAGAGGCCCCCACCACACAGTTTTTGCTGGGATACTCTCTGGGGCACTGGGACAGGAGCTGCAAGGGGTACATCTGGAGGACAAAGCCTCCTTCCCTACAACCTCTTCAGCATGACATGTCCCCATCTAAAATACGTATTTGAACAACAGAAACCACCTATGGAGCATTTTATAAAGTTTGTTCACTGTAAGAAGCATTCCTGATCAATAAACTGGTTTCTATTGCTTTTTCACTGCTCCATCTGTGTTCCTTTCCCCAGAACTTACAAACTCTCAGCCAGCAGTCTATCATCCCTTGCAATTACACTCACATGTTCCTGAATATTTCACCCAAACCTTTGGTGCTGTCCTCATTTCATTTCTGTTTAGTATTTATCCCCTGATTTCATGTGAGATAATCCAGTACAGCTCTTGTGTTTTCTTGCAGACCCCGAGCATTTCTCTGATGTGACCATTTTCACACAATACATGATTCTTTTCAATGTAACTCCTCGTTCTTTTCACCTGCCTTGTTCTAACATTTTTTATTCCATGTCACATACAAAGCACTGTGCGCCTTCCAAAACTCCACAGCTCCTATTGCCTGGCACATGGTATTTGCCATCAAGATTTCTCCTTCAGATTCCCCAGGGTCTGTCCCCAGTGTTGCTGTCACAATGCGTTCAGCTACTTGAGACTCCATCATCCCTTCAGGATGACAGTGATGCTCTTGGCTGGGACTGCTACAGATTCATTTTCCTATCAGATCCTTGACTGTCATACCCAGCTGAGTGCAATACCTCTCAAATTCCCCCAGTAATATTGCACACTTTGGTGCACCTGGAGGAATGAATAGAAAACTCTTGAAGCCCAGAGATGCAGAGGGACTGGCAGAGGCAGCTGCCTACCCCTGTCCTTGGCTCCTTGCTGAAGGAAAGGCACTGCTCCAGCACCAGCCAGGCTTTTCCCTCCTGTTCCTGCTTAAGCACTTGATTTCTGCCTCCTTTTACTAGAGATTGTTACTTCATCTGCTGTTATTCCTTGCACAGTGGTCATCCGGTACTGGGGAGGTGCTGTGAGGTTCCCAGTAGCCCAAGCTGCAGTTCTGGAATTTTCATGGTTGAACAATGTCTCCCCCAAACTACCTTTACCCAGGATGTAAAGCATTTGCAGGACAAGTTCCAGCATCAGAGTACTGAGTGCAACAGAAGTGGATTTGTACACTGCAGATGTCTATTCCTGTCCCTTTTCACTCTTTTGCAATTTTGACTGGTGTATAATTAATATCAGCAGTGCCCCAAACAACAACTCCTTATTCATTTCTAGATAGACCAAAACTGACAGCTCGGCATAAAAGCATGAATGTCCTAATGAAATGCTCCTTTTTTTCCTGTTAATCACTTGTCAGAGTCCCACAGATGTTTTCAGTGGAGAATTTTTATATCTGCCACATTACTGAAACACCAACCATGCTAAACCAAAGCAATATATTCCTCAGAGATGAGAAGTTTCTATGTCTGGTGAAGCCCAATGCTGCAGGCACTTTCTGTTCAAAATATTCAGTGCTATGAAGAGCCTTTGCATTTGAATTAGAAACAACTGTAATCTGACCATCCTCCTTTCTCTTTTTCAATCCACTCTTGATGAGGGAACAGGGGAATATTTTTCAATGGATAAAACAGTAGTCATATTCTAGAATTATGATATCTTTTTCCCAGAAGACTGATCATAAGAACTCTATTATTCTCCCCACCACACCTATCCCTCTACAGATGAATGCTAATTAATGCAATAGGTTACGTAAAATGAGCAGTACATTTTAGAACAGCACCTTGGTAACTATGTTTATTTCCCTGACAAAAGGAAAGAGAAAATACTTCGAGGAGTCAGAGATGAGTACAAGTAGGCAATTCACAGGAGTAGAATTTGAAAGTTCTTCCTGAAACAGTGATGATTGCTACCTTGTCTGTAGCTCTCAGCATAAATGGCTCCACCATGAGATATCACATCATCTTCCATACTAAAAATAAAGGTGTATGAGCACTACGTCCCTTAAGTGCCTGGAAAGGTCCAACAAGCTTGGAGCAGAGACTAGACACATCATGATTTGTAACCAAGAACCATAGTCCCTAGCATTTAGCTGATGAGGAGGTGAGGGGGCAGGACCAGTGCTAAGCTGGTAGTGTGGACATGGATTTCAAGGACAAAAAAAAGCAGCATCATAGAAGAGGGATGATTGGCTGCAGAGGGATTACTAATAAGGCTCCTCAAAGACCTCAGGTCTTGTCTCGCTTTTAACTCAGAATTGCATTGCAATTTTTGGCCCTGTCACAGAAAGAAGAGTGTGTGAATAGCTGAACTCTAGCAAGCTCCATCCACTCAAAAGATGGAAGATTTAGGAATGCCCTTAAAGACTGCCTAAAGCATGCACTTTGAGATCAAAACAAAACAAAATAAAGCAGAAGTAATTCTGCTGTAAGCACTGAATTTTGCATTTGGAAAGGCAGGAGGGTTGCCTCCCAGCTCCTCCATTCCCTGCACTCTAGACTGGGAACAGCTGTTTCCAGCCAGCCTTCAACAGTCAGGCAGGAAGGGCACCTGTTATCTGTACTGCTACATACAATACCAGGAACAATCTCTTAAACTCATCATTTAAAACTGGCAGTGACACAGGTCTTTCAGGAGGGGAAGATAAAGCCTGCTGCAATTGCTTTCTAAATATGAAAAAAATTTTTTATTACAAGTAAGTTTTTTTCTTTTAAGAAAATTAATCATTTATTAAAAATTATAAAGAATAATTAGGATTTATTTAAAGTCTTCTCACGTCTCACATCTCTGATTGTGGCCTGCTTTAACTAACTCATCATTCCTTTGGAGTGTCCTGTGCCTTGGTTTGAGGACACTGAGCCGTCTCGACAGAAGCAGACACTTTGCTTATTACCTACTCAAATTTAATAAGACCGTAGCATAGGTGCAAGGCTAACTTAAATGTATGGGAGTTGTTGTTGTGTTGTGTTTTTTCTGCTTTATGAAAGGATGTTTGAGTCAAGGTGGGGCTGTGCATCCTCTGCCACCCTTCTCCCTCACAGCTCACTAGGCAGACCCACTTTTGCATTTTACAGCAAGGCAGGACCTGTCACAGAAGGCTCTTTCTCAAGAAACCTCAGATGCTTCAAGTGACTCTAAAGTGATGCAAAAAATATTTGATGTTTACTAAAATTTCTGAGTTCTTATGTCTTCCTCTTGAATGTTCCAAACATCTACAACAAGTATTCCTTCAAGACTTTTCTTGATCATGGGTGTAATCCAAGAGCAAGAGACAAAAAAGAGATTTGGGTCAATCCCTACAAGTATGCTTATTCAATCAGAGCACAAAAATCAGTATCAAAACACTGTTCAACTAATTCATCCCTAACTGAAGCAGGCGAGGTTTTCTGAAAATTAGGTATTAGATATATAAACTATATACAATCAATTAAAAAAACAGACCTGGGATTCACTCAGCTTAATTGAACAAATTCAAACAACAAACACAGCTGAAGTAATCTTTTCCATTTTACAGACAAGAAACTACATTTTCTGCATAAATTATTTGCCATGAATTATTCACTCGTTTTCCTCTTGGATCCTTTCCAGGGGTTGGTTTTACTTCTCATTGACGCCAAAGAGAGCCTTTCCTCTTCTTCAATGGGAGCAGGCTCCAGCCCAGACTCAGTAAAAAGAGTTGCGAAGAGCAGCATTCACAGTTCAAGCACTGAAGCCAAACCTGGACCCTGGCAGGGGCAGAGGGTTTGGTGTCAGGGCAGCTCTGTGCACTGCTGCTATTTGTCTTCAGGTTTCCTGAAAAGAAAATCCATTTTGACCAGCTCTACCTGGACAGGTTTTTGCTTGCTTCCAGGAAAACTGTAGTTTTAGGTAGAAGCATTCCATCTTTAATCCCTGGTGGCTGTATTGCCTGTGTTGCCTATATCCTTGGAATCTTAGTAAACTGATTGTTGTTTCCATTCTTATCCTTTGCTCAGGGAGTCAGGAAGGACGGTAGTGTGTGCCCTTGCTGAACTCTTCACATCAGGTCTTCCCTCCCAGTGGGAATGATGTTCTGTGCATTAGATAAAGCATCAGCCAGATCCAAGGATTTATTTAGGATCCTATTTTTAGACAATACTTTGGTCTGTGCCACTTGGCTCTGCTTTTGGAAAACTCTCAGATTCTCTAAGCAAAGGTGCTCATGGAGCTTGAAGGAGTGATGGAGAAACCCAGAGGAGAGGCTTGCACCTACCTGGCTGCTGCATGCAACCTGAAGACACCTGAATGATTTTCCTGTACCCAGCAAACACAACTACATAGAATCCAGATGGTGTTAGCAACTGTAATGTATCTCTTGTCCTGACATAACTCTTTTTTTTCCCTGGGAAATCAGAGATACTTGGCCCTGCCTCATATAAACAAAACCAGGGAGCTCTAGCATTTAACTGGGGTTTCTGAAACACATCTGAGATTCTCACCCTGGCACAACTCAGGATGAGATCTGGCACCCAGTGCCCCAATACAGCCTCAGCCTCTTACAGACAATTTCAGAATACAGTCCTCCACCAACTATAACCCTTCGGTAGGGAAATGCATGCACACACACACATATGCACATACACATTTACATGTGAATTTGGACACAGAAAAGTGTGGAAAACTCTATATCTTGGGGTTTACCACCTCATCTGCATGTTACGAAGTGCTTTCATTAACATTATGCCTTTTTCCTTCACCTTCCTTCTCATTGAATCTAAAGCTAGACACTTGCAGTTCTACCTGCACACCATGTTATCTAACTCTGACATATGAAAATACCTGGAAGCACTGGTCCCAGTTATCCACACTGCCTGGAGCCAAAAACACCCCATAAAATATCTCAGCATCTTTAGGAACACTTGATTGATTTAATGGGCTTAGGACTCAGGTTTGGATCCACAAACCTGGTGTGGCAGGCTGCATGCTCTGTCAAACTTACAAAGCAAATGGCCGTCATTGCCACCTGATAGTTCCTCTGATGATTTTGGTCTACTCATCAAGGGCTTTTTCCCTGCAAACCCAGGAACTGATCCATGTCTTGGGGCTAAAGCAATTAACTAATTTCAGCAGAAGAGATTCCACTTGTTGCAGTACCATTTCTGATTGGTTTTTAGTCTCCCAAAATTACTGCTGGGCGAGTAAAAGATCCTAATGGTCCAACCAGATAAATTAAAAGTAACACCTAAAAGCCGAATCTGAGCAGTTTACATGTAATAAACCCTAAACCAAACTGTGGGACATACTGAATCCAACTGAGTCCAAGTGCTGGAGCTGTTATGCTCATGGTGTCTTCAGCTGTCACACCATTACCCCGGGGTTGCTGACAGGCTTTGCTTGAGGTTCTTGTCTCTCCTCTGTATTTCATGAGACTGAGTAACCCAGCCAGAATTACCTTTTCTCCTGTTTGTTTCTTCCCGCAGCTTGGTCCCACCACTGCAGCACCACCACCCTCCTCTCCCCCTTGAGAACCACAGCACTCAGGGCCATAGCAGCAGGAGGTAAAATATTGACCCATTTTCCTACTTTATTCTTTGCAGTTGTATTTTTGGCTACTTCTTTTTCTCTTTTTATCAGCTCCTGCTCCCATAGATCTATGAGTGCTCTTCTACACTGTTATTTACCATCATGAAGAGGAGCAGAAGTAAAGGAATTTTCAGTTACTAATAGCTTTTCACTGTCATGAACATAAGTCCTGGCTCCTTTTTGAAGTTTAAGAGCCAAATTATCAGTTGACATAGGATTGCAAACCTCCACAGACTTCAGAGAGGTTGCAGCAATTCACACTGGCTGAAAATCCACCTAGAAATCTTTGTAGGTAATTTGGTGAAAAACAGAGGTTTCAGCAAGTGAGAAGGTGCAGATCAAAATTGTTATTGCCCTTTAACACTGTGGATTACCACCTTGCAGATTCCTGCTGTAAGAAACCACCTGAAATTGTCTTTTGAACTTCCATGGGTGCGGCTGGTACTCTACCTGGCGCACAGAACAGCTTTGATGCATGGTGCTGAACAGTGGTGCTGTGGCAGCCCCACCATGGCAGGGATGCTAGGGATCTACAAAGCCTGAAGGGGTCTGGATGCTCCTGGAGTTTAGTCCTGACCAGGAACATGGGCCACAGCACCCCCAGTTCCAAGCCCAGCTCAGCTGCACACTCAAAGAAAGGAAAGTATGATTTTGGGGGTAGGTATCTATTTCCTTTATGATACTATAGATGCTAGATGATTTTATCAAAACATTGGGTAGACTGTCAGGCTGCAGCCAGCACATCCAATCTGTGATGTTCAAGTGCTCAGACAATTTGAACTTGAAATTAAGAAGGAGTTTCTAACTTTGTTCGCTAACACTGCCATGTAAGCAGACAGTGCTTCTTTCTGATTACATCACATATCTGGAAAAAAAGCAAGAAGTGAAAGTCTTCATTAATTTCTTCCACAGACCTGAAAAGCTTAATGAGTGATGATCTCTCTGGTGAGACCCATAGCCCTTACTCCCTGCCAAAACCTCTCCTTCTGCAGCACTTTCCCCTATTTCTTATTGCCAAGGGCAGTCACTGGTCACCCAGCTTTGGCAGTCAGCTTTCATCCACAGGCGTCATCTGAGCTCTCTGGGGCTTTATAGCTGGAGCTGCAGTTTTCAAACACTATGTCAGCTTTAGGAAAATCTTCTATGAATTTGTATTGTGAACATGTTATAAGAAAAGTATTAGTTAAGCTCCTACCTATATCCACCCATAGCTTTATCATGGTACTCAAAACAAGTACCAAGCTAGTCATGTTAATCTCAAAATTTCACTACATTTTGCTGGGTAACTGGGATCTGGAAGAGGTTTCTCTTCCAGGTTTCTCTCCTAGGTGCACCATTTCCATCCCCACAGGTGGCTCAGAAAAGGCCTGGGTCAGCAGTGGCCCCAGGCCAGGGGATGATGAGTGGCTTGATGTGCTGCATGCTGCTCTGCAACTCACTGCACAGTCATGTGCTTCTTCAGGGAATTTTCTAGCAAGCACTAAGCACACCCTCTTTCTCAGTTTCATAAACAAACTAACCCAAACAAAGCCATACTTTGCTTATTATATCTGGATTATAGTGAGTGACCTCTAAGTTAACTCAGAAAATAACCCATTAACAGAGGATTTGATTACAAGTAACAGACAATCTGACCTCCTTGTGTTAAACACATAACTAAAGATGAGCACTCAGAAAAGCTCAAAGGGATCCTTAAATAGGGGCACAAAGAAAAGAGGACAGGGAAGCACAAGTTTCACTTTCTGCTCTTGACCTGCTGAGCAGAAGCAGCAAAGGTGTTAGTGCTTTGGGAAGTGTTGGGGTCACCAGATCTCCCTTGAGCATCTGTGCAGTGAACAGCTTCGTATCACCCAGCTCCCCTTGCTGATGTTTCTAATACCTTACTGTGTGTCCTTGGTATCTTTACAGCACGAGTGAAAAAGACAATGTATGAGTCACAGCTTTGCGCTTAACGCAGTCATGTCCTGGTGCACGTTGGGCCTCATAACTATGACAACATGATGCTCAGCAGTAGCTTTTGAGGTTGGTGAAAGGCAGATCAGACTCTGTTGTGGTTAACACCTTGCTAAGGGGTTGCATGTGCTGTCCTTAATTAAGCCGTCTGCAGAGCTACAGCAGAAGCTGGAGGTGGGAAGGTGGAAAGGCAGGAAAGAAACAGCTTCTGTGCTTCTGCACTTGTCATGGTGCATGAGTCACATCAGCCTCTCCTAGGGAGCAAACTGAGTTTCCATGGCTGGCAGCTAGAAATAAATGCCTTTTTAACTGATGAACTAAACAAATGCGTGCAGCAGTTACTTGGGACAAATGTGGGCCTGCAGTATTAGCCTGCAAAGCCTTTTCTGGTTCTCAGAGTATGTAAAGAAATAACTCCAGCAGCCAGAATTCTGAGCTTCTGTCATTGTTTCTTATTACCAAGAATTCAAATCACTTTAAAACTGCTGGCAGCAAACTAAGACCAATGACTCACCAGCAGCCGCTCAGCGGTCAAGCTATTTGTCTGGGAGATGAGAGGTTGCTCAAGTCCCTCCTGATTGGAGAGCTTCAGGATCCTGCCCAGAGATGCACTGTGCCCATCATCTACCAGTCCAGCCTATCCATCAGCCATCATCCCCACACACATAACAATCGCTGTCCTGAGATGGGCTGACCTGCATGCCCAGAATCAACCAGCCCCCAGCGGGACAGAGTTAAAGCAGCCAGTCAGCTTGAGTGGGTCCCAAAGAAACCTTCATGCCCATTGTTCCCAGTCTGGGGCAGGGCAGGTGTGACCAGGCTGGACACTCCCAAATAATGTCCTAGTCTGCACCATGGTTTATTTAAAAAAAAATGTTTCAATGTGAACCATGCTGTAAAACAGCAGCTGGATTTACACAGAGCAGAACATTAAAATATAAACATCTTGCTGTGGAGGTCTGAAATGATTAAAGAGATCTTAATGCCTAACATGTATTAGCTAAGAGAGGGAGCACAAAGTCTTCCTCTCACAATCCATCAGGTCAAATTCTGGCTTGCCATAGAAAAACAAAGTTCCTTTATACTATTTTTCTAAGTAACAATCAATAAGTCTATTATTATCTGGCCAAGGAGAAGGCTGACAAGTCAGGCTTAGCAACATTGATGTTCTTGCTTCAAAGTAAGGGAACTGCCAGTTTAACCCCATGGAAATATTGATGTTTGCAAAAAAAAGCATGTATTTATTCTGTCTCATTTTGTGAAAATGTAATTACTATGAAATGATAATACCAGGCTGAACAGGGGAAAAAAGGCAGATGCATTGCACCAAACCACACAGCAATCTCAGAAACATCATCAAATGGCCAGAAGTCAGGCATTCAGTCTGCCCTGGGGAAGAAAATTAAGTGCTGCTGTGTAGTCGCTGCAGCTTTTGCCTTAGTGTAATACCTTAATCTTCTTTTCTGAAGACCAGCTCCTAATTTTTAATTATGGCTCCATTTTTTTTGACCTGATTTTCACTGCCTCAAGGTCTTGCCAAAGAGCCCCTTCTTTGGGAGCTTTTGAGCTGTGGTTTCAGCAGGAGGGTCACAGAGGGCAGCAGCTCTTCTCTCAGGACTGCTATTGCGCAGAGGAAAGCACTGACAGACCCTTCAGCTACACTATTCCTTGGTCTCTCTGGGCTCTAACTCCAGTCTTCCCAGTCTCTACAAATAAAAGTTGGTTCTCATGTAAAACATCAGCAGGTGTCTCACACTTGCTGCTTTCCCGAGTTGTTCATGGCACCTCGACAAACCCTGCTCATGTGTGCCTCAATACTGCTAGCACCTCTGTTCTTCAGAGTGCAATCTGCAATAAAAGAGATGCCTTAGCCCTTAAGCATTGAATTGACTCCAGTCCATTCACAATACTGCTGTTTACAAGAGTAAAGCCACAAAGCCAAATAAACCAATAAAGGAACAGTCCCAAACAAGCAGTTCTCTGGGCTGACACCTGGTTTCACCCAGGCTGGTCCCACACAAACCAAGTTGCATCTGTGGCTCCACCTTGGCCTGAGGTGATGGGGACCCCCCGACAGCTGCTTCTTCAAAGCCCCTGAAACAGCTTCTCTGTTCAAAAAAATCATAAAAATAAACAGTCTGTGTATTCCATGATAGCTTTGTGAGAAAGGAAAGAGAAAATCAGAAAGACCCACAGGCCCATGTATCATATATAACAACCAGTAACATATACAGCCCCATATGCTCCTGGTAGAACAGCAGGAGCCCTGTGTGACATGCACTTTCTGCCTCTGCGCAGCTATTAGACACCAGGGTCATTCCTGACCTTGCAGGGACCTGTGAAGGAGCAGCTGCAGGTGTTTTGTCTGTGTCCTGCTCCACCTAGGACTGGCCACGGGGACTGGTGCTGCCAGCAGCAGCAAGGTACACAGCTCTCATCACCAGCATCTCACAGGATGCGGGCCTCCCAGCCACCACCAGGATCAAAACTGCTGTTTGGCACAAAGGGTGGGCATGTTTCTCCATGCTCTGACACCAGCTTTGTACAGTCACAGAAGGATTCATATTGGTATCAGCTATTGCAGCAGAGTCAAGTGGGTCCACAGGCAGCTCTTAAGCACATCTTTCTTCATGGAAGACAGACAAAACTAGGCAGGTTGTGGCTACACCACCCAGTTCACACACAAACTGGTGGGTGGCTGGGGATCTTCAAAGCTCTGCCACAGGTGGGACTGGAGCATTCAGCACAACATGAGCCGTGAAGCACCTCCATCACCAATTAATACTTATTAACTACCTTCAGACGGTACTTACAGGCTTTTCGGGCTGCACACAATTCCTTCTTTGAGTTTTTTTTTATAATGAAAGACCAGCACATAAACTATTTTTAGTGTACAGAATATATAGTATGTTTCCATCCACCTATAGAGCAAAGTATTTGATGACAAATTTACCAATTAACTGGGAGCAAGTTAACTGATTTCAGTGGAGTTCACTGACTTACTCCTGCTAATTCCATTAAGCATGCTTTAGATGACAGACAGAATTTGGCGTCCTTCCCTTAATCGAACTATGTAAATAGTCCTAAGAAGCCAGTGGGTCATTTCTGGTGAAAAATACCTGGAGCACTGTGACCAGCTCAGGAGCCCTCAGCAAAAGAAAGACATGGACCTGATGGAGCAGGTCCAGAGGATCAGACAGGTGGACCAACTCTCCTATGAAAAAAGACCATGAGAGGTGAGGATGTTCCCCCTTGTCTTCTGAGAAGGCTCTGAGGAGACCTTATAGCAGTCTTCCAGTACTTAGAGGAAGCCTGTAAGAATGATGAAAACATAGCAGGGCCTGTTGTGATAGAACAAGAGGTAATGGTTTTAAATTAAAAGAAAGGAGATTTAGACTAGAGATAAGGAAGAAATTTTTCACACTAAGGGTGGTGAGACACTGGTACAAGTTGCCCAGAAAGATGGTGTTTCCAGGCATGGAAACATTTGAGGTCAGGTTGGACAGGGCTCTGAGAAACCTGATTTAGTTGAAAATGTCTCTGTTCAATGCAAAGGCATTTGAATAGATGGTCTTTAAGTGACCCTTCCAACTCAAACCATTCTATGACTCTATGAAAATAGTGCTGGCTTTCTATCCTGAGCAAACTTGGAACCTTGTAAAGGTGACTGCTGTGTTGGAGGGAAAAATGTAGCAGTCAGTTCTACTGCTTAGTTTGGATGGATTGTTTAAGAACAGAATGTAGGAACTTTGAGCTAACCATCTTTTTCTTAAAAGAAAAATAGTAAAGAAGAAGATGGGAATACAGCTATTGCATTTTGAAGCAGACCTTTCGGGCCATAAGGCTGAGACATTACAAGTCACAAGTTGTTACATTTTCACTTTAAAACTAAGTAGCTCTGCTAGCAAGAGCAACTACTTGGGGCAGTGTCACAATGCCAGGTGCCCAAGTCTGGTCTTACCAAGTCTGGTCTTACCTTGACAGCAACAAAAGCCCCACACTGCATTTTTCAGGTTTTCTGTAGTGTTTTTCTCACTGTGACACAGAGGCTCAATGCCTTGTTCAGTTAAACCTCTGAGGCTTCGCAGGTGGATTTTCCCTGCTGGAGATGGGAAAATTGAGTTGTCCTCCCAGACAGACAGCTCACAGCCCTGCTCACCTGCGACCCTCCTCAGCCTGCAGGGCAGCAAAATGGTAGTTTTTGCACAGTGAGTATTCATAATGAAATGGTGCAAGGGGAAGGTTCAGCAGAACTGGACATGTTGGTTTCCTGTGACTGGGAGCCCAAAGTGCATGAGAAATGCACAAGGCCACAGAGGCACTTGTGGCTCTGCTGCCACAGCTGCTTCTGCTGAGGATTCAAAGGAGCTTTTGGTGTTATTGTTGGAGCATAGCAGATGATTCTTCACTAGACTCAGTTATTTACACACACTTTTTAGCCACAAATGCTCTCTGGGCAGTCCACAGGTCATGGGCAGCACTGCAGGGGCTCTTGACGTTGGCACACAAGGCACACGGACTCATTGCATTTCTGTAATATTTCTTGTACATGTATTGTACAATGCTTACATCTGTATTTATAAACCTACTTCACGACTGGGTTTGCCTCACCTCATGCCAGGACAGCAAAGTCCCAGCATTGTTGGAGCTGCCTCTTCCTAGCACAATACACAACTGAAACACAGTTTTCTCCCTTCTTCACTCCCGTGCTGGTACTGCTGGTGCTGGAGTTCACAGCTTTCCCATCACAGACCACCCAAACACCTTGCTGCAGGCTCACCAAGCCTTCCACATTCCTGATGTGCATCCCTGGAGTCAGCAGTGGGCACTTTCTCCATTTCAGAAGCTGTGAAGAAGTTGTGAGCAGGTACAGCAGCCACCAAACTCAGCCCCAGTGGCCATGCCCGCAGAATTCAGCCCAGTGACTACAGGAAAGAAAAAGCCAAGAACAGGTCCCTACTACTCTCCAGGCCCCTTTCCCTTGTCACTTTCCCACTGAGGCCCCTTTAACTGCAGCTGCTTTTTTTTTTCCTATTAAACTCCAAAATAGAATAAAAGGATCTTTTACTAATTTGCAATAAGACTTTATAACTTCATTAAGTAGAAATGAAATTACATGGGTTTCATTTGAAATCAACTGGAACATATGAGGTTGCAGTATAAACCATTACAGATTTATCCTAAAAAATACATTGAGATCTCTCTAAATTCAGTGATGACCTAAAATAAACAAATGCATTGCATATCTCATCCTGCTGTCTCATGGTCTCAGGAGGCAAAAACAGCATAACCTCTAAAATAAGACTGTATCTGGAAGCTGGACTCCAACTTGAATCCAGCTGGCATACAGGACATGTTCAAGGATGATTAATCTCTTATCAGTTTTGCATCCTTGAGATCAAAAGTAAAGAAGCAAATCTACGGACAGGCACAGCAGCTGCTGGCAGCCCAGCAACCAAACCAGCTGTCTGTGTGGTTGGCTGGGGTTACTGGCACTGACTGCCTGGGTTTGCTTGAGTTTGCTTCTGCTGGTCTGAAATCACAATGTGGACTTCTGCTGTCCCTTCTGTGAAAATCTACAGTGCTCACAAGCAGTATGGGAAAGATGTCTCTGCTGCAGGTAAGTATTTCTCATGCATCTTAAAGGAACTACTGCTCTAGGAAAAAAAATATCAAATTTCTTGACCCATAAGCCTAATTTAATACATTTCACAGTTAGATTGTGTCAGTTCATGGTTCTGCTCCCATTGGCTTCTCAGTCTACCTTCTGCCAAGCCTCCTTTGTCTGTGCATGAAGCACTCAACAACAAATATAATCCAGCTTGAACAGCAAAGCTTTTCCAGGTTTGTTCTTCAAAAACTAATAAAATATCTACACCGTCCATCAGACCTAGTGGCAGTGCCTGCAGAGCTTATTTGGATGCTTCAGTTGAGCCACTTGGTGCAGCCACCTCCAATAAGTACAAGAGAGATATTTCTATGGAGGCCTTTTTCAGCTGGCCTGTTGCCTGCAGGAGTTCCTCTCTCCTGAGTCTTAAAATGAGAGAAGTGGATGAGAAGAAAGCCGAAGAGTAAATTCATCCCAAAGTCTGTAAAGAAGGCTTTCAGCTTCACATGATGGGAAAAGCAAAGCTGTGCATTACCAATTATAAACCACTTAGAGAAGAAAGCAAGCCAGATCATGGAAGAAAAGTTCAGCTTTTCTAGCTTTCGCCAGCCAACACAATAAAGAGGTATTAACATGAATGAACTAATTTTATTGCTTTTCTTTAACACTGGTTCAAACAACAGACCACAGAGAGTCAAATTGAAAGGTCAGTACAGGCAGTGCTGGGCTCTGCAGTCAGCTATAACAATTTGTAAGAATCTATAAGAGCCCCCAAACCTACAGATATTTCCACGAAATGCAGCAAACCATTGCTGACCAGCCTGCAGGCTTCGCAGTCCACAGGCACGCAGACATCAGAAATCAGAACAATTACGAGGAACAGCAAGAAAGCATTTCTGTGGCCTCAGGCCCACACATGGGCAGAGCCGAGGAGCTGCCTGTGGCCATGGTGGATCCCAGAGACAACACTCCTGATCACCAGCAACTTTGCCATTAATGCAAGCTTGAATTTAGGGCAAGCAAAATACCTGGTCAATTTAACTCTTAACCTGGCATCCTTCAAAAGAAAGAACATATAAAAGAAATCCCACTGTTATTAATAACTTTTTTAGCATATTGATGTGGAAACTGTGAATATGTGTTGTTACCACAGAAACTGGAGGCACTGTCAGTGGGATTCTCCCAGGCACTGGCACAACCTCAGGCAGCTTCATTGAGAGACGTGAGATGAAAAGCTGGCCTAAAAGCAACTTATCCTTTTATATTGATAAACAAAAATAAGTCAATATCAGTTGAAGCAGGAGGATGAAAAAGGCAAAATTAGATGCTACTTATACTGGAAAAAGCCTTACATGTTCTTACCATGTGTTTAAATACAGAGATGACAGCTTCCAGAATCTCCCACCTGAAAAAGACTGATACCTGTGGAGCTGCACACAAATATATTGATGGAAAGCAAATCCAGGACCCTGCCCTGGTGACTGGAGGGACAAGAAGGAAGGGGTGTCATGACTCTCTTCCTTGGGGAGCTGGAAGGCATGGTTCAGCTCTTCCCTGCACCCCTGTTGCTATTTTTACAATCCAAGCAACACTCCATATCTATCACATGAAGCATAATAAAACGGTTTTTTACATTTTTTCTATGGTATTGTGGTCTTGTTTTGCTTTTCAACATGCAGCTGCATGATCCCCTGTGTATTGGACTCAAGCAGCTCCCAGTCTTTGCAGTCTGCAAATACTTCAAAAGGAAAAGCAAGGCAGTTACCTCCAGCAATGATGCTGAGGGAATAAACATAAGCGTACCAGATAGAAACAGCAGGTATTATTTGCTGTTTGTGAGAATAAGCATCTTACTAACTTCACTTTTAATACTTTAGCTGTTATGTACTTCATGCTTTTTTCTACATGTGTGTATAAATTCCATGGAGGTGAGTAGCAACCGTTCCTGGGAGTGGGTAGATCTGCAGGTCTGAGGTGATGCTCAGCTGCTTTCCCACCTGACATCTCATCTGAATGGCATGGGAGGTGTGACATCTCAGGATGCTGAGGAGTTTGGGGAAACACCAGGTATCTGCACAAAGGAGCTCTTCTATCCAGAAGAAAACCCTTCCGCAGTCACCAGCTGGAGAGGACAAAGCCCTGTTGGAAACCTGCCACTGCTGGGCTGATGTCTGTGCTCTCCCCAGCAGTGAGACAGGGATGGCCATGCATGAAACCTTTACAAAGGACAGGAGAATTAGCCCTTGGGCACTAATTTATTCAGGAAATGCACTCATGGAACTGCCTGGTATATTGAAATACGGCACAGTAAATTATTAGCAATATTGCTTATCGCTTCCACCGGGAATTTAATTTTCTACTGAGCAGAGACAATCTCATTTTCAACGCTCAGTACTGGCCATGCTTGTTAACATTTTTTGGTTTAAAATATTTTTTTTACTTCCATTATTTCCAAACTGTACAGTGAAAGACAGAGGTGGTCTGCTGCTGTCTTGCAGGCAGGGCTCTCCCCAAAAGCTACCAAGGGAGCCCTGCTGCTGGGGTGGGAACGCAGCAAGGGGAAATACAGGAGCAGGACCAGGATGCTGTTCCAAATCCCCGCTCCCCACCCCAAACCACACCACTCAGCACATATATACTGAAGGAAGAACATGAGATATTGATTTTCATCTACAGATCATAGAATCATAGAATCACTAGGTTGGAAAGGGCCCACTGGATCATAGAGTCCAATCATTTCTATCAATCACTGATCCATGCCCCTCAGCACCTCATCCACCGTCCCTTAAACCCCTTCAGGGAAGGGGACTCAACCACCTCCCTGGGCAGCCTCTGCCACTTCCAGTGCCGAGTACAGAGGGAGAATAACCTCCCTGGCCCTGCTGGTCACACTGTTTCTGATACAAGCCAAGATGCCATTGGCATCTTCCACATTACTGGAACATTAAGTTTTACTAACAATTCTGGAAGCTACAAGCTTCTTTTACATCTTGCAGTTGACGGGGCTTATTCTATTTTAACTGCATGCAAAGAGACAACAGAAGATTAAAAAAAAAAACCCAGTGGCTGAAGAACCTCAGGACTAGGGTTGATCTTGTTTCCTTAGGGAAAGTACCTGTTTGAATCCAGCAGATCCTGGAAGTTACCTATGCATGCCTATGCATTCTCAATGTATTCTTGCAAAAACATGAAGGTGTCACCCATGCACCAACCACTCTCTTCACTTCCCATTGCCAGAATACTGTGATGACACTAGCATAGCTCACCTGCCAAATACCCAGCCTGGCACCACCCTCTGACAATGCTTAATGAACTCCTGCCCACCCCGGAGGTGTCAGGGCTGGCCCCATCCATGACGAGGGCCTCATCCTGCATCACTGTCTCCTGCAGCACCCACACCAGCACCAGGCTCGGGCACCAGGGCCACATGAGCCATCCACAGCTCTTAACACATAAACAGTTTCTTGGCAATGTAATTACACAAATCAAGGTTTCTATCAGGGCACAGGAATAAGAAAGTTTTAGACAGGCATATAACTTTTTATAATAGGACTTGCTGAGGTTACCTAAAACACCAAATCCCACCAGTCCCATTGGTACTCTGGTTACACATAAGTTCAACTCTGACACATGACTTCTGGGCTACCAAACAGAAACTAGCCCGCTCTGCAACCCACAGAGACAACAGCCGTGCCTGATCCATGGGATGAGGAAATTCCTCCTTCCCACTTCCTTAGGATAGCATCTCTCTCCAGAAATGCTGAGGAAGAATGGGGCCCAGTAGATTTCATGAAACATGGGGGTAAAGCAATGCTTACTGGCACCCAGGAGCCAGAAAGAACTCCCAGAGGTGGAGTCCCTGCTCTCAGAACAGCCAGGTACCAAGGGTTTGGTACCCCAGTTTGGTAGGAGCTGATCTGTGTCTCCAGGTGCTGGTCTCCTCTAGGAGAGCTTCACTGGGGAGCAAGTGGGTGATGCAATGTATTGGAGGGATGCACTGGGGCAAACACCTTCCTTCCAGCCATGGGATACTGCGAGGGTTATGGGGCAGGAAGGAGAAACTGCTCAAAGCGGATACCACAAAATCTGTAAGGTAAACACAGACAGGTCCATTTTCCTAATGCTGTTCATGTTGGAAGGGATCTTCCTCGGCAGACAGGCTGGCATCAGCCGGACAATGGGGATGCAACCTGCAAGGAGTCCCCCAAGCCTGAGGAATGGACCAAGCACTCTGGGCCACACTGCTGGGAATGTCGGTGAGGACTGGAAGGTTGTATTTACTATGCTTGAATGGGTTGTATGAAGGGTACAGGGAGGATGTAATGACTCCATTGATTCAGGCTGATATTCTGTATAAGGCTACACCTCATTATTCAATAGCAGTGAAAACCAGTTCACTTACAATATGACATCTCCTGATGTATGTTTCCTGATGGAAAGGAGAATCCAACATAAAAGGAGGTTGGCTCACTGCAGAAGCAGCATTGTTTTTCCCACTGCACATCTGTTTAGGAGGCCATTAAAGACAAATGTTGGACTTTGGGAGTGAAGAGACTGCTGTGCAGCAGAAGTATTACAGTCCCCTCTTAATTTGTTGATGCAGTGTCTGGAATCTCACATTTTTCTGGTTTGCTTTGGCTCTCTTCCTGTTTTTCTTCTCACAATTTTAACCATTCATGAAAAGAGGCTGGGAAGAAGAAAAGCAGCTTAGGAGCTGACTAGTTGACTAGTAGGAGATGTGAAAACTATGGCTAGTAAAGCCCAAGCAATGATAACTCAATTTTGAAAAAGGACTACAGTCATCACTCTTGTTAGGAAGAGAGAGGACAAACATACCTGACCCACATTTACAGAGCACAGCTACTCCCACATGCTGCTGCACTGGCTCCTGGATGTTAATGAGTATCCTCCTGGCCTGACTCTGCAACCCCCTCCCACATTTCCCACTTGATGCAGAGTCATTAGATGCTTTCTGTTAAACTAATGACTTTTTTAGTAGAGAAGTGTCATCTGTAAGGCTGTTTAAGCACATACCTAGAAGAATTTATTCAATGGAGAAGGAACGTTTCTGCAGTGTTGGTAAGGCACACTAAAGCACGTGGCACTCTGCAGCACCTACAGGCAGCCCGCTGGGATGTAGCTTGATTTACAGGAACATATGTTCTTCTGCATTGTATTATATTAATAAAATTAACACAGTCAAATTCATTTAAGAGAAATACTCAAAAATAACGGTGCCTTGAAGTGAGGTTTTGGCTGCAAAGCAGTTTTCTCATTAAAGCAGTATCACAGAAAGCCTTGCTGCTCACATAGTGGCTACAGTTGGCATCTGTTGTGGTAAAACTTCCCTCAAACTCTGGAATACATTTTATGGGGAATAAAGACCACCTTGGGAAAAAAATTGGAGTAAAAAATGCTGGTAAATCCATTTTGAGTCCTCAGAGTCCCTGTGAGGAGCAGGGCAAGACTGCAAGGGGCCACCCTCTGCAACCCAATCTCCTGTTGGAAAAACTGATTTTGCTGCTGTCACTAACTGATCCTGCTGGGCAGGATCCTCATCTGGCAGCTTTTATATCTTTTATTTCAAATCCAGCTGGAAATACTTATCAGCTCCTATAAGCCAAATGTAAAGGATGTTTGTCATACATTTAATTTCTCCATCTGTATGTTGGCCAGAACTTTCATGACGTATTTTTATGAACAGATAATATGCCACTTTTGGAAATCACTGCAAATTATCCAGGTGGTTGAATTGAAGAGGAACATTCCTATGATAGGACACTGACAGAGGCAAGAGTGTTTGCATTTCACAATTAACTCCACCATAGATGAACACAGAGCAGGACCAGATCACAGTACCATAGAATTGTTTAAGTTGGAAAAGACTTTTAAGATCATTGAGTTCGATCATAAACTGCCAAGTCCACCAGTAGAAAAACACATCATTTCCCTGTGACCATCAAACAAAGGTGGACATATGTCTTCATCAGATCACAGTGTCACAAGGACAGATCTCTCTCCACACAGATATTTACGTTTCAAACGCATTCTTATTCACATTTACAGTGCTAGTGACTAAGTTGATGTAATATGATGATTCGCTCACACTAAGGCAGCTTATCTCAGCTGGTCTGTGTGACTGGGTGGTTAGAGTAGCGCCAGACCTGGGCTGCTGCCCCAGCAAACCATCAATGACAGGGATGGAGAAGCTAGTGCAAAACCAGCTCTTGGCCCTCCTGGGGAGCATCCCAGAAGCCATTTGCCAGCCTAGGCCTCTGCAGATTTTAGACAAATTTCATCTAAACTTTTATTACAGCAGGATGAATCTTTCTGCACAAAATTGGCACAGATTATGCTAATTAAATTTGAAGAGTTCATTAGGTAAATGGTAATTGCACTAACATGCTTTAAAGAAATGACGGAACACTAAACCTGCTTTCAGGAAAACCACTTACCCTCTTCCCAGATAACCTTCAAGCAGCTGTGTCAAGATTAATAAAACAGCATTTTTGAAATACTAGCTTTCCATACCAAGTGCTAATTAATACATTGCAGCTTCCTTTTCAATTTGTATGCTTTGCTTTCACACTTTCTTTGACCAACTGGTTACTCTCTTTGCTGTTGCAGGTTGCTCCCTGCCATGCATTGCTGACATCAGGGCCAGGGGATGCAGCAGTCACTCTGGCCCCACATTGACCAAGACCTGCCACCAGTCGTTACCCACAACGGGAAATCTCTGCCTCAGCCCTGCTGAGTCCCAGCCCTTCTCCTGGCAGCACTGCCGTTGGACTGATATCAGCCAGCTTTGGGTTTATTTTGCTTCTTTTTTAAAAAACAGTAAATCAGCAGCAGAAGTGGATGCCTGATTACAGATACCACTGTAGCAGGAATCACCTGCCAGTGCACAAGCTTTCCCATGTTTTTCTTAGGAGATAAACGCCTTTTTCTCTTGTAAGCCCCACAGCTGTGGTGAAGATGTTTATTTGTACTGCAGTGGCATTACAAACGTCAGCAACGTACTGGGATCCAATTATGTCAAGTACTTGCTGATTTAAAGATGCCTTATGGAGCAGGGGGGAGAGCAGACATCTTCAGTAAGCTGCTGTGATCTTCGCAGAGGATCCCATTCTTGGGGGGTTCCTGCTGACTGGAGCTGGGGAACAGAAAGGTTTGCAATTCATCCTGCAAGTCAGGCAGGTGCCTCCCTCCTGCCTCCTCTGGAAAGCGGCCTGGAAATCCTCCTGGGTGCTGGAGCTCTCTCAGCAAAAGGCAGTGTATTAGGCAGCTAACAGTGTTTCTTCTTTCCTTCCAGTGATCTCACAGCAGTTGGGAAGGGAGGTCTGGTGGCTGGAAAGGTCTGTGAATATTTAACAAGAATTGGTGCATGTGGGGGCTGCTTCAGGAAAGAACCTTTAAAAATAATTAAGCAAAATCTCAAACTTGAAACTGTTTTCAAACTTGCTTTTCTTTGGGTTTTGTTTTTTGTTTGGGNCTCCATGCACCTCCCCTGGCTCATTCTGCATTGCATGCCTTCGCAAACATCAGCAACCTCAGTCATTACAGAGCAGGCTGCAGAAATGCATTTTCAATCCAAAATACTGACAGCAACTCTCAGGAAGCTGAACTAAGGACAAGTGCCACTGCCGTCACCACAGTTTCTGCTGCTGCTCCTGATGTTTGATGACAAGGTCCGTCTAGGCTCAGTGGCTGAACCTGCAGCACCATTCATTATTCATCTGCTCAGAGAGGATGCTGCTCAGGTGTGCAGGATACAGCCTCCAACCCTTTCTGCTGCAGGGACTTCAGGTACGTAGAGCCGAACACCTGTCATCAGACTTTCTGCATCGTTCACCTCCAGAAGGTGCTGGTGATCTGCAAAGAGCAAATTTGTTCCTTGGTAGTGTCTCTGTTAAGCACAGGTCAGGTTTTATCCAAGGAGCCTGCCCAGAAGTTGAAGCTACCGTTAGATCATAGTCAAATAATTTCTGGAGCCCTTGTGCTCCCGTGCTCCTACCACCGCCGGTGGTTTTCTTAAAGCCTCCTCTAACGGTTGTCAGCACACATATGAAAACTATATCAGCTGAAAGGGTTTAGAGTTTGCCCGAGGATATGAGAAACACAGTGTGTATACCAGGTAGGTGGAGGAATACAGGCATTGGTGGCATTGTTAGGCAGAAGACAGGTATACAACTCTATAAAATCAATTATTAAAATGTAAGGTCTTGAAACAAAAACTAATATTCTAAGAAAGAACAAGAACTTGAGACAAGTTAAAATGAAAAAAACTCAGGGGAAAAGATGTCTTTGAAACAAAGATGTCTTTTAAACAAAGTCCTGCATATTAAGGCCTTAGCGAGCATTAAGAATATTCACCTTGCTTTCAGCAATTATTTGTGAGTTTAGAGATGGGGTTTCTTACTGTGAGCTCATCTCTCCTTCAGGGCTTAATAAGATAATTCTAAGCTCTAAACGCAGGCATTAATGACTTTTCTCCTCTTTGGTTCACAAATACTCACAAAGGCATAAACCTGTTTTTATAGGAGCTGCTATATATCGTTTCCCATTGCAAATGGCTGTGCACTCGGGGTTAATTAAATTATGAATGGTAGCATCCCATAACCAGTGCTCTGCTATAAAACTCAGGTATATCTCTAAGCACTTAGCAGCTTGGGTTATTGTCCATGAAGATGACACCTTTGTAAGTTCAGTCAAAATACAGTTGTGGGAAAAAAACCTTTTAGATGACTTCAACCTCTCTTTTGTAAGCAGCCATTTGCTGCTGCTGCACTTATGAGAAATTGTTTCTTCTGATTAATGTAATAGTTGTGTCAAGAATGAGTTGAATTTCCTGTAATGAGCTTCCTGCTTTTCCAATAGATCTGAAATGTGTGGGGTGGAAACACTCGTGATTGTGATGAAGTCCTCTTGAGCAGCTATGACAAGGAGCCTGTTCCTCATCCTGTTGCTGCAAATGCAAATTTCTTTGCATAGCTGAGGGCTGAAGACAAAGAAAAGAATAAATAAGAGCAATTTTCTGATCAAGTCAATCTGGAGCTATCTGGCTCTGTGTAGATGTGATTGAAACCAACTCACTGAATTCAAAACCTGCTTACAAGATGCAGCACAGCAATTCCTGGCCAGAGATATCACCCAGACCTCGCCAGCATGGAGACAGCTTTCTAGCAGAGGTGATGAATACAGTCCTGTTTGAAAACTGTCTCGGAGGAACTGGGTAAGATAGACATCCCTGTGTGTTGTATATACCACTGTATGCATAAAATGTATGCATCGTCTCTCAAGATAAAGTATTCCCATGTTAGCATGAGCTTTGAGCAGAGTCGTGGCAAACATAGAGAAGCAGGTGATGCTGACAGAAGCCCCCTCTCCACACATCCATGCTCACTGCCAGTCTGCTAAACACAGCTGTGCCTCAGCTGCTCCGACCAGAAGCTGTCATACTGCTGAAGGTGGGTTACCCAGGGGTGGCCAAGGCAGCTTGTTCAGTCAAGGCACTTCATCAGGGATGTCATAAGTGACTGGGACTTGGCTCTTGGCTGGGACAAGGTCTGGATTTAGTCTCTATGCCTTGGACAAGCTGTGGCAGAGCGCACAGATGGGGACATCTGTATCTCTCCATGTTGCAGCTTTCCCTCCCATTGGATACAGACTTCACTGTGAATCTGTCCCTATTCCTCAGTATAACTACTTCTTCAGACAGTGTTGGATCCTGCAGCCTCAGGGCTTGGCTGCTGCTAGCCCCTGGCCTAACCCCACAGGGAACGCGGTCCCAGCTGGGAACACAGACGTGCATCCACCTGCCACGCTCCCAGGGAGTCTAGAAGGAAAAGATCCTCTGGGAGCATTGCATATCAGCTCATGTATTAAAAGTCAATGCAGTTGAGACAATGGATCCCTGCATCAGCTACAGAAAGCTTTGGATTCAGCCTTAGTTCATCCCCTAACTGCAGCCGAAGTCCACAGGTATTTTATACCGGGGAAAGGGGAGCCGACAAAAACAGTCACGGTGAGTGAAGACAACACAAAGACAACTTGCTGGAGGGTTTTTTCCCCTTCACACACTCCTGTAAGGTTGCCTCTTCTTCTGAAGCCCCAGGAAGCACATGTCTGAGCCTGCTCCTGGGAGACTTTCGTCTATTCTTAGCTAAGCGGAAGGAACAGCAGTGTCACAACATGGAACAAGGAATAAAAGAGCTAAAAAAGGAACAGTGGCTGACTTCACTCGCATTCTGCCTAACGAGTTCATATTAATCTTACAAAAATATTTGTTTTCCATCTGTGATGATCATTGTCTGGCTTTCAAAATAATTAAATCAATAATAAAAAGAATCAAGTGAAATTGAACATAATCAAATACCTGCAATCCAGGAAAGTGGTATTTCAGTAAATATGGATTAAATCTGTAGTTATTGGATTCTGCAGACTTTACATCCTACTGCAAACAGAAGTTTGCAAATCTGAGAACACAAAGACATTTCTGTGTCTTTTCCAGGAGAAGCAGCATCACAAAATGTGAGGACAAGTGACCACTGGGGCCACCAGCTCCATCCATCTCTCTTCAGACAAGACACCTGCCTCTGCCCTGCCTCATCGGCACCAGCCCAAATGAGACTGTAGCTTTTTGTTTATATGTCCCAGGCTGACTCTTGCTGATATTTGTGGCAAAACACAGAGAAAAGGCTTTCCTTGGTGTTCCCTAGAGCTGTGTCCTGCATACTTGGCAGACCCCATGCATTAGACCTGACACCCCCCGCTCTGTCCTTGTACCAAAGCTGAAGATAAAGATAAAACCCCTTGAAGTTTAGCTGGAGGCAGGACATGGCCTACTATGGCCAGAGGCTTGCAGCCAGCTCAGGGCAGTGGAAGTGTAGGAAGCCATGAGTAAACATGTGTTGTTCCCATGACCGATAGCTGTTACTTCCCACTGGCATCTCCAGGCAGAAAGGCAGAAGGTGAATGGGGTGCCAGCTGTCATTCATTTATTAGTGCTACAGCCCAGTCAATAGTTGCTGTAGCTTAAGCCATACTTCAACAGGAAGACATTTAACATGTCTATTGATTTCTTCAAGATTTCCAACAATATTTAAATCTTTCGTTAGCTAGGGGATGGATATCTTCAGCTGCAAACACCTCCATGCACCTGATTTCAGTAGCTTAGTGCAGCATGCACATCTGCTGTTGTACTTCCTGGCTTTGCCACAGCTTTTGAACAGAGGAGAGCAGGACTAGTGTTGGGGAAGAGGTAGTACTAATCAGGGCAGCTGCTTACCTTCGCCCTACTCGAGGGTCAAAGCACCCAGGGGGTTGGGTCACAGACCCAAAGGGCTCTGTGAGGCACGCGACCTGCTGTGCATGATCCCCTCCTGCCACAGGCTGCTCAAGAACCTTCCCCTTCTAAGAGAAAATGTTGAAACTAAAATAATACAATCAATATCTGGAGCATTTGATTCTCACTGACCTGAGCCTGAACACCACTAACACAGAAATTGAGAGGATTTTGGTCTTACAATGGCAGCATACATTGACCCCACCAACACCAAACTGCAGGCATCCCCCAGCTGTCCTTAGGACAGCTTTGGCCAAGCCCTGCCCAACACATGAGCCCCAGCTCCACTGAAGGTCCAGTTCCCATATTTTCCTGTTTTCTTTTTTCAGTCCCAGATGAAGGTGCTGGTATGTATTTGTCCTCCTGGCTACACTGTAGCATCAACCAATGTGATCGGCCAGATCTCAGAAGCGGACAGTGTGAGGCTTTCTGCATACCATTGATATGGAACCATCGGTCACGGATCAGGCCCAGGTGGTCCTTTGTGTGGGTAGGAAGGGGTGGGACAAGGACATTTTCTAGGTTTACAAAAGGAATTTTGGGTCAGATTATACTTGGCTAAATGGATGAAGGGTAACGATTCTATATCTTTCAAAAGACAGTGACATATTGATATGTGCAAAGTCAAATTCATCCTATACCTGTGAGTTGCATAGGTAATTTGTCTTTAATAAACTGAGTTGCCGCAATCCTGCAAAATTACCTTAGTTGTGGCACATTTGTGCCTGTTTGGGAAAGAATGCAATGGCCACATGCAGTGGCTTGGTGCAGATGCAGAGATGCAGCAGTGCACGTGGAGGCACACACACGACAGAGCTCGCATCAGTGCATCTCAAGAGCACTGTGTATGCAGGTCTCAAAGGCATCCACATGGCAGCAAGATGCCAGCAAGTTCAATCATTGAAGCCTCCTGCCTGCTTGCAAGCCTGTGATAGCGCTGGAAGATCATTTAGAGGTGCCCGTGGGATGAACTCTCTCTCTGGCAATCTGCATCGCTGAGACTCCCACACACAGTCCAGGCCTTCCCAAGAACATCGCAGCCCCCAAATGGGAAAATGTCTTTGCACCAAAACCTGCCTGACCTGACAAGCCTTCCCCTACATTTTGAAACACAAGGCATGTTGTGGTGGGACAGTCGTCCTCTCCTCTCCAGGGGTCTGAGCCTCACTCCTCTGCCTCACTTTGCAGCTAACCAGCTGCTCACCCTGAAAGTCAAAGTTCTAATGCCACGAACACTGTGTAAACTTTAAAACCACTGGCATTCTGCTACTGGACTCGTGTGACAACTCTGACCACTGTAATGGGAAAACCTGACAGCAATGTAACAGAGGGTGGGAGCTGGTGAGCTTGTCTGCACAGCTTTAACAGAACTGTGTGCGAGCACCAGCAGAGGCCCCAGGACCAGACACTGCTGCTGTTCCAGGAATTGTCAGGATTTACTGGGCAGACACAAGTGCAGGAAACAAACCCAAAAGAAATCTCTGAAACATACCCCTTAGAAACAGATTTCCAGAATTAAAATTGAAATGCTGCGGCATAATAAACCCATATCCAGTGACTCTGAGTATGCATGGCCTTGCACGCGGTGGACTTAGAGGTTGCCTGATCATGCAGAGCTGTCAGGTTGTACACCTGGCCTAACAGCCACTCCCACCACAAACTACACAAGCTGTTGCCTTTATTTGGTTCTTCACAGCTTTGCTTGGATGTTTGTACGATGTTGCTGCTCCATGCATCACCCCAAAAGCCTCACCTGGGCTATATCTGCAGCGCAGCCATTCCAGCCCATGCTCTGGCCTTTTCCAGATCCCATGGGGTTTGTGCCAAGGAAACTTTTGACTTATTGGCTTTGCTCTGCTTCCTTCCACAAAACCCTCACCATTCATAACTCAGCTGTGAGCAAAACACGCTCCTCATTAAAGCACTTGAAAATGTCAGCTATCTCATCCCCTCAAACCACAAAATCCTCCTGGTTTTGTTTTTATTTTCCTACCTTGTTAACTCCACAGTCTCTTGCACTTTCTGGGGAGATCATCCGAACCTTTTCCACAGCAGTCCATTGCTTGACCACCACCAGCAGTCTGCCTCTGAGCAGAAGAACAAAAAAATTCAGTCCAACTATTAATAAACTTACAACACTATCACCATGAGCAGCAGCTAAAAATACTTGCGGCTTAAACAGAATTGGATAGACCGAGATTAATTAATGCTTTCGTATCTGTTCTTAAATAATTTCCACCCTGATTTTGAAACAGAGGAATTGAATAAGGGTTATTCAATGTGCAATGTCCCAAGTGCAGTACAGCTGAGGTGCCTTGTGGTTTGCTCTGTAGGACATGCACAGCGCTGCATGGCTGTGAAGCCCATGGATGGAGCCAGGACAGCTTTAGCCCCTTGATAACATGAATTCAGTTTATTTGGGTAATGTAGTGATGTGCAAGGCTTACAGTCCTTCACTCTCTAACAGCTCTCAGATAACCAAAAGGGTTTTTACTCTTTACCCAATAAGGTCAAATTAAGATACTGAGCTCTCTATCACTGATTCACTTTGTTCTCTTCCGGATTTCCCTTCTCCAGCTCCTACAGCAAAATTAACTCCTTGGAAAACTCCTGAGCATGATATAAACATCGCAGGAATAGACATGAAAAGACACTAGAAAGAAGATCATGCCTGTGGCAGCACAAGGCTGATTCCTCAGGATATCCCTGCCAGGAACTAAGAATGTGCTACCCACCCTGCTTGTACATCCTACTTTCTGCTGAGAGTGACCCTTTTGTGCACCAGCATATCTGACCAAGTAGTGGTGTGGATATTCTTTGCCCTCCAATTTCTGATTCCAGATCTCCGCTTTGGAGCTCACATTCCCTCTGCAGGTTGCATATAATCTGCTCTGAGGGCAGTGGCTGCATGCAAACTGAGACGCCATAGGCATACTGCAGTTGGCTCTGCCCCTGAACTTCACTAACAATCTTAGTCTTGGAAAATAATTATTAGTCTAATGTGAGTAATTAGCAGAAAAGTAACAAATGGAAATGTAATTATCATTAATAACAACAGGGGGGGAAAGGAAAAATAATAAAGCATCTGTCCATTCATTAAACAGTTGTTTAAAAACTACTCCAGCAAAAAATGCTGCTGTATCAGCTGAGGTGACCATGTTCTTTTCACAGAGCAGGTAAGTTGTAATCTTAACATGTATCAGGTGTTCAAACCAGAGTCTGAATTCAGTTTGTTGTAACAAATGAACACTTGATACTAGTAAAGTCTGAGTTTAGGCAGTACACTGTTCCCAACTGATGCCACAGAGTCTGTCTTGTCCCAGTGCGATGAGCTGATGCTCAGCTCCCAGGTCCTGAGACTTCAGAGAGAAACACTTCTGAGGTTTGACTGGCAAAGACTTTTGGCTGGATACATCAGACTTCTAGCTGACTCTGCAGATGTTGGTGTAAAAGCCTTTGATCTTCCCTAGGGCTTTTGACCCCTCAGTGGAGTCTGTAAGAGTCCTCAGGGCATCCCAGTGTGCCAGGATCCACCCAACGTAGATCCTGCTCATCCACAACAGGTGTCCCAGGAACAGAATCCAGCCCCAGCTGGGTGCAATGACAAAGCTGAACACCTTGAACACATTCAGACAGCAGACAGACAGGAAAAGAGTTTCAGTAATTCCCGTCTAACAAACTTTTCAGCAAAACAATATCAGAAGTTTCATATCAAAATAGAGAGATGCAACAAAGGACAAAGAGATGCAATGCCAGACACTTCCTAGACTTACCTGCTATTGTGGTTTAACCCCAGCTGGCAACTAAGTCCCACCCAGCCGCTTGCTCACTCCTCCATCAGTAGGATGGGAGAGAGAATTGGAAGAGTAAAAGTGAGAAAATTCATGGGTTGAGATAAAGACAGTTTAATCGGTAAAGTAAAAGCCATGCACACAACCAAAGTAAAATAAGGGGATTCATTCACTTCTCATTAGCAGGCAAGGTGTTCAGCTATCTCCAGGGAAGCAGGGCTCCATCACACATAATGGTGACTTGGGAAGACAAATATCATCACTCTGAATGTCTGTCCCTTCTTTCTTCCCTCAGCTGTGATTGCTGAGCATAATGCCATATGGTGAGGAATATCTTTTTTGTGACTGGAGTCAGCTGTCCCATTTGGGTCCTTTTCCAGCTCCTTGTGCCTCCCCAGCCTGCTCATCAGGGAGGAGGTTGGGTGGTGAGGAGCAGAAGATTACTTGACGCTGTGTAAGCACTGCTGAACAGTGACTAAAATATCCCTGTTTTGTCAACACCATTTCCAGCACAAATCCAAACCCCCTATACTAGCTACTGTGAAGAAAATTAACTCTATTCCAGCCAAAACCAGCACACCTGCTCAGTGAGATGTGTTAGGGGCTGTTATATACTGCTATTACAACAAAACCAACGCAGAGAAAACCCATGTTTCCCAGATTATTTACCCCTTTAATGAGGTACAAACTGGTTTCAGTGAAAAGGGTTATAGGAATCTGCAGTCAAAAGTTGAAATTAACCCAAATGAAATATTAGGAATAATAAACTAGCCTTTTTTAACATTTTCTACCTCTTCACATTTCATACATCCCCTCTCATGTTTGTGACAGCTCAGCTGATAACAGCTACTTATAAATGAGGAAAAAATAAGCCACACTAGAAAATGTATTAGTTAATAGCAAATTAAATGTGATTTTGCTCATAGTGCAAATGTAATTTAGTACTTTGAAAAATATGTTAACTAGTCATGAGTGACTCTGGGGAAGAGCTAACATTTTCAGATGTAACCTATTTTCCCAGTCTAGACATGCCAGATGTGTCCTGCGTTTAATTCTTTGTTGAGTTATTTTATGCTATTCAGACAACGTAATGATGTATTACAGCATTTGCGACAAGCTACGATATATGAGATCAGTGAAATTTCTGGACACTTCACATGATTTACAGATATTAGCAAGGGCCTGTTAAATGATTTATTCTCATCCAACCTGCTGCTACAGAGCTGGTCTCTGCAATCCCAAAGATCTGGTTTTGAGGGAAAANCTAGAGCGACCCTTTTGTACACCAGCATATCTGATCAAGTAGTGGTGTGGATATTCTTTGCTCTCCAGTTTCTGATTCCAGATCTCCTCTTTGGAGCTCACATTCCCTCTGCAGGTTGCAGATAATCTGCTCTGAGGGCAGTGGCTGCATGCAAACCGAGATGCCATAAGCATGCTGCAGTTGGCTCTGCCTCTGAACTTCACTAACAATCTTAGTCTTGGAAAATAATTATTAGTCTAATGTGAGTAATTAGCAGAAAAGTAACAAATGGAAATGTAATTATCATTAATAACAACAGGGGGGGAAAGGAAAAATAATAAAGCAACTGTCCATTCATTAAACAGTTGTTTAAAAACTACTCCAGCAAAAAATGCTGCTGTATCAGCTGAGGTGACCATGTTCTTTTCACAGAGCAGGTAAGTTGTAATCTTAACATGTATCAGGTGTTCAAACCAGAGTCTGAATTCAGTTTGTTGTAACAAATGAACACTTGATACTAGTAAAGTCTGAGTTTAGGCAGTACACTGTTCCCAACTGATGCCACAGAGTCTGTCTGGTCCCAGTGCGATGAGCTGATGCTCAGCTCCCAGGTCCTGAGACTTCAGAGAGAAACACTTCTGAGGTTTGACTGGCAAAGACTTTTGGCTGCATACATCAGACTTCTAGCTGACTCTGCAGATGTTGGTGTAAAAGCCTTTGATCTTCCCTAGGGCTTTTGACCCCTCAGTGGAGTCTGTAAGAGTCCTCAGGGCATCCCAGTGTGCCAGGATCCGCCCAGGGTAGATCCCGCTCACCCACAACAGGTGTCCCAGGAACAGAATCCAGCCCCAGCTGGGTGCAATGACAAAGCTGAACACCTTGAACACATTCAGACAGCAGACGGACAGGAAAAGAGTTTCAGTAATTCCCGTCTAACAAACTTTTCAGCAAAACAATATCAGAAGTTTCATATCAAAATAGAGAGATGCAACAAAGGACAAAGAGATGCAATGCCAGACACTTCCCAGACTTACCTGCTATTGTGGTTTAACCCCAGCTGGCCACTAAGTCCCACCCAGCCACTTGCTCACTCCTCCATCAGTAGGATGGGAGAGAGAGTTGGAAGAGTAAAAGTGAGAAAATTCATGGGTTGAGATAAAGACAGTTTAATCGGTAAAGTAAAAGCCATGCACACAACCAAAGTAAAATAAGGGGTTTCATTCACTTCTCATTAGCAGGCAAGGTGTTCTGCTATCTCCAGGGAAGCAGGGCTCCATCACACATAATGGTGACTTGGGAAGACAAATATCATCACTCTGAATGTCTGTCCCTTCTTTCTTCCCTCAGCTGTGATTGCTGAGCATAATGCCATATGGTGAGGAATATCTTTTTTGTGACTGGAGTCAGCTGTCCCATTTGGGTCCTTTTCCAGCTCCTTGTGCCTCCCCAGCCTGCTCATCAGGGAGGAGGTTGGGTGGTGAGGAGCAGAAGATTACTTGACGCTGTGTAAGCACTGCTGAACAGTGACTAAAATATCCCTGTTTTGTCAACACCATTTCCAGCACAAATCCAAACCCCCTATACTAGCTACTGTGAAGAAAATTAACTCTATTCCAGCCAAAACCAGCACACCTGCTCAGTGAGATGTGTTAGGGGCTGTTATATACTGCTATTACAACAAAACCAACGCAGAGAAAACCCATGTTTCCCAGATTATTTACCCCTTTAATGAGGTACAAACTGGTTTCAGTGAAAAGGGTTATAGGAATCTGCAGTCAAAAGTTGAAATTAACCCAAATGAAATATTAGGAATAATAAACTAGCCTTTTTTAACATTTTCTACCTCTTCACATTTCATACATCCCCTCTCATGTTTGTGACAGCTCAGCTGATAACAGCTACTTATAAATGAGGAAAAAATAAGCCACACTAGAAAATGTATTAGTTAATAGCAAATTAAATGTGATTTTGCTCATAGTGCAAATGTAATTTAGTACTTTGAAAAATATGTTAACTAGTCATGAGTGACTCTGGGGAAGAGCTAACATTTTCAGATGTAACCTATTTTCCCAGTCTAGACATGCCAGATGTGTCCTGCGTTTAATTCTTTGTTGAGTTATTTTATGCTATTCAGACAACGTAATGATGTATTACAGCATTTGCGACAAGCTACGATATATGAGATCAGTGAAATTTCTGGACACTTCACGTGATTTACAGATATTAGCAAGGGTCTGTTAAATGATTTATTCTCATCCAACCTGCTGCTACAGAGCTGGTCTCTGCAATCCCAAAGATCTGGTTTTGAGGGAAAATGCTGTTTTCGCATCCTGGGTGTGGCGTGGCCTCACAGCATGCTCCAACACAAAAGGAATAAAAACAAAAGTAATGTTCTGGGCACACAAGACCCCTGAATTTCTTCATACAGAAATGTGAAAGAGAAGGAGAAGAGGAAGGTGTGCATACCATTATCAACCACAGTGATGTTTTTGAATATTCCAAATGGTTTTCCCCACAGAGTCCACTTTTGGCCAGCCATGAACATGAAACTGCACTAAGTTTGATGAAGTCCCATCTCAAAGATGTTTAATTATCAAGATGGGTAGGAAAAACTTATGCTAGGTTCTTTGCCTTTTGCTTTTTTGAGGGACTCCTTTTTTTCACAGGCTGTACAGCGCAGCCTCCTCCCACCCGAGCCCAGCCCTGGGTCACGCAGGTGCTGCCCTGAGAGAATGTTTGTGCTGTGCTCAGCGCACAAACTTCTCCTATTCTCAGAGATATGAGAGATCCAAAAATAGGTTTGACAAAAAGAATAACTCTGCACAAACTTGGAAAGCAGGGATGATCCTCCAGCAGCTTCTAGCCCTACACCACCCTTGGGCATTGGGTACAGTGGGGCCCACCAGTTCTCACCAGCATCTCCTCATCCCTGTGTCCCCAGCTCCTGCCTTTGGGAAGCCTCCATCCAGCCTCATGTGCCAGAGGGAGCCCAACACAGCAAATGAGTTGAGCCCTTCCAGGGGAGGCTAGAAAGCAAGGCCAGGACCACTCCACAGCTCAAGGCTGTTATATTCTGCTATTGCCACAAAAACAACCCAAAGCACTCCAGGACAAGTCAACGATAGAGCCCAGAGAAATGCAGCTGTAAATGGGCAGACTCCTACCATCCATCACTGTGTATCTTGCTGGCAGCATACAAAATACCAGCCTCATTGCTGCTAGCTGATTCTGCACCTCAGCACGGAGCAGTTCGACTTGATGAAGCCTGAAATCAGCACACTCTGCCTCCAGGTCAGAAAAGAAGTATCTGGGTCTGTAAGCCACCTGACAGATAAGGAAGTGTATGGTTCTGATCACTGCCGTTATCTCCTTGGAATTCCCTCAGAAGCTGGGCTCTCATAATGACACAAGAAGTCAACAACTGAAGAAGGGTTCAAAGGCATTTCACACACAAAAGGGTCTGGCATAAATGCAGCTGTCTGCGTGGAACAGGCACTGCCTCTGCCCAGTCCTGCTCCCACATACTCATGGTAGCAAAACGGAACAACGACCAGCTGCAGCTGCCTCTCAACCCATCCCAATGATCCCAAGGCAGCCAGATTTCATGTGTCTCTCTCTAACATCAATTCAAGTTTCTATTTCCTTGGCAGTTGCAATAATTAGGAATTAAACACTTGTCTAATCTTTCAGGATTAAATGAGAAAAGTGAACTATATTGCTAAGGGGAGGCAGCACAAAAAGGGGGCAAATAGCTCCATCACTGCCTGTAAATGGGACATGGCAAAAAAATCCCACATCTCTGCTTGCTTCACTGCAGCCTTGTCATGCATGGAGATTCTCACCCAATATCCATCAATAAATTATTCCTAATGAAAAAATATTTAATAGACTGAACAGAATTTATGAGCATGAAATACTGAAGAGAAAACCAGCACTGAGGCTGCATATTAGCTCAAACACATTTAGATAATGCCCTTAATAACATGCTTTAACTTTTGGCCAGCCATGAAGTGATCAGGCACTTGGACTAGATGATCTTTGTGGGTCCCTTCCAACTGAAATATTCTGTTCTGTTCTAGTAAATTAGAGCACCCCACTTGACAATAGCTCCTTGGGGATTCCCACAGCCCTACAAATGCTCGCAGGTGGCCACGGGTGCCTGCAATTTGCAGAGCACCAGGAAAAGAGCTCTTTGCTCTGCACCCTGTCTGGGGGTACAACAGGATGAGAAATGAGAGGTGATGCATGCAGGAAAAGCACTATTACAGTGTGTTTTCTTGCCTTTTTCCCTCCCAAAGTGTCTTACCTATCTCCCTACAGTCCGTGTATAGAATCTCACAGGCATGGCACCTTGGTACCCCAGCAGACCCCATCACTGCAGCTCTTCAGGGTTTTGGATGCTTTGGTGGTGCTGCCCAGGGTTTCCCTATCCTTATCTTCCCCATCCACCTTTTCTCTAACAGCACCCTTCAGGACATGAACATGTGTGGGAGCTCAGGAAGAACAGCAAGAATTTGCTTGTAATGTGGGCAATACAGACAAAAGTATTGACTTGTGTGTTATAATTACACCTTTTAATATAATTCTTCTAACAAACTAATTGCGAGTGAAGACCTCCAGCACTCTCCTCATGTGCTGCAGGACGGGGCATGGGCTCAGGTTCCTCCACTTAATGCATTCAGAGGCAAAAATTATTTTGCCTGCATTTGCTTCAAAGACTTATGAGAAAAAGAGTGATGAGTTATATGATTATTCCCTTTAGAAATTGTTTTCCAACCAAAACACCAAAACTAGAACTAGCTGTTCTTCTTGTACAAAGGCAAGAAGGGTAAATATGAGGCACCCTGGGAGTTATGGTACAAAGGGACAAGGATTTTTCCATCTTCCTAGGGCAAGGTTTTGATTATTTTTTAATAATTTTATTAAGGAAGGTCAAAATAATAATGGCTTTTTTTTCCCTTAGGATAAATTAAGTCTTTCAATTTATTGTTGTGTACAGGGCTTATCCCAAAGCTTGACCTTACACAGGGAGTTCAGAGACTCCCCAGGGTCTGCCCCTGGTGTACCCTGAGACCTCATAGAGCACTTGGGGATGTTCTCACTATACCTTGCTCTCGCAGCACCTTGCACAGTTGTGAAGTTAACCAAACATGAGAAATAATAAAATACAGACACTTGAGTTTTATTTGCTAATAACTTGGTGTCATATTTTAACACAGTATAAGCAGGCAGATACATTCTGCCCAGATAAACTTGTATTTAATTACAGATTGTGAAGATCATAAATGAGTCAGGATCTAGCTCAAGTCCTTTATGTGACTCTTGCTTTGCAGCACAGCAGGTTGGGACTTCATTTTCCTCTCTCTGTGATTACAAATAAATCCCCTTTTAAAAGACTCTCAGATCTGTTTTCATTCTTATTTTTTAATCATCCTTTTAATCTCCCCAAGTACCTTGGAGCCTCTTTGGATCTGTGAGCCATGAATGGAGGAAGAGATCACAAAAACCATGGCAGCAGCATAGCACATGATACAGCAGCTTAACACACAAAGGAAAACCACAGCCTTGACTGCAGTCTGGGTTCAGATTCACATTATTGCATCTGGAAATTTGTGTAAAGGACAGACCCCCAGTTACAAGTAACTCTTTCTCCACTGAATTCCTATTTAGCAGCTGTAACTCCACCTCCACAACCCAGCTGTGCAAGCCCAGCTGCCAGGGGTGTTTAGCCAAAAAGCATGGATCTTGATGTACATTTTTCTTCTCTGAACAATGCCTTCTTGATGGACCCAAGACTTCTGCATGCCCTGCACTGCCCGTTAGTCAAAAGCTAAATACTGCTGAGCAGTAGGAAGGCAGATTTCTAGCTACATCTGCTGCAAGAAGCCTGGTATCATCCTTAAAGTCAAGTATGAACAACAGAAGGCATGAAGGAGACAAGAAAACCACACTAGAGCTGGAGAGTGTAAAAAGAAACACTTGCCCCACCATTACCCTTTCCAGAGCTAAGACAGAAATCCTTCTGTTTGTTTTTTTCCTGCCTGTTCCGTGATCAAGAACAGTGAGTGACAGCTTTCAGCAAGGAAAGGTTATGAAAAGCATGATTGGGTCCACCAATGACTTCTGCTGGGTGCCAAGCAGGGGATCTCCTGAGGAAAGACCAAGCAGGAGAGCGGCCAGAGCTGATGCTGAGCTGCAAAATGCTACCAGGCACAGGAACTGAGAGACATCAACCCAATAGGAGAAAACATTTCTCTCACTGCAGTCATTTGCAGTACCATGTGGCCATGCATGGCTCTGCAACACACTGAGCCTGACTGCTGCGAGGCAATTGTTACAGGATCCATCCCAGGAAGGAAAACATTTCCCAAATTTACCAGCAAAATCCATAACAAGAGTTATATGTCAGCTGAGATTCCCAGCGCTGCCCATGGTACAACAGTGAGCCTATCCTCAGTATTCGTCTAGCATTAATATTTCAGGACAACACAGATTTAGTAGAATATTTTCTGTGATGCTGTCGGATAGTCCCTACTTGGAGTTTCTCAGAATAAAATCCTATTTGCTTATAAATTTCTGATGTGATGGAATTACAAAACAGGTCAGCTAGAAAGTTTGAAGATTCTGCCTAACATCTCCCTTTGAAAGGTAACTGAGCATATGAGCAAACACCTTACTGGCTCATGTTGCTTCTTACTGCACTGAGAAGAGACAGAATACAAGAGAACATTGTGCTCTGATGGAGCAGTGAGTCTGAGCAAAGTGTCCCAGGAAAGTTGTCATCAGAAATCGTCATTCTTACTGCCTGTGTTTTTATTTCCCTTAGCAGTGAAGTACAGATAGATTATGTATGTTTCTCACAAAACAGTATTGCTGAATATTCAGAACAATGTCAAAGTCAGAAAATACAACAGCTTATGCTATTCTAAGAGCTACATTTTCTAAGAGGTCAGAGCTAGATCCTAAATTTGTGCTAGGGATTACATCAAGTTACAGCATTAAAAGTAAACAGAGATGACAAAATTTGCACATTCGGGTGACACCAGACTGTGCATGCAAACATGTTTTGCATCCCTCAGTGTGATCTACAGGAAGAGAAAGCAATCCTGCCTGTACAGATCTGCAGCACAAAAAAGACCAGGCGTGGATAATTACTGCCAGTGAGACAGAAGCCCACGTACTTTTATTTTTATAAACCTGTAGGGGAAATGAAAACCTTTGCATAACTGGAAGAAATTTAAAATACAGGTGACACTTCTCTTTGGTCTAAAGCTAGAATCAAAATGCTCTCCATTAGGATTAAAAGTCATTGGCTATTTTTTCCAGGGACTCCACCATGCAGGTAGCTCAGAGATGCTTTGCAGACTGAGCATCATCTCTGAAGGGGGAAGATCAAACAATTCCTGGACTTATTATCCACATCCTTTTTGACATCCTTTGCAAAAACCAGATGTCAGAATTTAGTTATGGCGCAAGAACTAATGCACTGACAGTAACCAGAGAATAGGGAGCAATTTTGATATCCAAAAAGCATCTGAATGAAGCACGTTGTCTGAAAGCCATCTTCTCCAGTTGACATGTTGCAAATGCCACATGTGGTTCATATCAGCTATTGAAGGTCCTGGAGAGATGACTGCAGGCTGCAGGCAAAATTAATGCTTTTCACTACATAGTTGAGCAACACTGTGAACATGAGCAAGGCTGAGGCTGACAGTGCCTGCAGCGGGGCAAGGAGCAGGGCTGGCACAGCAGTGGAGCAGGATGATCCCTCAGAGAAGCAGACCAGAAAGCACTGAAGAAAGAGGGTAAGACAAACACTCATTCAGAGATTGGAGGCTGCATGTGAAAAACCAAGACCATAAACTCCAGAGCACTTTATTCTGAGGAAAGACACTAAAACAGCTGTGATTAGGAACTGCATTTTACAGGCATCTTAGAATCATAAAATGGTTTGGGTTGGAAGGGACATTTAGGATCACCCAGGTCCAGCTCCCCTGCCGTGGCCAGGGACACCTTCCACTGGATCAGGTTGCTCAAAGCTCATGCAACATAGATTTTAATATCTTCAAGGATGGGGCTTCCACAACTTCCAGGCAGGTTAGACTGGGATAACCACCCTGCTCATCACGCTCTCACTCTCTCCTGAGGTGGTAATGAGGTGTTTCCACAGAGATACCTTCCAAACTCCTCTATCCTGAGTCTTACTAGGAGGTAAAAGCTTCATATCATATAACTCTAAGTTACAAAATCAGCTACAGAATCGTGTACCATGGAAGGGGTCAGATCTGCAGCACACACAAAGTGGCATTGAGGAAAAAGAAAAAAAGCATTCAAAAGCTTGTCACTTACATATAATATTCTTCATGCAAAATGCTTTTCTAATCATAAAATGGAATATTTCACCAAAACATTAAGAGTTTCCTGCCTCTCCTTGCCAGCAGATATCAATCATTTTTTCCATATTAAAAACAGTTTCCTACAAAGATGGTAAAAAAGTATCTTTTTTTTTATATAAACAGCAGTCCTGTACCTGCAACAATGGTCCTTTGACTGCCACACTATGAGAAAACATTAATAGACAGCCAAAATTGAATATTAGCTGAGCTAGAAGACAAAAAAAAAAGATAGAAATCGGACAGTGATAGCCAGAACTCCTGCTCTCCCTAAAATCAACTGAAGCCTCACACAAAAGTGTGTATATGAGAAATATCAGGGTCCAATAATTCATGACTTTGTAGCAAACCCTATTATCTACAAAGGGAGGAAAATACTTCCAATTCACTTTCTTTTCATTTAATAAATGGCCTCACGCATGACACGTATTTAACTGAGGAAAGGTCTGTGTCAGGCAGCAGACACAGAGCAGGCAGATCTGCAAACCAGGGGTGTGATGTGGAGCAAGACCAAGCAAGAGCTGCCAGATTGAAGCATGAAGCATTTATCCCAGTGGGAATTTGGTTTTCTGGGACAAATTCAGCATTGAATTGCTTTTAGCACAGAGTAATTACACCTGAGAAGTTTTTGTTCCTCTTTATCCCTTCTGGAGGCTGCTATTGACCCACTGCAGTTTATTCACAGGGGCAGGACTTCTTGGGAGGTTTATAGGAGATATAATCTTCCCAACCCAGCGAGGGGATGGATCAGATGGGTACCTGCCTCAGACACATGCCCAAAGCCACTGTCCTTAGTTGCTCTTTCCTCCTCTATATTTTTCCAGGACTCAAAGCCTGGGGAAAAAAAGGGAATAAATTTGTTTGAAATCTCTGATTGCTTTTGTATGAAGATGTTAAGCATGTTTTTCAGTAAGCCTGGGCAAAACAAGGACTATTCCTGTGCCACAGGGCTCTGTGCTGAGCTGGGGGGTGGTTCTGCCATGGATTCTGGTCCCACTCTTCATTCTCAGATAAGTCTCTCAGGCATCTAAATGCTGAAAGTGGTAATTAAATACCACATGATGAAACAGTAGCTGGCTGAAGAACGGGTCTGAAGATGACTGATAGCTGGGAAATAATACATCAAGAGGTAGTAGCTCTTTTTTCAGCTTTTAGAGGCAAATCCTGTATGAAAAGGTACTTAATTACTCACTACAATTCTCTTATCCAGGATTTCCTAGGCATCTGCTCTCTGCAGCAGGACATGCAAGGGGATAGATGACCATCCAAACAACATCCACTCAAATTATTTTGGGGAAGGCAGACCACGTTTTGGGGCATGAGGTCCTGGCCACATCCCACAGCATGTGGACTTTGAGCAGCAGCCGCCATACATTATATGCTGATGAAGACAGAGTTGTATTGTCACTTCAGATTAACATACTCATCAAATCCATTTAGAAAGCAATCAAGAATGTCTTAATTTTAATTAGATGTTGGTTTGCTGTTGCTGAACTAAACAAGATTACTGCTTTCTAGAGATATTTTCATTGAATTCAAATGCCAATTACAGCATCTCCAGGTATCCCAGTTTTACAGCATTGTAAACCAATACTGCTGCAACTGATACCCCGCTGCAAGGAATACTGCTAGGGTCCAATAGATTTTGCTAAGATGATGAGGCAGAGTTGCTAGTAACATAAATGTTTATTAAAAATGAAATGTGCATCAGAAATCAAAAAAAAACCCTGGTCGACCAGGCGAGAATCCCGGGCTAACGCATTGGGGAATATTTATAGCCCCACAGATACATGTGACAAGCTAGATGGTACAAGCCTTAGACCAGCAATCTTCAAGGCTGCGGCTCATAGTGCTCTGTTTTTCATCCAAACAGTTTCAAGCTGCCCGGATCCTCCTTTTTCTCTTATCTCTGTACCTCCTGGCTGTAACAGTTCACATAATGGCCCTTGTTAGTTCTTTGGCCTAACAAGGGGGGCCGGGGACTCCTGGGGGAATTTCTGCAGCCTTGGAGGGGGCCTCTTCAGGGGGTCTCTTACAGTCACTGGATTCACAGTAATTTCAGGTGTTACGGTAATATTGGGATGTCCTGTGTGCTCTACAAATACCCCACTGACTGATTAAGTAGCAGCATAAATTGCATTTTATTATAGCACTAGATCTCTTCTGATATCTCAAAATATACCAGCACTGAATTCAAATGTGTGTATTTGATTCTCTAAATACTTAAAACTGTCTGGTTTATTAGTGGGTACATTTTATAAGTTAGCTGTCCAGAGAAAATACAGTGGAAATAAGGAAAATATAGTGGAATATATTGCACTTGCATGCAATAATACTCAGGACTGTATTGAGCAGCCTTGTGCCATTACCAGATTATATTTAAAAGCTTCTGTTAGAAGAGCTTTGCTTAAAGCTCTCTATTACCTTCTGTTCTCTAACTTGTGAAGTACAAGAGAGAGGAACCAAAACATTCATAGCATTCTGAAAATACTTAGCTGAATGACATGAAAGAAAAGAGCTGATGGGGCAACTCCTCCTCCAAAACAGAAGCAGGGAAACAGCTGCGGAGGCTGGAACATGAGGAGTCAAGCGTGCAGTGAGTGCAAGGGAGGCTTGCCTACCTGGGACATCAGCCTTGTTCTGAAGCCCTTGGTTTTCCACATCCAACCAAGTAGCACTGCGTGCACGACACTGTTGAAAGCTCTGACAAGTTGCATACTTCAAAGGTAGATTATAGAAAAGTGATGTTCTTTTACAGTGGGAACATGCTGCAGTCCCTGCAAGGAACAGCCACAGCTCCCTGGCATCATTCCTTGGGTTTCCTTGATGTCACCAGAAAAACATCTAGTATGGGTTTGTTTGCTGCTGCAAAAGAATACTCTTTCATTTACCATAGGGGCAAATGAAAAAGCAATAGAATATAATAAACACCCGAATTTCCAGGTGTGATGATGCACCCAATGAAGATGCATGATAACAGTTTTTTGTTATTCTAAGCAGAACTAAAATCTGTGCTGAGCTACCTAAGAGTGCACAGCTCACTTAAATAAGATGGAGATTCTGAATGCATTGGCTGCTTAACCGAGATCACAGAGCCAGCCTCAAAAAATCCTCATCAACAGTGGGGGTTTCCTAACTCATATCATTGACCACCAAAGTTCCCACTAATAAAGCAAATATGTGAGGAAGAGGTGATTTTGCTGCAATTTGCCCTGGAGAAAGGCCTGTGCAGAGCCAAGCTGAGTGCAGTCACATCCCAGTTATTCACACATCACATCCAGAATTTGAGTGTATAGCCAGGCTGACAGTGCTGGTGGGACTGGCTCATGTCCACCCGCAGTACACCCAGGCAGGTGTTGGAAAGTGTTGGGCAACTGGGTTCCCCAGATGGCACCAGCCCCACTCACTCACCGACACCTTCAATTGCAACCTAATGTCCAAGTTCATTTCACTCTTGTTTCTTGAAGGAGAAAGGATGTCCTCTCATGTGAGAGGGGATAATTTTGGCATCATTATTACGTTATTACCTACGGAAACTCTGCACTGCTATAGCGGATGAACTTTTTGAGCAGTTCGTGCTGAAGTAGTATTCATTAATTTATAATGCTACCATCTAGTGCACTGAGGAAGCAGGGTGATGTCTCTTTGATTAATTGAAATAATTGGATATGTCCTCTCTGCAGAAGGCTGAGCTAAACAAATGGCATCTGTGCCTGCCCAGCTCCCTGCAAAAAGCTGGTGCACTTATGGACCTTACCGTGGGGGCTCTTCTTCCCACTGCTGCCCAAATTCAACCATGTTCCCTGAGTCCCTGAGGCTGTGCTCCTGCTGTGCTTCCCTCCTAGGGCCCATCTCCTTACAAAGGGTTTCCAAGGCATTTCACTCCTCCCATCACTAAACTGGTTTCATTATAGGGATGCTCATTTGCTACACCTGAAAGCCCCACCTGCAGTTGCATGAAGAGATGAGTCAAAATGCTCTGAACCCCCTGGAAGAGGTAACCCAGGGGAGGGGGGGCAGTATTCAGAGTGATATTTTGGCAAAGCAAATTACTCAGAAAATTCAAATCTATGTCATATTTTAGGTTAAAAGTATCCCCTATAAAACCTTGCCTAAGAAGCTGCCATTCCCCTTCTGTATTTCTGTGCCATAGATATTCTTATTTACCTCCTTTTCCCCGATGACAGCACTGAAGGGTAAACATTACCCTTAAGCAATAAGCTACTATAGAGAGAGGAAACCATATTAAATTTCTTCTTGAGGTCTCTGGAGAACAGAGGAGGAAGAGGGATGAGAAGGGCTGGTTCACAGTACATGGGTATGGCCAGAGGTGCAGTGATGTGGCCCTGTGCAGAAAGTGGAGCAGAGGCTGGTAATACCATCTGAGTAAAAGCTGCTACATAAGCTTTCCTTTAGCCTGATTTAAAGTTTGTTTTCTTACAGGTAACCCAACTGTAGAGCAAGTAGAAACTCATAACACAGGTTATTGAAGTTTGGTGCTAAATAATATTATTCAAGGCAATATTTTCAGAGCATCTGCAAGCCGAGCCCCTTACAAAAGCTGAAAACTCACACCTCTCAGCAAAGGTGTGAGTTTCACCTCATGTGGAATCCAGCTGTAGTAGGTCTCTGCTCCCCAGGTGGCAGCTCTGGCTAGTTCATGAGGAAGGGGACGCAGTTTTGGCATCCCCATGCCCCAGTGCAGTGTGTTTGTTGCCACCCCGACAGACTCATTTCCAGAATCCAAATCACCTCTGCTGGGATAAAACACCTCTGCAGGAGTGACTGTAACCAGATAAATCTACCCAAAAGACTTCCAACAAGCTCAGTCCTACACAGAAAGTGCTACTAGTGCATCTGTGTGAGGTTGGAACAGTTCTCACACTGAGCCTCAGCACAGCAAACAACAAACCAAACTGGAATCGCCTGCATCCTGGAGTACAGAGGGAGCCCAACTGCTCTGACATTGCCTTCCCTGTGGGAACCTCACAGCAGGGGCATGCCAGGCTCAGCCAGCCCCTTCTGCCTCCCATGCAGGCAGGGATGTGCCAGTGGCCAGGGAGTAAAAAGTGAATATGGGGATTACTGTCAAAACAAATGGTCCAACACTGCCAAGGGAAGCAATCTCTGCGTTCATTTTTCTGTCTAACATACCATCAAGTTGCACTCAGTTTTACAGCCATCTCGATAAGCAAATATGACCAGCCACCTGCACAAAAACCTAAATGACTTAAAGTCATGTGTGTGCCTAGGATGTCCACTTATTTGAAAAGCAACCCCCAAAGCCCAGACAATTTCATTTTTTAAGGCCATCGTAATGTCACAAAGCAGCCACAAATTGCTCATCTCTACCCTGATCCAGGGTATGGTGCCCTGGGATCACTCCAATTGCCGTGTTCATCCTCCCAAGGGGCTGCAGAGAGGGAGGGACTCTGGCTGGGAGCACAGGAACCCTTCACCTGGAATGGGACTGCAGCTGGATTATACAGGAGGAGTATACCAAACAACAGTTAGCATGTAATAGCTGTACCGGCCCCATCCACAATGCCCCAAATGCTGTGGGAACATTTGAACTGATCACTAAAGGAAAGGAAAAGTGAGAGCACAATTTGCTCTAGAGCAATTCTTTCTAATGGGTCAGCTTCTCTGAGGCACATGCAATTAATTTTTGAGGATTCTCTCCAGAATCATACAAAGCTGGTTTATACGCTCTTTCTTTTGCCTATAATATAGGACTATTTCTGGACACAGCACTGTGAGAGAGCCAGGAGTGCTAATCCAAATCACCACCATACCTTCCAAACCATCATAAATATTTTCTGTTTATTTACACAGAATTATTCACTCATTTGATTTTACAATTCAAAGCTCAGTAATGCTCCTCCCACCTTCCACACAAGAGCTGCCGCATCCAGATTTCCACTAGTGAGAGGTGGGGAGCACCACGGCTGGGAGGGTACCAGGACAGAGCACTACTGCAGCGAGCACAAATATTGATTTGCAGCTGAAATATTCAAACTAAGATAGAGAATTATACATTTCACTTTTTTTTTCCAGGAAAGTGAAGTTTTTCCCTGTCTCCTGTGACACCAAGGGAGCGAATTATAACAGCTCCTTGACAGACTCATGGTTGCCCTAGGTTTTGTCCATAGGCTGTCCTGCTCTTGGGCTTCCCCAGGGACCGAGCAGCCCCTAAGTGCTACCACAGGATCCACAGCTGCAGGATCTTACACTGCTTGGTAACCACATGCAACAAGGAGAGACTACAGACCTACTCCATAGAGCAGTCACTTGTGGGGTTTGGTGAGAGGTTTTTGCTCCTTGGCAAGGGTGCTTTGCACAGGCACAGTAGTAACTCAGTGCTGGTGTTACCCTGGCACTCAGACATGTCCCTGCTGAGCCCTGCTCTCAGGTGTCACGCACAAAAGATAAATGCCAGAAGCAGGAGGCCAAAGAGGCTCCCAATGTAATCAGGAGGAATGTGTCTCCTCTTTTTGCCCTCTGGCAGTATTGACATTTCTGCTGAATGCCTCTGATGCAGTGAGTGTGCTCCTTTGCAGTAGAGGATACGGATATTTATTCCAGCCCAGAATGGGGCAAGAGTTTGCATGTGTCACTGGAACACAGAGATCAGATGCAGCAAATTAAAAAGGACTTGGCAGTGTAAAGCAGTTTGTGAGGCAGCACACCTCCCCTGGAAAGACACTGGCTGGTCTGTAACACATTTACAACAAAGGTTTTTTAATATTCCCAACTATATATAAAGTCAAGGTGTGGAGAGGAGGCATTTGAATAGAGTTATTAAAAATGTGGAAGACAGGAGAGATGAAAAAGCGTCAACCCAAGACCTCAGCAGGGTAGACTCAGAGAACTGCCAACAGGACAGGTACAAAGCTGGGGCCTTTGGAACAAAAGTGCATCCTGCGAAAGAAGATCTCCAGGACATGGAGCCTAATGCCAAGCAGTTCTCAGACCCCACTGATCCCAGCTTGAGAACTGAAATCTGTGTTCAAGCCTCTGATCTCAATGTTTTGTTATTTGTTTTGACTTCAGTGACTTCTGGTGGTTCTGTTTCACGGAATCAAACTCTATAACTCCGTTAAGGGTTATAAAGCAGGTATGCATTTATTCACTGGTGGGTGCAAGGGGGTAATCCTCCTAGCTCGCACACCAAACAGTCTAACAAGCAGATAGCTATAGTGTGAAGACATGCCTATTCATAAGCGCCTATTGCGTATTCATGACCTTCCCCATTCCTTATTATAATTAGATTAGAGAAGCTTCTCCTATACTTGCGCAGGCACAATGTTGTGGTCTGGGACTTAGGGCTGAAGTCACCTTCATCTTCCTCAAGAACTGCCCCTGAATTCTATCTGTGTGCAGGCACAGTCTCATTCTGGTCGAACTGCAGTCATTTTCTGTATTCCAGCTTCTCTCTTATCAACATCCAAGGTCTTCAAGGCCTTTGCTAGCAGACAGTGTGTATTTCAGTAAGCTAAGCTGTCTAAGTTTACCTAACATTTCTGCAGTTTTTCTAACGTTTATGCCCGCACATCGGTTCAGATCAGATCACAAGTATCTTTCCAAGCATTTCTAGTGCAAGATTATTGTCCCTCCCACAAGCTACTAGACACCACTTCAGACTTTTAAAATCTGAAGCATATATCTTGAAACTAAAAAGGGTTTCTGTGTGGGATGGGTGGGATGCTATGCAGCACACAGGGAGTGGGATGCCACGCACCTCGGCTGAACTGTATTTTTTTTATTCTTCATTTCTTGCTGGAAGTGATCGGCAGCAGTGCAAGGCAGGAAGAGGACAGTGTTTTTTCTTTCCTCACAAGCCATGATATCAAAGCAAACCCAGGACCATACCTTGGGCTCATTTTTGACCGTAGCCCTTGGTACCTCATTTGCTCTCACTGTATAACTTGCACTTGCACTGGCATTCAGGCAAAAGCTCTGCCCAGAAAGCATCAATCATGTCCAACATGGAGAGGTCTCCCCTGAGCCGCACTCAAACATGGTTTCTCAGGATGAAGCATGCAGACGGGGTAGAAGTTGAAGCAGGAAACATGCTTGGAACGCGAAAGGAGAATGACAACAGTGGGTTAACTGGGAAATGGTGCAGGATTTCACATGAATGTACTGATTAATGACTCTCTTAAATAAAAAAGCAGATGTTATCCAAAATGTCATAGGTCTGTCACTCTCTGGCAACTTGTCCTCCCCCAGACTTCCACAATTACTTTCACTTTCCCTCCTGGGACAATGACAGCAGAGCTGGAGCAGCTCCATACAGGTGGGAGCAGGACTAAGGGCACAAGGATGCTGTGTGCCAGAGGAGGCTGAAAGCAGCAGCGGATCAAGAGACGATAAAGGCAAGTCCAGAGCCTGCAAAAGCACCGCAGCACCTCAGCTGGAGAGGGGCGTGTGCTGGCCTCATTCAGCATCAGTTCTTACAGAAATAGCAAAGGAGGCTGCACAAAACTGGAGAAAAAAGGAAACAAAATGATTAGAAGAATTTTCTTTTAACACCTCATACGCTGTTACCCAGGGGACCTTGCTGATATTTCTGGAGCTGAGTATCCCAAAAGGTTTTCCTCTGAGCAGTCCAAAGCCCAAGCAAGACCCCTCCAGCATCTGTGGGGCAGCCAAGGCTGGGGCACACTGCAAGCCTTGGAGGGGGGCATGTAAGGCTTTCCCCTTTTTTCGCTTTGTCCTGATTAAAATGAGATGTCTCCCCTACAGCAATACATTGCAGCACATAGCAGTTGGGACTTAAATTTTTAAGGAGGCCTTCAGGAGCAAATCTGAGTGATTACCTGCTAGAAAATGGGTTGCTGGGTATCCTCTTGGACACTTCTTTTCAAGAGATAAAATCTGCCACTCTTAGTTCCGCAGAGACAAACATAGTTTCCAGTTTTGACCTTGCTCACTGCTGACAAAAAAATCTCTGGGGGCTGCGTTACACTGACTGAGGCTGTTATTCCTGATTGACACTGCTATGTGACAGGGAATAGATTCAGGACCTGTATCTGCAAAATGAAGTCCATGCCGGGGCTTTCCTGCATACGCAACAAAATTGTCACTTAGCTGGCTCCTACCACATATCTGGTTGGTGAAGAGGTGTAAGTGTGAATAAGATATCTTGATTTTTCAGGGCCAGGTTAAAATGCAAGAAAGCAAACTGTTAGAAAAAAATATGCTTTGCCTGGTAAAGCAGTCAGATTGGATGCAGAAATCACCAGCAAAATAATTACAAGGCCCTGAGATATCACCTTTACCATAACTTCTTTGCTACAGCTTCAGTAAGGCAGCAGTTTGAGTTTCCTGATATTTATGGATTTGAACTGGATTTTTTTCTATTTGCTAGTTAGAGGCAGGGGCTCCATCTGCTCTGTGTGCCCTTCTGCCCACACAGTGGCAGCCCCACAGATCCAGGACCCTGGGAGGATCACGCCTCTGCTTCGTTCTCCACACCCCAGCATGAAAGGTACTAGGGAGCTGGAGCCACTAGTACACACGAGGTAGCTGGAAGAGTTCAAGCACCTTCAGATATCCTGGATCTGGTTTGGTCCCTGTTGCAGCTCAGACTTTGAGCCGTGGGGATATGCTAAGAGATCTGTGGGTCCAGCAGCTGTAGCCTCCTCCATGCAACAGCCTACACAGTCCAAGCATCCCTTGCAGCAGCCAGCTCCACCATCAATCATCACAAGGTCCTTTCAAAGTACAGCACAGATACACATTTTGTCATTGGTATCTTCCAAGAAATGGCACCTTCTTGGGCCCTAAGACAGGACCAGCCACCCCTCCCGGGCTTCTCCAGAGCTCCCCAGACATACCTAGTACCCTGCAAACCCTCCTGTGGATGCTGAGGATGCAGTTCACAGCTCTGCTGCAGATGGACCATCCAAAGGATCAAGGGTCTTTTGCCATGCAATGCATATGGCTAATGTATCAAAGAGAATAAAATACAGACCTTTAAAAGAAAAATCTTGCAAGTTCTCTACGGGGGAGTTTTCAAAATGAAGCAGCTTTCTTTCAAATTTCCTTTGAATGGAAGATTTAGCAAATTTTTTTGCTGTGTTCAGAACAAAATATTCTCTCAGATATTAGATCTATTTCCTTTTGGAAAGTACTAGAAAAAAAATGAGATGGTTGGGCCACAGCCCATGGCCAAAGGAGGAGAGGTCCCTTCTGGTCCCATAGACATGTCTTTGCTGAGATGTAGCAGGTGTGGATTCTTTAGTGCTGGGGTGCAGTGCTGCTGCCAGAAACAAAACCACCTTTCCCCCAAAGAACCCCTCCCTGACCCACCTTGAGAAGCAGCTTTGTGCAGCCTCACAATATTGTATAGTGTGTACCCACACCAGGGGTGCACATGGGTTATAACACTTCTCCTCCACTCCAAAACTGGTACAGCTTCATATTGGGGAAGACTAGTTCGAGTTTCCTTAATGACAACCTGAGTAAACCATCTTTGTCTCACCCTTGGGCACCAGCATGGTATAGTCTTTTGCATCCCAGCCTAATAGGTGGAAAATGGGAAGAATCAGTTACTCTGAAGTAAAGGCAGTGCTGCCTGTGGAACCATGAGCCTCAGCACAACTGGGGGTTACAGGCAGCAAACACCCAGGTGCTGGAACTGCTAGGAGCATTCATGCAAGGTAACAGTAGCCCAATACTAATTATCACACTCCATGCTTACTCATCAGCTTTTCTCATTTGGCTACCAGTGCAAAATTGTTATTTTAATAGGAACGGAAAGTACTCAGCACATTTCATACATAAATCCCAGCCCATTTTGTACCAAAAGCAGCACCGAAGCAGGAGGGTGAGCACAAGTCTGGGGAGCTGACGAAAGGCATGTACAGCTCCTTCTGCCCAGACCACAGCCAGAACTGTTTTACAGCAGGCAATAAACTTTTCTAATTAAAATAGTTTATAATTGTCTCTAAGAGGTTAAAAATACTAGAACACAGAATTTGGACTTTTCATGAATAAACTGTACTTTTCTTCCCCAGCTCCTCAGTCCGTCTCCATAGCTACCGAGAGACTTGCTGGGTTGCCTTTGCCAGCTAATTGATTTTCAGAAAGAAATGACTAATGAAAAAAAAACAGTCTCCCTCTTTGGCAGGGCAGATCCTTGCAGTAGCCTTTTGCTTTTCTTTTGAGAGAGCCTAGTCTCCAGAGACAGGTCGGAGAAGTGGTATAAGTCCCTCCACATGAACACACTGAAGTTTCCACAGCCTGAAGTGACAAAATGGACGTGCATCTTTGACTCAGGATGGCCACTGCATTTTATAAGGGAATTACGGCTCATACAAAAAAAGATTGGATCTGTGCCACGTGCTCTTCCCATTAATCTGACACGCTTGCCTTTCAGCAGATTAAATTGCATTCCTGGAAAGCAGATAGCTGGGTATCAAAGCACTTCTGAGAGCACCAGGACAGTGAAAACAATTGCTGTCTGGTTCCTTGCTGGTAACTTGGAGACAAGCAGTCAGGTACGGAGGGATAGCTACACCTTCATCCCGTTACTGCTTTTCCACCATAGCCTATTTGGTAGTGCCTCCTGCGTGCAGCAGCCCTGCTGTTGGAGCCATGCTGCAAGTCTTCTGCATTTGGTGGAAGAATAATTTTCTTCATCTGATGGTTATTTGTGTGCACGTGTGTGTGGTGCACAACACCACCTGGCCCTGCTGTGCCCTGCCTGTGCTGGGAGGTAGCTGTAGGCAACAGTCAGGTTGTCCTTCCGCAGCTGCCTCTGCTACCCATAAAGAAGATATATTTCAGTATCCATATATTTTCATAGCCTTTCCCTTTGATCCTGCACTCAGAATGGTACACTCCATGTCCCTATTTTTTATGTGGCAGCTTTTTTGTTACTCCAGTTTACTATGCTTGAGATAACATTTTAATCTGCATTTCAGGATCCAGTCCCTGTACATCTTACATGAAAATGCAAAGAAAAAATTTGATGAAGAGTCCATTAATGCCTGAGTATTTCATGCAAAATTTAAAGCATTCATGAAAAGTTCTAAGAAAAATTAATTTATGTCAGTGTAATTGCACGCACTATTGCTTCATCTTTGCCCAGAGCTCCCAGATGTAACTGTGTCCGTCTTGTGCCAAGCATCGCAAACACAAATTGCAGAAAGTTTTAAAATGGAAGAACTGAGCTTTTCTGTACCCAAAGCATCTCAGGTGTAACTTCATGTTTTACTCCTCATGCCCCTCTGGGTTCAACACAGGCAGATCCCAACTCTTCTTCCCCAGTGACCAGTTCGCAGCAGTGTGTCCACAGGATAAGAGAGAGGACAGGCAAGGTCTCACCTATAGTGAAGGGGGTCTGGGTGGCACAGCTCCCCCATGCCGTCTTAGTGCCTGTGGGAACACCACAAGAGGATTCTAACAGATTCCGTGTGTCTTGGTTTGCTTTTCCTGGGGCTCCCTAGGTTTTTTAGTGGTTTGGAGCTGTAATCCCTTCCCATACCCTGCAAGACGAGGGACAGCAAACTGTGCTGCAGCCCTTCCCATGGCTGGCAACTGAGATCCTGGGAGGTGCTCAGCTGTAGCAGCAAAGCACAAGGATGCAGCCTGATGCAGACATGAAGGGGATGGGAAAAACCCATTTCCATAAAGCAAATCAGAAGCAATCAGGAAATTACTATCCCTCAGCACTTTCAAAGGCATATTTTCAAAACACTGCATGGGGAATTTGTTTTTCTTTTTCCCTCCAAGCCATCAGCAGACCCCAGCCTCAGGCCCTTGGGCTCAGCAGTTGCCTTGTTCAAGACCACATGCATCAAGCAGGATGGTCCCAGCAGCATGCAGAGTCTCCCTGCTGGGGGTGTGGAATCCTGTGACATCCCACCTGCTCACCTGAGGACCACCAGTTCAGGAGGGTTTTCAATATCTCATGAGGGATGTGGATGTTGTTCTGCATTGTGGGCAATGATTGAAGCCAAAACTGGAAATGACTGACTTGGGCTCATTCTCCAAAACTGAGCATATTTACCCTTCTAACCACATTCTGCTCAACATGGAAGGGGCAGACACTTGGGCTCATTCTCCAAAACTGAGCATATTTACCCTTCTAACCACATTCTGCTCAACATGGAAGGGGCAGACACAAGGGCTTGACCCTCTTCCAAGAGTGCTAGGAGGAATCAAGGTGGCATTAAAAACCATTTGTGAACAGGAAATTCTGTTAGGAGGCATCTTGCATGCACACACCCATGCGCCTGCTAAACAAACACTAAATTTCCATCTCATACATCACACCTTGGCATAATTCTGCTTTTTATTTTATTGAATATTTTTTTTCTTTGTTTATAACAGGGATGCTACAGAGAACAGCCTGTATTTGAGGTGAACAGTGCCACCACCAAGAGTGCATGTGTCAGTGTGCATGCGTACGCACACAAGTTGAAAGCTCACAGGTACATGACTCAATAAAATACAGTTTGTTAGAGCAAGTGAAAATATAAAATTACCTTTGGTTTCCTTTCCAGATTGCTTTAGCGTTACTGGGAAATATATATTCAGTTCAATCAGAATAAAAGATGAAGGAGCTCTGCCACGTTGTATTGTGCCTCACCCAGGAAGAAAGCTAGCTGGGGAAAACAAATAGAAATGTAGCATTATTTATGACGCATCCTCAGTGCTATTTCAGTGATTAAATAATTAGGGAGATAGATTAAAAATTACTCTAAATGAACTGAAATTTCAAACATTCCTTCCTTCCCTACCTACGGCTGCGAAGATTTTTAAATCATACATATTTTAAAACAACTGGAAAAATGAAATATGACAGCATGATAAATGTACATTTGTAACAGTATTAGATGCAAAACACATTCCATATGTTGCTGGGTGAATAGGAGTGGTTGTATCTGCTGCCTGAAAGGAGGTAGTACCTCAACATGACTGGAAAGCAGATTGCATAACACTATATCCAAGGCAGATTTTAATTCCTGATCAGTAGACACTGTAAGAGCATTTGCAGTCCAGTGGAGCAGAGTCCCACCAGGACTTTTCGTGGGACACGCAAGGCTCCTAGGCAATCTCCTGAGCAAGTAGTGTCAGGGTCCCCTTTTCTGGGCAGGTCTGGATGTTCTGACAGGGCGCATCACATGTATGTATGGCAAGTGGCAATCTGCTTTGCTCCTGAAGGTAAAACCACACGAGCATGTGAAAGTACAAGGGAAATTATAAAGATGCTTTTCATGAGCCCAGCCACGGTCAAACTCTTATGGAGTTTCCACCTCTTCTGCACATGGATTTTGTGGGGAACATGGAGACAGAGGCACTGCAAAAAAACAGTCTGCTGGAGGCAACTCATGCAGTGAGGTCCTGCCCGGTGCCTGTTGAGCTGCTGCACATTGCTTGCTCAAAATCACTGCTCCACCAGAGCCTCCATTAAAATTCAGCTGCCAGAAAATGCCCGGGGCAGCATGAGGAGCTGCTGCCTTCCAGAGCTGCTCCAGCAGCCTTACCTCCCATGTGGGGAGTGTCAACATCTGAGGAAATGTGCTCCAGTAGATAACAGCAAATGGGTTAGCTATTAAAAGGTTAGCACAGTGATACCCTTAATAAGAGAAAAAATATCCCTCATACAAACAATACTCTATCCATGAAAGGAAAAGGACAAGTCCATCTCTCAGGAGGTTACCGTGCACTTCATGCTCTTTTCCTTTCTATCTTAGCATCATATTTCATCCAGGAGCACTATCTGCTGACAGGTGCTCTTATGTGTATGTCCATGAAGTCAAACAGGTGAAACACAGCAGCCTTACCTTGACACAACCTGCATTACTTGCAAACAAATTATTTCCCCCTACTTAGAGAAGTCTTCATAGACTAATCACTTTAAATAGCTCAGCTAAGATAGTAAAGGGAAATTGAGGGAGATGAAAATGTGGAAGCAAGTGTGAAAGCCAGCGATGTCAGCCATCTGAAAGTAAAGGTTCAAAAATGGGACCATTGTTCTCAGGTAAGACACTTTGCAGTGCATTAGAGCCCCTGGAATTGATGCTACTTTGAATCTGGGAAACAGTTAAAAATTATCTTTATTTCTTTTAAGATATGTATGTTACAGGTCTGCCTTGCTATAGGACAAATTTGGACATGATGAAGCAAATATCAAACTGCTGCAGGGCTTCTTTTTCTGCTAGGGTGCTGCTAGGATGACAAGTAGGCAGATCCCATTCCTCCTCATTTATCTCTCTAGTTCCTTCCTTGGGTCTTTCAGGGGAAGCCCTTGCCCTTAAAATACTACATAACAGCTGTAGCATGATGTCCATTTAACAAACACATCAGAAACAACCAGTGCCTTTGCTAAAGGAAAACCTCTCTGTGCAGTGATGGACAAGCTGAAGGCAGCAGAGCAACTGCAAGCAGTAAGGTCCTTGTCACCCTAGGGAGCAACCCTTTGAGAGCCATGTGCTGGGAACCTCCAGCAAACGCTCCAGTTCTGTGGGAAAAACACACCCGGACACCAGGGAGCAGAGTTCACCTGACCACGGTGCTAACACAACCTGATAGCCCTCAGACGGCTGCAGCATCTGGAGGAGACATGGAACCCTGAAAAGGTCACCTGTTCCTCGGGATAACGCAGAAAAAATCCCCACTGAAAGGGCTGGGAGCCCAGAGCTCAGTTCCACGACCACCAGCCAGCCCCATGCTCACATGTCCCACATAGGCCAGAAATACTGTGCACCTCAGCACAGCTCTTGGAGGTGCCCACCATTCTGTCCACATGCACAACCCAGAGAGAACAGCAGAAATAGCCACAGGGCTGGCCAAACTACCCTCTTTCCCCTACAAAAGATTGAACAAATTTTGTAGTTAAACAAAAAGTGTTTACTTAAACAAAGCACCAATCATTTAAGTAAAAGGCTGGAAAGTACATGTCTCAAAGAAATCTGCCGTTTCTTAGTGTCCCCTCCTAACCCATAGCCCACCCCATAGGCTGGACTCCAAAACATCTGTGCACTGTTGGGCTCCTCCCTTCCCCAAGGGGAAACTCAGAGATGGCCCCTGGAAAGAGTTCTGGGGCAAATAAACACAATGTATTTACAATGGAGCACAATAAATATGCAAGCAGCTGTTTGCAACAGAGGTGCAGGTAGTCCCTCTTAGCTCTGCCTTCAAAGTGCTGTCCCTACATCTATGCCCATACTGCATCTCCTCAGTGTGGCAGGAATGAAAATGATGCTAAAATTCATATATCATTATTTGTCTTCCCAGGAAAGACACTATGAGGTCTTGTCATGGAGTATGAGGATAACTTTCTGGGTATAATACAGACAGGCATAAACCAGATGCAAGTAAAAAAGCAAATCAAACACAATTAGACATATCTGGTTCTATAAACAAGCCAAGGTAGGTGCCTAGAGCTGAGTCTTGCCCAAAGGATTCCATTGCATCATCCTCTTTTCCTTTTTGCACATGCACACATTTTCCTCACTTTGGGTCCTGTCGATTTGTGTTTCTACTCCTTTCAGCTGACAAACGTACTGAGCTGCTTTGGCAAATGGATTTGAATGCTTCTGAGCAACATGTATTTTATAAAAATGAATGCCTTTTGTCCCTCTCTTTAAACACATATACCAGGCTCAAAGGCTTGTAAAGACAGTACCAATTTTGTGCTAAGTGGCTAATTCAGGGTAAACCATAATGATTCATCAAATGAATAAGTGGCTATGGTTGACAGAGGAGCCGCTCTCCAAATCTAACCAAGCATTTTTTTAAAGCAAGCTTGACACTTCTTAATACCTTTTGGAACTTAATTATTCCATAAAATTTTTTAAAATATAGTTTTAAATACCAGTGATCCCCAAAATCCAGAACATCCTGCAATGAGAGACAAACTTCTTAACAAAATAGCAAATTTCTCTCTAAAATGGCTGATTTCCAACACCTGCAAAGGAGATGGGGCCCATGGGAAGGGTTTTGGGCTTCCAGGGCATATATAGTTTGAAGATTATTAATAAATGTCTCATTACTAATAAAGAACTTCTGAAGAAGTGCTGGGTTGTGACAGCATTCCCAGAGCAGAACCACACAGCACTCCCTTTCTTCCAAGCCATGCCACTGCTCATGCCCTGCATATGGTAGAAATTGACACCTTTATCAGTTTTTCATTAAAAAGACCTTTTAGACTTTCTCCAAATATAATTTTTTTGCAGCTGGGCAATGCTTTTCTACAATATTTTTATGCATGACTTCATCTGTAGACTGCAAAAGCAACTCACAGAAGGAGAGCATATTTGTATGGGGGCAAACCAACCATTTGTTTACACTCATACGGACCAACCAGACTGGTATAAAGCAAGAACATGTGCGTATCAACTCAAACTAAAGTCAGAAATGGGAATTTAGGAACAAATTTTCAACCAACTGAAGCTGTTGATAACTCATACTTCTTGCACAAGCGCAAAGGAGGAAAAAAGTGAAATGCTTTACGCTCTTCACTTATTCAGTTAAACTTATTCACTTTACATGGACAGTCTATTGAATTCACTGGCAGAATAATTCACCAAAACAAGGTTTATTGCACCATTCCTGCAAAAAGATTTGGTCTTTTCCCCACCCAGGTATCCCTGTGAGAATCAAGTTTAGGAAGTTATTGATGGTCTCACAATTAGTATCTTCAAAGATTTCCGCATGCCCTGTGCAGAGCAGATTTATCAGACTCTGACAGTGACTCAGTGGCACCAGGGTGTGGAGCCAAGTGCAGCAGGATTTACTCTCAGTGGCCATGGCACCGCGGCTGGGGAAGAAGCATGAGCAAGACACAACAGCATGTGCAATAACAGCCTCAGTCTTACAGTGAAGTCTCTATTTATCTTCTCTCATATTCTCCCTCTATTCATACTCTCTTACTTCAGACAACTCTTTGCTTGAGCACTTGTTCTATCACAAAAACACAGAAGCTGAAAAACGTTTCCTTTGTTATGTTTGGGATGAAGGTGAAAACACTGCTTCAAGTAGAGTATGTCCCTCCTTCAGATTGTTTCAGGCACAGCTAGCGCATTACTCACCCCAAAGCACTTTCTCTATATACACTTTCCCCAAATATACACAAAATGCAATTTTCTACAGCAATTCCAGTTATAATTCACACCAGTTACATCTGATGCACTCAGCAACCCGCTACCCATTGCCCACGCTCCAGAAATTGGAAACATCATTCTGCCTCTGGGTCATAAAGTTTCTGCGCATCTCTGCTTTGTCCTCCTCAAAAAAATCCTGCAGTTAGAATCTACTCTCTAAGTTTAAGACAGCTTCTACTAACAGTTTTTCACATGATACCTAGTAAGAACCACAACACCTCCATTCCCAATGGACACAGTTGCCTATAGTGGAAAGCTGTCTGCGTGAAAGGTGTGAGCTGCTCAGATGCTTCCTTCACCACAAGAATGAAAAAGAACATTAGCAGAAAGGGCAAGGCACTGAGTATAAGTGCCCCCACAGCACTCTAAATCTTCAGGCATATAACAGGAAAAAATTCATTACTATCTGAGAATACTGATGTAGAACTGGAAAATATAACCAATTTCTGTGAATTAGATAAATTCAACTGTAGTAGTAAGGACATGGTATAAATCCATGCCCCTATATACTTCCTAGAGGGAGCTGAAAAAACATTTCACCAAAGGCAGGCACTCAGCAATGGAAGCACTGGTTGAAATGGATGTCTTTTCATGATGAGGCACAGAGCACCAATGAGAGAAACAAAGCAGAAACATTCAGGAGAGCTCTGATTGAATGAAGGAGATACGCAGCTGGCCATTTCATTACCCTGGAGGATGTAGTGACCAGACTAGCGCTACAAGGAGAATGGAAGCAGGAATGGAAATCTATAGGGCTCAATTAATCCACCTAGCAAGTTTACTGCTGCCATTCTGTAGCCCCTATCACACTCTGTAGCCCCTTTCACACTCTCCTGGGTGGAAAACTGGTTGGATGGCTGGGCCCAGAGAGTGGTGGTAAATGGAGTTAAANCACAGCTCTACATCTCACACCACTAGGTTGTCTATTTGCAGCTCTAGCTCACAAATACACATCATACACAGGTTGTCAGCTTGACTTACAGAGAAATCTTTCAAACAAAAAGCAAACAAAAAACAAGAAATGCAATCAATGCTACCAAGGAGCTGAGTGCCAGAACAATGGGCAGCAGAGATGGGTGGCACAGAGCACAGATCTGGGGATGGCATGCATTCAGGTAAGCAATGTGCAAAGATGTGTTCTAGAAAAAAACTGAAACTCAATATTTTTCATGCAAAGCAATAAGTACAAGGAAGCCTTATTCTTATTTCATGAAAGATAGATAGAGCTAATCATGGTACTTTGATTTATTCTGCACACTTCAGGTCCCAAGTATTCCTAGACACAAGCAAACTTAATGTCTAGAACAGCATTGTTACTACAAGGTAAACCTATGTTTATGATGTGATAGCATCTGCTCTGCAATAGCTTTAAATTAAGATGTTGGCATGGCAACAGATGCTCCCACACTGCTGTGTCTGCCTCATGCTGCCATTTTGCTCAGGATCCCTGGTGGGTTTAGGATTAACCACCTACAGTATTTCATTTTGACTAACAAAGTTGGTTTAGGTTGAAGCGTCAAAGAAGCAGCTGAAGCCTAGTATGGACTGTGTACTTCTTGTTGCCTAGCTGCTCTGTGATTTTAAAACACATCTTTCTGAATTCATACTATTTTTGGTACTCCAAGCTCCTCCTAGATGTGCTGCCAAGCCATGGTGACAAAGTGTGCTGAGGAGCAGATCCTGGAGAACACCTTGTTCAACACGTGTCACTGTTCTTTGTTTCCAAGTTGGCACAGCACAGAGACCAGATCTCACATCTGTGCTACCCATGGGCATTTACCCAGGACCTGAGAAGAGATGGCATCCTGCAGATGACATTTTGCACTATTTTGCTCCACCCAGCATCCTTGCCGCTACTTGTGCTGTGGCTGATTTCACCATGACTGAACAACAGCATTGCAGAGTCTGCAAGTGGTTTGTTCTGTTCGATATCTGTAATTTAAAATACAGAAGCTTTCACAGACTTCTCCAGATACACATCCATATCTACCTAAGAGACAGCAAAAATCCAGTTTCTTCTGAAAGAAAATGGTGAGGATCTGTCACCAAGGAGACAGAAAAGGGCCCCTTTACACCATTAGACAGACCACTAGACATAATAAGGTAGTGTTGCATCACTCCACTGCCTGCTGCTTGGATGACACCTATGGAAATATTGGGTCCAGAGAGGAGGATAGCCCCAAGTACCCATGCCAGCAAGCCGAGGTGGGCAAAAGATGCCCACAGTTAATTCCACCTGGTACTGCCAGCGAGGACCCTCACCACCACGTTTCCTGGCTCCAACATCTGACCTTAAAATGCTACCCAATTCTGTTCTTTTTATTGAAATGCTAATGCCCGTATTAATATAAGCCACCCAAACTTCTTCTAATATCTACTTTTCTTAGCATTTTCTTGTCTCTCCAAGGTACATGCACATACAGCAACATTGCTCTGACTCCACCCAATCCACTAACCAGGCAAAGAAAAACTTCCCCAAACAGCTGCAGGTTATCCGTGCGATGTTAGCCCAGCTCATTATTGCTACAGCAGAGGCAGACACTATACTTAATGAGATTTTCTTTAAGTAACAAACAAACATACAAACATGTATATGTGTTTGTGTCTGTTTGAAGAAACAGATCACATTTTGCATCCTCTGGGGGATGCTACACACAACTTGCAGCATTTCCCACATCTCAAGATTTTTAGATCTGTTTCACCAAACACATTTACCTGGGAATGCATCCCACACTTTCAGTCATTTTGGGGTAGAACACACATATGGGGCACATCTGCTTTATGAAGACAACTAGTTAACCTGCAAGTAAAGGTGGAGTAAACATTTCATAACAATTGCTGCCAAACTGGTCTTTCCATAAGCCAACTGGCTTTTTCTCAAGGCAATGCCAGTGGCCAGGCTGATAGAGGACCAGAGAGAGACGTGCTTCCCAGGGCAAGAAAGAAGACATGAAACAAAATTTATGCAAACTGCCACGAGCCTGCTTGCTCCAGCCCACTGGGAGCAGGACATCTTAACAACTACTGAGTGCTCAGAGAAGGGGCGGTTCATTGCCAATGAACTGGGTGGGCTGGGAAAAAAAGTCTTCCTGAAGGCAGGGGAGAAGGTGCAATAGCCAGAAGACCATTAAAAGCCGAGAGGGGAAAACAACCCGTTTCATGCTGTTACACTTCTTTTTGTTAAAGAGGAGATTCCTTTATAGTTTGGTTGATTCCTGAGACATTTCTCAGCAAGGTGCGTCTCTCTGTTGGCAGCCTTTCCAAAACCAGTGCTCACCAGCTAGCTTGCCAGAACTCAAGCTACGCCTCTAGGCTAAGCTCCAGAGCACTGCCTTAAATAAGTCAGCGGATAGCAATAGTATGACAAACACGAAATCAGGGATGCTCAGCCATGTGATAGTTTCAGTTCAGGAGAAAAATATTTCTCAGAGCAAAGTTATGAGGTTCATTCATAAAATTAATTCTTTTTTTTTGTCTCATAAGTTATTCACAAACAGCAGCATGATAAAGCAGCAAAAAAAAAGGAGTGGTCAAGAACACAGCCAAATTTTTCAAAACAACTTTTGCAAAGCACTCTATGGTTGTTAGAAGTTAATATCAAAAACGAGTTCTATTAATAGCCTTAAGTTTTCCCAAAGAAGATCAGCTCTTCCTGTTGCAAACTCCTTAATATGCAAAATCTCTTTTTTCTCACAACACCTTCAAACACTCATATAAAATCCCTCCAGCACAAGGCACACTGGCTTGTATCAGCTTTCTTGTGCTGTTCCAAACCTCTGTTTTTACAGTATCCCTCTGCTCTGACATCTTTACCTTCCTTTTAGTTGCCCACTCCTTCTGGGTCTTCAAGGATACTGCTACATCCTCCCTTGTCTAGGGATCTTCTTTTTCCATTCTGACCCTTTGCCCTACTGAGCAGCTTCACCATGGCAGCCCTAGACACTGCTTGCTAGGAATTATCCACAATGCTGTGCACAGCTGGAAATGACTGAAAATACACAGCAGCACTAAACCCATGGGTTTGAGGTCCTTTCCCCTGAACAACAATAACAACAAAATTGAAAAAAAAATCAGTGAAGAGCTGAGTGCTACTTGTTGTAAGCATTGTTTAGTATAAAAAGGCATGGCCTGATGAGGATTTTCTTGTGGGCAAGTGATATTGGTGTTGAGAAGATTTTGTCTAGATCACCATGTGGCTGGGATAACTCCTGAGCAAATAAAACCTGAGCATCAACAGATGAGGTACTTCTTATCCATAGCAAACCCAAAGCCAACACGGAATGGTCTCTGAGTGACTTCTAGACCAGCAGAAAGAGAAGAGAAGAATTTAAGAAAACTTATTTTATTCCAAGGATAGTATTCCTGTTGATCAACAAAACCAGCAGCTGATCTGAATCTATGAGACACACCAGCTACTTCCCATGCAAATGCTGCACAGGTAAATTTTAACTGACTTATTTTCAAAGAGAAATCTTCAGCAGTGAAATTTTATATCAGCTGTGAAACACTGGCTGTAATTCTGGAAGTTGTAGGAAAGCCAGGGCAGAAACAAAACTTGAATGAGATGCTTTCAAATGTATCAAAATTGAGAAAGAGAAAAGTAATCATTACATGGTTAATTAGAAAACTAAAAGCCTCATTTAAAAATAGTGCCATCTTGAAAGGAATAGAATTAGGGAAGATAAATACTATACAGCAGAAAACTAAATTGCAGACAGTATTCTACTTACAGAAAGGAAATATCCAAATCCATTTTCCAGAGACATAGTACTACTCAGGGCTTAACGTATCTTCAAAGCACCACACGAGCAGAAGTTTAGCTTCACACTTCATTCTTAAATTTAGCTCATTTTAAAACCCTGTGTGTGGCACAGCTCTTCCCAGATTTAACCTAACTCTGGCTCTTTGTTTCTCTGCAATTACCCACCATATGTATTTTACTCGTGCTGAGACCTAAAGCAAGTCCAAAATGCCTAGGCTGGTACCAGGGAGGCTGTGGCAACATCCCCACACCAGGAAACAGGGTGGCAAATGTGGACTCTCCAGAAGGACCCTTCAATCTGTACAGTGCTGGTTCTACTGGTACAGGCACAGATAGATATGTTTCTAGAGATCAGATGTCCCAAGCCATCACGATCTACAGTTTTCACATCTACAACACCCATCGAGACAAGTTGGTACCATAAGTTTTTCCAGCAAGATATCTCAAGTTCTCTCTATAGGCTCCTCACAACAAGCTACAGGTTAAAGACAAGCATTTTACATTAATTATATTCCTCCAAATATTTTTGTGGCTGAATCAAGTCATGATATGAGAAAACACTGCAGTCCCATGGTGTTGCTCTGTAGCACCATGGACTTTAATGATCAGCTATTAAATCAGCTCAGCTGAACTGTAGCTACAGACATTGCAGTATCAGCCTCATTCATACAAATAAACATTACTTACTTAACCCATGGTTATACTTCTACACTGTTCATTTATCAGTAATAGTAATTCTAACTAGCTATAAAATCCAGCATTTTCACTTCAAACCACAAGTTCAAACTTAAACTTTAGGTTTTACCTTTTTTAACACTGATGGCTACTACCCACACCTAAGCCTTTCTCATCACGAGTGGAAAACATGCAGTTGTCCTGACCCCCCTCTTCCCACAGACACAGGTCACATTGTTTGGACGCCACCTCTACTAGACCTTTTCTTAAGACTACCTAGCTGTTTTGCTGGGAAATTAAAGCCATAGATTTTGTGCAGATGCCTCTATCCCTGCAGGAGGAGACTTGGCACTTCTGCTGGAGGCCTGAGAAGAAGTCATTCTGGGCATGTCGCACAACTTACAGCCAAGGCAGTTAGACTCAGCATATGGTGAGTGTGTCTGATATGTATTCAGTCTATTCTGTAGATGCACTGATTATATCTGAACAATGTACTCAGGACAGATTTATGCATCAAAAACTGCTCATTTCAGATTTGCTCCCTGCTGCAAGCTGGTAAGTTGCTGGTCCAGCCAGGGAGGGACACTGTACAGAGGCACCTTTGATGGCATTTTCAATTCATATGTTTTTTCCAGGTTTGGGGGATTAAAATGATTTTTTTTTTTTACTCTTTTTCCTGACCTACAAAGACTTGCATCACAATACCAGTGAAATTCTCCACCCCACCTGCTTTCCTATGGGACAGCATTAGGATGAAAGCTGTTAGTGGCTGAGACCAAGTGATGAAACCATCACATGAGTACGCTCCTGCTGTGAGCCCGGGGCAGCTGCAGATAACAGCCTATCACCCTGATCATCTCTGGAAGAGGGCGGCACTGTGGATAATATGCTTTAAGTACATTATCAGCTGAGATGTTTCTTTAATTACATCTTTCTAAATATTACACTGCAGCACACAAAAAAGAAACAGTCCCAAGGAAGTTAACTGGAGTTAGGTATGTAAAGAGCACCAACTCTCTGCTCAGAGGGTCTCTGCCTTACAGATCACCATGCACAGAGGAGGCAGCAACCCAGCCCTGCCCACTCCCCCACACCTGGGAGGGGGGGACAAAGAGTCTGTTGGGGGCAGGAGGGCTCTGCCAAAATGGCAAAGGCTCTGCCAAGCATCAGAAAGAAAAAGCCAAACACCAAAGAAATTAAGCAGTTCTTCTGTCACTCTTGTACATGCACAGCGAAGTATTTTCCTTTAATTAGAATTTCTACAGCTCAGAGGACGCTATGGGACCATTACAATCCCTGCTATGATGCAAGAAAACAAAGCTTGCAGTTCCACACTTATATCTGAATAATACAAATGGAGCAGCTTACAAAGCAGCAATTTACCCAAACACATTCCATAAGACCTCTGTCATGATAAATTGGATAAAAGGGTTGTCAAGCCAGAACGGATACTGGTATTCCTAAATTGCCCCAATTTCAGATGCTCCAAAGCTCCACGGATATGTCATAATAATTGAGCATCCAGGTAGTGGTTCTTCGTCACACAAATATTAAATTTGAAAGAGACAGAAACAGGCACTTGCAAGGGAGCACAAGAGAAGTGTGGATCTGCTGGAGGGTAGGGAGGTTCTGCAAAGGAATCTGAACAGGCTGGACCGCTGGGCAGAGTCCAATGGCATGAGGTTGAACACGGCCAAATGCTGGGTCCTGCACTTGGGGCACAACAACCCTATGCAGAGCTACAGACTAGGAGAGGCCTGTCTAGAAAGCTGCCTGGAGGAGAGGGACCTGGGGGTGTTGGTTGACAGCGACTGAACATGAGCCAGCAGTGTGCTCAGGTGGCCAAGAAGGCCAATGGTATCCTGGTTTGCATCAGAAACGGTGTGACCAGCAGGTCCAGGGAGGTT
>WAAB01002836.1:73455-244212 GCA_013389865.1 Piaya cayana
CTGGAGGTGTTTAAGGCATGGGTGGATGAGGTGCAAAGTGGCATGGATTAGTGTTTGATAGGAATGGTTGGACTCAATGATCCCGTGGGTCTCTTCCAACCTGGTTGTTCTATGATTCTAGGTTGAATTGAGAAGAAGCTGGCTCCATAATGCAGCACTGTAGGTGTCAGCTGAAGGGAGTGAGCACTGGATTGTTTGGGAATGTGCTGCAGTGAGGGTCCCCCTGTGGGTGCTCTGCCTGAGAGCTGCACTGGCTGAGCCTGGCTGCATCGAAGACTGCTGGAATCCTACATGATGACACTCAAATTTCAAGAGCAGCGTGCTACCTTCAGATGAAGTAAAAACACATGAAAGAAAGGAATTTTTTTATGTTTGTCACTGTGAGAACATTATTTATTCTCCTGCTCTACACAGGCCCCATCTCATTGCTAAGCAACCCTGCCTCACAGCACGGCCACGCTGACACTGCAAGTGCTGGCATCTACTTTCCTACTCCATTCCCTGTGCTGCCTCTTGGGATGCTGCAGCTTCCTTCTACACCTTGAGCTCCCCATTTTATTTCTCACTGCAGCAGACCTCCATAGCTCCTGCCACCACCTCCAACCCACCACCTTGCCCCGGGGGCTACTCTCAGGGGACCCCCTGGAGCTGGTCTCCTGGCATTTTTGGTTTCTTTGAGGGGGGGTGTTTGGTTTTCGTTAAGCTGAATCCATCTGCTGCTCCACAACACAGCTGCATAAGTGGTTGTGCTGCCTGATTCAAGTCCAGGGGAGCACAAGAATAAGCAGAGAAAGGCCAGGAGTGCCCCAAGCCAGGACTGCCGTGTACTCTGCGACACACAACCCTGGGTTCAAAGAAATCCCCAAGAGACACAGTGTTACTTGCCATATCAAACAACAAACAGGCCCCATCAACTTCTGCATGCTCCTTCCAGAGAACGTAAATGTTACTTAAGTACCATTGACATATTGGATTTGGGAGCCCTTCAATGCTGTTCTTTTTTGACCTCTTTTCTCTTAATCTGTTCTGAAATTCTTTCTTGACACTGAACCCATAACCAGCCCATTTCAGTCCATATGACCATAATAGTCCATTCATCCAAATGCTTCACAGTTTTATTTTACCGTGCTGGTGTGAATGTCTGCAGTGGCTTATGGCTGTGGCTTCCAACATTTCACATCTCCTTTATTAGTGTCTCACTCCTCACTCATTATGCTTGAAATTCAACTACACAAAAATGGATAACCCTAATGCTTTTAGTAGTGTGCATCTCCTTGCAACACACACAAAAGGGGCTCTTCCCGATTGCATGGTAGCAGGACTCCCCTGCATGCAGAAACAAGCTTCCAAGATCATTATGCCTCTTGCTTTTTTTGCCTCTAGTCATTCTGGGAGTCCCAGGACATTTTGTCTGTCTTCTTTTTAATACATATTTCACACACTGAAGAAGAAATCTTCGCAGAATTCTTACACCTTTTCAAAATGCACTTTCCCCTCTGAAAAATGATGTTGTAAAAAAGGCTATACCTTAGTCAGCATGACAGCTCCCTGCACACATTTAAAGCAAGATCTGCTGACACCAGTGACAAAAATAAGTTTTTACTGAGTTTTATTTCCACAAATTCTATGGTTTTTAAATAGCTAAGACTAAAAGAAGATCTGCTCTGCCCTAGAGGTCACCACTAAGCCACCACTACTAAAATTAATAGGTGTCACAAGTTTCATTAACGGCTTGAGTTGGAGCTTGCTTGGAGAATTCAGCCTGCATTTCCAGGGATGGCAGACTGAAAAACATTTTTGCTGAAAACCACTGATATGCACCACCTTGAATCTCACTCCATCACTATCACAAGGCAATTTTTCATACCGGAATTGCACTTCAGAGCTGTCGGCCTTATCAGGCATTGCTCGCACTCACTGGTGTCCAACACGATAGACAAATGTCATCTTTTTTTTCTTGGGCTCTTATTCTTCCTAGTGAAATGATAAGTTTAATATTGTTCCCACTTCCTTTTTAAAAGCCTGCCTAGTAAAAGTGTCTCATCACTCTGGCACCCAGTACCTGGTTCCTTAGCAGTTATGGTATTTGTATGATGATGTTTTCATACCTGGCCCTCTTACACAGACTATTTTGGTTCACATTGTCAGCAGGTATATGAATTTACAACAATATTGTTGGGGACTTAATCAAGCAAAATGCAGAGTGAAGTCCAGGACAGGCGACCGTGCAGGATGAGCAGTCCTTTTGCACAAATGCTACAGGAAATATTTCACAGCAGAACAGGGCAGTGAAGGGATCAGCATCTTGGGCTTCAACCTTTTTGGTGAACTTTGAGACGCTGAGAACCAGGTGAAAGCACTTGAGCTCGGAGCCTTCAGATTCCAACCACGCAAATCTTCCCAGGGAGATTAAGTAATTGATTCAGAGCTGCAAGGAACCAATGCAAGGAACCAAAAAATGTGCAGAAATCAGAAATATTATCAAGGAGTCTAATGTTCCTCTATGACAAGCAAGAAAATGTTCCCTGCACAGGACATGTTACCAAAGACTGTTTCTCTCAGGATTCCTCAGGCAAGACGTGTCAGTGAATGCAGTAGATATTACTGAAGATATAGAAAGCTCTATGAAAGCCCCGAGAAAGTCTTCCTGATCTGGGTACAGGCAGTGAGAAGACAGCAGGGTTTTGCTATCCCTGCTTTTGGCCTCCTGGGCTGGAGCCCAGGGTTCTGGCTGTGCCCCGACCAGCACATACAAACTGCCCCAAACCTCTTGCACAGCCTGCTCAGGTACGAGGCTGCTTCACACATTCCAATGGCATCACTTCTACAGCAGCACCTGCCTGTATGAGAGGAAAGCAAGGCTGGCAAAAGTAGTATGGAGCAGAGAAGGAGAGAGCAAAAAGCTGCCCTACTTTATTGTTGGTTTTGAAATCTTTCTCCAAAATCTGGGGCTATTGCATGATACATCAGGCACCCCCACATCCAGTGTCAACACATCCAACCCACCACTACCAACATTCCTGACCCTGAACACCGAGATTATTATCATTCTTTAAAGCCATCTAGTTCTTCCATCTAGTTCTAATATGCTTAATGAGAGATGCAATAAAATTATCAGAGTATGTACATTCATGTAATATAAAGTTTTGCAATTCAAAAAGCATTTCTTCCCCAAAATCACTCCAGGTACACTAAGTATTGACTGTCGACAATGGCCACATCTATAGTACATTGCATAGTTTTAGTGGATAATCATAGTTCCTTTTGAATTAAAATCAGTTACACATACTAAGTCTTATTTTATTAACACATCAATTTAATTTCAATATCAAAATTAAACAAAAGATTTTGCTTGGAATCGTTATGAGCAAACTTAAAATAAGGTAGGATTTCTCTTTCCTTTTCAGAGGTGGCAGATACAATTTCTCAAAACTTGAATGGCAAATGAAGAGCATAACCTTGTTTCATGAGGCTCCTTCTCTTGTGGGTTTTAAATAGACTGTCACAAATGCAGACCTGCAGCTCCTTCCTGCATACCAATGTAAAGCTCTATGCACACTACTCTGCAGGCTGAAAAAAAAGACTGAGGGCTCTGCAATTACCCATCAGAAATAAAGTCGTTTTAAAGGCAATGCCTCAGCAGACTCAAATTTACCCATATTAATAGGGGGGTTTGCCTATTTTCTATTCTGTTACAAAATTAAAGAAATCTATGGTTGCCCATAATAATTCCAGGAAAAGGGAGCTGCAGGGCAACAGCAGAGCAACAGCCTGGTAGTAGCACTCTCATTTTCACAGTTTTACCGGTTTCCTTGGTGTAATTGCTCAGAACAGAGGAGCCTCTTTCATTTGTGCTGGGCTTTGATTGATGCGGAACAAGACAACCCTTTTTTCAGGGAAATTACAATTCATTCTCCTTTTTCTTTTTTTTTTTTTTCTCTTTCTTTCTTCTTTTACTTCATGATTTTCCTCTGCACAATAAGTAAACAAAACTCACCTCCATTATAGACTGTACCCAGCCTGGATGCCCCAGTCAATACAGCCACCAAGAGCACACCATAGGCACGTGCCCCCTCCTAGGGAGGGTGCAGGGAGTGGTGCACCCAAAACCCCAATGCCACAGACCCCAAACCATGACTGTGGCATTTCCAGCATGGAAAGAAACTAAGCATTTTGAAACCTACATGGAAAGCGGAGAGATACCTCTCTTTAAGGATGCATAATCCTCTGGTTCACGCTTCAGCTGCTCATGGCGCCTCAGTCAGGCTTTCAGATGAGTGCTACAGTCCTGAACCAAGGCCAAGGATATTTTTAACACTTCCCTTTTGGTGTTAAGGAATAACAGTTTGACATACTTTACATGAATTAAGGTATACTTAATACCTCTTTCTCGAATAAACAAAACTTAACTTTTAGTTCTATCCTACAGCACCGTAAGTCTCCATTCAAATGCACCTCTGAAAATACAGCCTGTGGGAAAATAAATATTGCTCATATTCGCAGCGTGTCACATGAAGTTTAAACAAAACCATTTCTCATATCCCTGAAAACCAACCAACCCTAAGGATGTGTTTACCAACAGACACTGCACTGCACTTTGCTGGTCAAATCAGAACAACAATTTTAGCAATGAAAAAGTAGCAGTAATTCACCTGTTGGTTTTCACTCAGCCAGCCAGCTAAGCCCTCGAGATTTATTCCTTTGGAGATGAGCAAAAGCAACACTTAATCCAAAGCAACAGTTCCATCCTTTACATTTAATCTACCCGGTTTTCTCTCTGCACACTAGCCCTCCTGTCTTGTCAGCTCGTCCCATTTCCAAAGTGCAATGCACAGTCCCTCTCCAGACAAAGGACAGTGCTTTTAATGGATGCTTAATATGTTAAAATCATGTATTTTTAATTAACAACACAGAGTTTGACATCATGGGTAATTCACTGCCCACACATCTGACTAATACACTGTCTCCAGACCAGCTGAAGTGATAAAATACAAAAAAAATAATAAAAGCAGCTTTTTTTTAAATCCGAGCACAGAAGAGCTTTAGATTCAAAGCTGGGCAGTAAGCACACATTATTTTGTTTCCTACTGTGGTTTTTCTGATCAGCAAGGTGGCCTTTTCCAATCACATATTATAGAATAAAGAGGTTTACAAAATCAAGAGCGTCAGGAAGCCACTAGGCAGGGAAATCTCAGGGTTTTTCCTCATCTCAGTACCTTAGCAGTATGCATGTAGTGTAAAATACAATGGTGACATTCTGCCAGTTAAAACAGTGGGAACTCAAGCATTAGTTTGTTTTCTGTTCTCACAGTTTCTGGACTTTTCAAGCAAGAATTTGAAACAGTAGATTAGGTAAGGGTGATTCCCATTGAAACCACCAAGCTACACACCCATGCCTTCTTACTCAGGAGATGCAAGAGCCACACTCAGAACCAAGTCTGTGTAAGTTTTGCTCCTGTCTCAGGGTTACAGCTTGGAATCTAAAGCCCAATAATTCTCAGATTTAGGAGAAATATAATTTAGTTCCATAAGTTTCCTTCATAAGTGCTTGATAAGAAGCCAGGGCTGCTACAGGAGGAGGGCACTTTCCCTCGACACATGCCTGAGCTACAGAAGAGGAAAACTCTGGCCACCTGCAGAACAAAGGTGGGCAGAGAGAGCTGAGCCTGTGATGGGGCTTTGCCCACAGCAGGAGATTGCACAGCTGTGTCTTCGTACAAAGTCCCTGCTGGAATTCATAACAGAGGTAAGCTCAGATAGGCTGCAGGGGTGGGTTTTGCTAAAGCACGCAATTAAAGAGTTTATTCTTTGTGGGAGTGGTGACAAGTATGGACTTTGCAGCTGGTTTGCCAGGAGACTGGGGGTTTAGATGCAGGGATTCAGGGCAGGAGCACCCCAAACAAGTGCTCACAGAAGATGGAGGTCTAAACCCAGAGGGACAAAAGGCACAACAGGTTCAGGTTCAAACAGAGAGGTGTGAAAGTAGAAGAAGAAGGAATGGAGATAGATCAAAGAATTTCCATTGAAAGTGCAATTAAAAACATATTGATAATCAATTTTCCTCAATTAAATCAATGGCCAGTAAGCCAGCAGGTACTCAAATGGCCAGTATCTCCTACATTTAATCTGTAAAGTATCGCCTATGTCATGTTTACATCATAAGATATTGTCCTAATATATGATATTTCAAACTGCAACACAGTATTGAATAGAATATAAAAGAAGTCAGAGATACACTGGCCTGCATGTGCAAGCAAAAATAAGCCCTAGACCAGCAGTAAAAAAGAATTACATGGTCTTTGAACACATATTCTTTATTCAAATTCCATTAATTATTATAAAGTAATCTTAAACATCCAAATAAGACTCAAATGACCTATAAATATAGAATTAATAATCCTAATTAAGAGCCAAGATGGTCTGTTTATGGATGAGCTTGGGCACAATGGAAGCAGTAAGGATAAAACCAAATATACAAAAGGTCCAGAGGGATGCAAAAGGACACAGGATCTAAGTGCTTTCTCCCACCCCCCCTCAGCTCTGCAAAAACCCTGCACAGGAACACATGGGCTGGGAAGAGTCTCACAGGTCATGATTGTCAGTGAGCAGCATAACGAGCATGAGGAACACTCTACATTGCTTGCTTCAACATATTGTAAACATCTTTAAAGATGTATCAGCTTACTCCAAGATTGCCTTTAAAACTATCCCAAAAATCTCACAATGAAGAACATCTGGAAGCCTTCAAAAACAACAGATACAGACTCACACCACGCCTTATGAAAATCATAGAATCATAGAATCACGAGGTGGGAAAAGACCTGTTGGATCATCAAGTCCAGCCATTCCTATCTGCCGCTATAAACTGCGTCCCTGAACACCTCGTCTACCTGTCTTTTAAATACCTCCAGGGATAGTGACTCAATCACCTCCCTGGGCAGCCTCTGCCAATGCCCAATGACCCTTTCTGTGAATTTTTTTTTCCTCACATCCAGTCCTCTGAGAAGCACAGCCCCTTCCCAGGTGAGGACTCATGGGCATAGCCAGCCTCTGCTCGGCACACTCCAGCTGCTCCGCAGGAGCCCCTGTCCATCACAGACCTTGTACCGCTGGGATGCTCCACACCAAAACCCTATCACAAGGGGCATTGGCATGATCCATCAGAATTATTTATTTACAGAAAGGAAGCCAAAGGTAAGTCTATGGTAAAAACTGCTAGGGAGGTTGTTAGACAGGCTGAAACATAAATTTCATTCAGTATGAGTGCACAGAGATGCAATACACTCCCAACCCCACAATACACAAAGGCAAGGTATGCTCAGATTTCACTACAATGACTAGGAGATGCTCTAGAGATAAGAAGAAGTTACATGTAAACATGAAACAAACACTTCCTTGTTTCAACCCTGTTAACTGATTGTCACTGAGGGCATTCGACTGTTAAGATAATATTGAGTAGCCAGTAGGAAGGCCTAGGAAGAGGCATATGATGTGAGAAGGCAAGAAAACTTTGCAGGAGGGAGCAGCAGACACCTACACAAGGGAAGGCTTTCAGAAGAGTGTTAGGAAAGAGTGGGGTGTCACCAAGCACTGCTACAGCCACACTCTTCTTACAACGCCCTGCGAAGCAATCTGTATGGGGAGCCTCTGGATACTTATGACCTTCACTCAAACCACATATGAAAGGTTTTGCTTTTCCAGCCAGGGAGAATATCTGGCTCTGATTATTTAATTTGACTGAACTGCTGCCACTGTTTCTTCCAGGCAGTAACAAAGCAGGGCTGCAGGATTAAGTCACTGCTGAGCAGCAACTGACAGGCACAAAATAATACAAGTGTTGGATACCTGCACGAATCCACCCCTACCAGTTCCTCAGCTTGGTGGGAGCCTCTCACAGCTTCTTGCTTCCCAAGCTGAAGGCAATGATGAACACAACATTGCCCTCAACCACAGCCCTCCCCACCCTTTTTCACAGTACACAGGACAAGAGGTAAAGCTAAATAATGGAAATCTCAGATGTTGTGTCCCACACTTGGTGACTTCACTGTGTTGTGATGAGCACTGGAAATAGATAGCTTGGCCAGGAACCAAAAAAATCAGATTAGCTCAAATAAAGCCCAGTAATACTAACATTCTCTACCCAAGTCAACACCTGTCCCAGACATAGACACTGACTGAAAGAGGAGACAAGCTTCACTTTCCCAAAAGTATAGCCATACAAATTGGCTCCGAGGCCTCTTTTCTTTTCAGACTGTAAGACAAGTGGTGTCACTTTGATATTGACAGCTTGGAAAGCTCACATGAGAACATGACAATTCCAGCAAGAAAAATGTGGGTCAATTCTCTCAGCCCCTGAACTGAAGCCCTTGTGGAGGTTGAAGACAAAAAGGGAGTTCACTAGATGGAGTGCTTCAATATGTAGGTAGGTGGGCTTTGTTTGTGACCCATAGCTTCTCTCTGATGAGGACAAAACTGGAGATGGATAGAGCAAGGAAACAAAAGCACAGCGGTAAATGAACACAAAAGGGGATGAATTATTGAAATTCATAGAGTATTTGGGTTAACTGAGGTCAGCATGTCAGGAATGATCTCCTGAACTCAGCACTGCTTTCAGTAGTTCAGTCAAACTCTACTAAGAGCCAACAGACACCTTGTTTTGCTTTGACTTTGGGAGTGGATTAGTTGGGGGGGGGAAAAACCCAAACCCACAGATGAGTTCTTATGGCTAAGACAGTGTACACTTTTATAGTTCAAGTCCTTTTTGAATCTCTGACTTTGGCATAGCAACCATACTCACAGTAATCCTCATCTGTATGGTCTTTCAGCTCTGTCATGGCCTCCATCTACTGGCAAAGGCAGCTGTCTCCTCAGAAAGCCAAGTTTTCCTCAGTGCATTCTGAAGACCTGGACAAGCAGCACTGAGCTACAACAGGAGCCAAATAAAGAGGTCTGCCCTTAGCAGAAAGAGATGGCAGTATTAAAGTCTCCATAAAGAAAGCTAGAAGCCAGAAAGAGAGGGTCAAAAATCAGTAGACTTCATGCTTTGACTTGGAGCAACTAGGAAACTGCATGGCTCAGATCACGTGAAGTGAAGACCAAAACATGAAAAATCCTAGCATAAGATCCTAAATACTCAGATCACTATCACCTCCCAGAAGGATGAGTTTTTTTAACCAGTATGTAGGAAAACTAGTTTTACTTCATCAGCAAAATGATTTTTAGCCCTAATGTGAACCAAAAATTAGGAGACACAGCAAAAGGCAAAACTGTGACTGTGGGAAGATTTTACAGAGAAGGTGGCCTGGATGCCATGAGACTGCTTGGTGCTGAGCAGCTGGCAAGACCTTGAAGCAGAGCCCCAAAAAGATAAACACCAGGCCAGCTGTGAGGAGCCCAGCAGCTAGTTCGGTGGGAACAACTAGCAGTTAGAAGGAAAACAACAGAAATGAACTGTCAACATAGCTAACTTTAGCATAACTTGATTTCTTAGCACACACGGTAGTTTAGCCAATAATATGTTAGCAGTAGCTTTATGGACAGCTACCTTTAACCAATAATACACTGTAGTCACCCTCATGGGGACAGAGGGATGTAATGGAATGGGTTATATAGAAAAGCAGCTAAGCTGAATAAACATGCACCTGCTCACGGATCAGATGGATCTCTGCCTCTGTTTTTCAACACTGTGACTGTAGAATTATAGAAATAACATAATTTGAAATGTCATACAATGATATCTGGTGAGAGCTGCTGACAGTGCAGTAACCTTGCTCCCACACCATTGGTGCTGTGCCATTGCTAGAATGAGGGAAATACCACTTGGAGAGGGAATAAGAGTAAATGTACTCATTGTCCTGCAGGCCCTAATCCCTGAAATACACAGTTGGGTAGTCCTTATGTGTGTGGGGACAAGCAGCTGTCAGGTGATGCTTCAGGCTGCAATTCAACTTAATATCGATGTTCTGGATTACTGCTTAAGCAGTTCAGCATTCAAGTTCCACAGCACAAATGAGGATCCAAAAAGAAATTCAGTGCCACAGCGGAAACCAGCAGCCTCCTCTCCAGTCTGTGCAGTTCCACGCTGTGGGACAAACCAGTACCCACAACTGGGAATTCAGAGTTTGGCAGTCATTTTCCCCAGGGAGGATGAAGCAAGAGTGCAAACTTCAAAGGGTTGTAGAGGAAAGCAAGTCCAGCAGGTTGAAGTCAACAACACCACTATGGATCTCTGTGCTGCCATGAGCAAAATTTATTGTGTCACGTTAGAAGCTTACAACCAGCTGCTACATTAATATATGGCTGAAGGCTTAAAAGGTGTTAAGGTTGAAATAATTTATTAGCAACACGAGAAAAAATAGTCTGCAGATCACTGGTGAAAAATGGTTTCTGAAAAGTTTCACATAAATAAGCTTGAAATTGCAATTTTTCAGCAGTGCTGTCAGTCTCACCAACTATGTCAATGAATGTCATATTTGCCTTTTGGAGGCCTTTTCATTTGAGATTTGTTTTGTTTTAGCAGTGAGACATGATGGGGAAAATAACTCTTTGCAGGATTACATTTCTCATGCTAACAAAAAGTAAATATTCTCATTAAAGGAGGGAAAATGGGAACATTGTATTAGTTAATCCTACTCAAAACAGTTCCTTTAGTCATTGATGTTAATAATTGGTTCTATATTCCTCTAGTATGACACAGAAATAAATAAAGATTGATAAATTGTGATGAGATTTTGCACATGACTGAATCAAGCAAAAGACAATCTGGACAACAAAAGAGCAGGCATATTTCGTACTGACAAATATTTACCTGATTCTCCCTTATACAGGTATGGGTTGCAATTTTCAAATGCAAATGGCAGCCATCAGCAGTGAAAGAGCCCCCACCAAACAGCTAGTGTTGAGCAAAACTGGTCATTACGCAATGACGAATGCCATGGGGGCTGCTGGAGAAGCAGCAGGACTACTGATCCATGCTGGACAAAGCAGGAGTTCCTATTGTTATAAAACAGAATTCAGATTTTGAATGTGTTATATAGTTCTGGTTCCATATGTGTTTGTTCATCCACTGGTCTGTCCTACCAGTCTATATTATACTGGATCCAAGCATCAGAAAGCTGTTTTTTTTCCAAATAAGTCTTTGAAATGGGAGATTGTGCTGAGCTGTTTCCATACACAAACCCCAAATTCTGCTCTAAGCCCAAGCTGTTCAACTGCCTCTTCTGCCTCCAGATCTATACTCACCTACCCCTGGGTTAGCACACACTGCACTCTGCTCCACCAGCTCACTGCCTGAGGGGCAGAGACAAAATGTGGGGTTCAGAGGGAATAAATTGAAATCACTCCAGAGATGGCTGATGTTAGTATACTAAAAAAACACCCTAATTTTTGCTGCCACCATTGTGTATATTAACTTAGTTGAAACAGCAAAGAGAAGTCACTCTAAAATTATCTGAAGGGACAAAATATCCAGGATGCACTATTGAGAAAAATCAGGGTAGAGTATTGGAATTAATATCAAAGATGAGCAGCCAAGTATTTTCAAAAACACTCTTTTGCCTGAATTTGTTTCTTTATGTGGGCTTGAAAGACTGTCTAGAATGGCTTTGTTGGATTTGTTCTTTTTTCTCATCTTTAAAATATTAGGAGTGCCAATATTAGCCTGTTTTTCTATACAATTCTTTAAGATCCCAAGGACGTATTTTTAAGCTAAGCCTTAAGGAGAAACACTGATTTTTAGCAAAGCCTCCCTTCCTCTGAAATGTTAATTAGATGCTGAAGTGGAAAAATGAGGAGAAAACCAAAAAGCATAAATTCACATTATTTCCTTCTCAACCTTTCCCTTTTAAGGACAGAGTTTTCACTTCCTTTCTTCTTGAAAGTTTATCTTCACATATTTTCTCATGTTTTTATAGACTACACACACCTAAGAAGTTTAAAATAAATACCCCTGAGCCTCTTAAAGCCTTTTCCCAGCTACTGATATCTAATTCATTACGTGGTCTAGCTTAAAGGAGCCATCAGAACCCTATTTTTGAGGCACTTAGAAATCAAACAAGCAATTTTCCTCTGATTTGCCATTATAAACATCAATTCTCACAGCAATGTATCCTCTATTTTGGGAAGACAGCCTTGGTCTGATGTTATTTCCAGGCAAGCCTGTTGTTTTTAGTACAACACACTTGATAATGATACAGTTATCCAGCTAAGCCATCTTCTAAAAACTGTGAGACTTTCCCTTAGAAGGTTCCAGCTAGCCCTCCCTTTCCAGCAACGATGTGAACAAAACAAAAAGCATGCTGTTATATAGAACAGGTGAAAGGAAAATCATGGGATTGCAACAACCCTTATATCTTCAGGTCTTAAAAAAATATCTGTAGGCCAAATACTGCTGATTCCTCCTGAAGCAACCGAGCTCTGTGCTGAAGCAGCTCTGTGCTGTAAAAAAGTGCAGAAACAGAGACCTAGCAGTACCTTAAGCTGGAGTTTGAAAGACTTTGCATCCCACTTGAAACTTTCTGGGGAAAGTTTTCTTCTGAGAAGTTTACGTCAATACAGGATTTCTTTTCAGGACAGAAGGTGGCTACCCTTGTGTAACTCATTCCAGCTACTCCAAATTTATCCTCGCTGCACCTGGACCTCACACTGTCTGCAGAAAGCAAACGGCAAAGACAGGTAGGAACCCAGAAATGGAGAAGCAGGAGCCTTCCCCACGCTCCTGATTCCAGACTCAGCTCTGCAGGGCTTGTGACTGACAAATCCATACTTATAAGATGCTGCTACCAAACATAGCTTCCCTCAGCACCCTTAGAGAAGACTGTTGGGCAGTCCAGAAAGGTTGTTGCTAATTTTAAGCACAGGTTCAGCACACACCAGAAGTGGACACAGCCAGCAAGAGAGGGCCATGCAATACAGTATGAGCGCTCATGCTGATGGAGGAGGCAGGACTCCCCCCAAAATCCACACTGTGACATGCAATTCCTCACAACAGACATCGAGACCACTTTAATTTGTTATCTCTGAGCCATGTAGTAGATTAATTACTCATTGTTCAATGCATCTTTTCAACCTCCCTTTTATTTGGGCTTCACTTGGCCAGTGGATACACACCTTGCAAGCTGAGCTTTGTGCTCACCTCAGCTGAAGCTGCTCAGCACAAGCCAGCACTCATCTTACACAATATCTGTGTTGCTAACATAAAAGCACTGTGTTCGTATCTACAGTCCTAACCCCACAATAAATAGCCTTTTTTTTTTTTTTTTGCAAATAAAGTCATTGCCAAGTAGTATACTATCTGGCTCTGCTCTATTTAACTGAATAATTTTCTAGGACTGAATTACTATAGCCTGTATTAAATGTTGAGATTATCGAACGTGTGCTTGTTCTGAATTAATATTTTATCGCTTCTGGGTCCTGTGTGGGCTGGCTGTTCTCCTGGAGTACTTTAACACCATGGAAACGCTGGGACATATTTTCTCTTAATTGCATGAATGGTTGACAGATAACAGTACAGTACCACAGAATTAAGCCTCGCTTGCTGATGACTTCTGATGAGCTGCTACACTGTTTCTGTTGTTTTAATTTTATTTTTAAACCCAGCAACATCTGTCCCTGTCCATTATAATTTCTGAAAGCTTTAATGTCACTAGGCAATGTATCTGTATGGGAGGCACCATATAATTACTGTAAATCACAAAGGTGAACCCTTTAAACTCAGTGGAGAATTTCAGTTAAGAAAAGAATCAAAACCTTGAATGATAAAAAAACTCTAATGAAATGTTTCTTTTCCTTTTAATTTGTGTTTTTGTGCTAAGGTTAATTCACTAAATAATAACACCTTGGTTTTAGAATTATCAAGAGAATAATGTTTAAGCACTGATATTCCAAACTCTTGTCAGCAAATACAGGTAGCTAGTTATAAATCTACTTTGTATTTCTCAGGCTAGAATTGTTCAATATCTTGTGAGATAGAGCCCTTGAAATCAGTGAGCATTATTATATAATGACAGAGTTTTGCAGACTGCTTTTTTTTAAGCCTACTTTGTGCTGCATGATTCACCATGCTGTAACTGTTCAGGGTGCATATTATGTCTTAGCAAAAATATTTCATCTGCCCATATAAGTTTGTGACACACACCTTCTCCACATAACTTGCTCTGCATTACAGGGTATTGCTGAAGTATCCCATATTATTGGCTCAAAATCCAACGACTGAAAGACAAGAAATGGTAGCAATTTTCCCTAACAATACAAACAAAAGGCAACGGCATTCTGTAAATGAGATGAGACATACAGTGACATACCCAAATACAGCCGTAATCCCCTACAGATCGTGCTAGAACTTTCTTTACAATGTGCTAAAGGCTGATGACACAGGGAGAGTGAGTTGCCCAAAGCATCTTCCCCTCAAATATAGCAGTGTTCTCCTGCAGTGTGCACGCTTCTGCTTGTCACTGATGCGTTCAGGACTAGGTAGTTTAGCCTGCTCATAGTGTTGGTTGGACAGGACTCTCTCAGAGTCACAACCAGAAGGAGTAACTGGGTTTGGATTGGTTTTGACTACTTTTCACAGAAATCTTGTGTAACCAGCAAGTGTGTTCCTTAAGGCATGAGAAATCATGTAATGAATTTCAATGAATTGCATGAAGTTTTTGCCATTTTACAGTAGCAGAGCATTAAGTGTTACATCACTGCATTGATTATTAGCCTAAAACTAAATACCAGTCTAAATCCAAACTCAGAATCTAATCCATACCCATATACACTGCTTCAAGGATCTACTGCTCCTCAGAAGTTTTCTTGCCACTTTAAACATAGTAAGTTCTAAAGTATTTTCAAAATACTTTCCTGTTTTTAATAAGAGCACGTGGAGAAACTGAATACTGTCTATAAGTGACAGCCAGCCAGTCCGGAAGGGACTGACAGAGTTTTATTCACCCTGCCTATATCAGAGCAGGGAATCTTGATAAAGGGGTAGGTTTGAGAGCTAGGAGATCATTCAGCACGTTCACTGGCTTTGTGGTCTCTGCCAGATCTCTCAAGGAGTCCTTATATCAGAAATCAAATTATATTAATGCCATTTATCATTAATACCATTAATACAATATGCCATTAGAAACTTCCAGTAAAACTTTTCTGGTATTACTGCTTGGGTTTTGTTTCAAATGAGATAGATTCGAGCCAAATGCCATATCTGACATGAAGATAACCTCCTCAATTCCGGTTCTGTATTTGACTTTAGACCAAATTTTGTCACTGTGTCCTCTTTAAAATATGCAACGGTAAAGCCTGGATCTACTCTGGATCTCAAATTTTTAACGTTCAAAATCCTACAAGTGAGGGACAGTGTCTACAAACAAAGCCTTTAGGAAAATGAGACTACTGTTTATCAGTTTCTCCTCTGTTCCCTATGTCACCAGGCAGCTCCTTACAGATTAAAGAAGGAACAATGTCCACTTCTCCATCTGGCAGAGGCAGGACATTGTCCTACAGATGCTGTTGACCTCAATAACAGCAAGGTATAGTCCAGGTTGCCTCTTTTTGTAATACTCCACCTTTTGTGCTGTGATACAAGAACACAAATAAATTAATAAACTACACTCAGATAGGAACTCAGTGCTGCTGATTCCTCACATGCTTTTAGGTTTGATTTTCTGCCACAGGTGCTCCATACAGAAATGCACACAGGTTTACCCAGCCAGGTTTACACATAGCCGAACAAACACCACAGGCTCTTTTGTCCCAGGAAGACAGGAGGAGTCGCCACACAGCCCAACCACCTATTGACCAATGCTCTCCAGCTTCCTGCAAGATTTGTTTGTTCCTGCAGCTGGCTCCCACATGCTTTCCTTTAAACATAAGACAACAATTACATTTGAAAAAGGTCTAAATTCAGTAAAGCGAGGGCTAAACACAGCCATGATCCTTTCATAATACATCTGTTTATTCTCTACAGCTGTTGAGAAAATTACAGCAGTATCTAAATTTTAAAACACAGTAATCTACCTTTAAAATGTTCGTTTGCTGAGGTAAGTTTGATTTTCCATGAGAGTTATGGCCCAAACAGAAAAGCTTTTTATTGGCCAAACAAGCAAATTCTGTAGTTAGATAAAATGCAGTCATTTCTCCTGTGTTTACAGGGTTGTAGGTAAACACATATTTAGGAATTGTAACTCTCCTCGGGGAGGGGTGGCTTCCCAGAATAATAATTCCCTGTTTTCTTAAAATTTCATCCATATGAGGATAGAAGAGTCATGATCTAAAGGCTTCAGAAGCTGAGCTACCCAAAGCCAGCACTTCTAAGAATAAATGTTCAAAGGGTTGCACAGTGTTTAACTTGCATTGAAATCAAGAGTAGCTGTGAAGCTAAAACCTTGCATGTGCTTTGAAAGTGCAGGATTAATGTAAATACTGTGGGGCTTTGTCTGATCTCCAGTAGAAAAGTGTTTAACACTCTGTGAGCTTCTACCCGGCCTGAATTCAGATTACAGATTTAAGGAGTATTTCTGTCAGCTCCTATGCACAACCGCTATTAACAGCAATGTTAATGCCCTGCAAACAATAATGTTAACCTGAATGAAAGGAATTATTGCACAAATGGAGAAATGGACCCCTTTGGGTGAAAAACAGAGCTGTTCAGAGCCTAGCCTATGGACATCTGTGATAAATATTCAGGAAAGCAGACATTTGTTCTGCACAGACGAAGCTGAAAATATACCTCACCGGCAATGCAGAAGCATGACTTCTTCAGATTGCTCTTTGACTATATAAACGTGGGTAGTTTGGCACATTTCCATCAGCATCATTCAAGTTTAAATCAAATAAATTTTCAGCAAATTGCTACACTGCTTCTGGCATTGCTGAATCTGTGTGCATTTATCTAGTCTAAAATTAGAGTTGTTGGAAGTGTGTTATCAGGGGGCAAAAAATTTGGCTGAAAAGAGTGGATACCAAGCTAATTACGGTTGGGACTGGTTGTATTTCCTGTTATTGAGATTGCTCAGCACTGAATACTGGGTCTTTAAGAAAGAGGTCTCTCATCAGAAAGAGTTTGATATTACTGTTCCCATTCTATTTCAGGCAAAAATGAATTTGCCTATAATTTTTAAATACAAGCCCCAGAGGCAAAAAACTCACTTTCCCAAAGCAGCATTTAACCTGGAGTTCAGGTACTTCTATGACTCATATGATAGCTCCTAGATGGAGCAAGGACATGACCTCCATCTACCAGAATCTCTGTGCTACTACTACAGACAAGATATCTTCAAGTCATTCCTGTTGGACTGTTTCACCACTTGTAAGAATTCACCAGACCAGAAACAGAAGCTGAAGAGAAGCCAGGGCATTAATTTTTCAGTCTTGCTGGACAGAGAGACCAGAACAGAATTTTGAAGGGATGATGCACCTGAGGGATATGCCTAAGGTAAAAGGAGTCACACTTCAAAGATGGGCACAAAGGTTCACATTTATTAGGATACACCATCAAATGGGGTCCATCACGAAATGCGAGATTGCAAGTTCCCTACTGTCCTCTGGAGCAGTTCCTAGTTCCATCATGTTGGTTTCTTTGCTGACCTATCCTTCTATTTCCACCCTTCCTAGGCTCCCTGGTCATTCTTTCTCACCTGATCTTTCACACAGACAGGGACAAGCCCTTTGCCTGCTCTTCTCAGCTGCCAAAACAGCTGGAACTAAATCTGGAGCAGCCCTAGAATTTCTTCATGTTCTCAAGCTCAACATCTTAGTTGGTGGTCAGGCAATTCTTTCAGTCTCTCAAAATCTGCTCTGCTGAAACAGAGAACTTCTATTTAGCCTTCTATTTAAACAAAATAACCTACCATTGCATGAAGGTCATTTTTAACAAGCTCTAACAATTTTAGGATAGCATCTCGTCTTTTTGAGTCAGTGAACATTTATTTTAAAAAATCATTGGCTAGGAACTGAATAGTTGCAATCTGATATATAACAGCTGATAATAGTATACAGTGACCCAAAAAAAAATTTTAAAGACTGACATTTGTCTATAGCCTACAAGCAAATTAAGTACCAAAATTTGAAAAACTTTAATTCCATATGACTAATTAAAAATCTACTCAGAGTAAATTACACTATAGCATTCCTATGAGTCTATGACAAGTACACAAGAGTCGCATTGAGAGAATGCTCCTGGAAAAGTACTGTCTGTGCTAGAGCCTGCACACTGAGGATAATACCGCCCCTGACCCCAAACACTAAATAGATACAAAAATGCCTCCTTTTTGGAATGTATATTGAAATGGACTTTCATATTAATGCAACAGAGTACATATGACAAGCAGTATCATATACTGAACAACACTTTGTTTTAGCTTTACAAGAACTAGCACATATGCTGTGAAGATCAGAATCATTAGGCAATGTAATTAAAGTTCAAGCGAATTGCTTCCTTGGGGTGATGGCACAAGGGAGAGGAGGCAGCAAAAACTTCAACAGCAGTCCTCTCATCAGAAGTGGGGGTAGTGGTATGTTAATTGTGTGAAAGTTTATCAAGCCTCTCACTTCCTCAGTGTATTAATCCTGTCCTTGTTGGTCATTTTGAATGGTCATTTTGTTCCTTCCATCTCCCCTCCAGGACTTTAGAGTCTGTTGTTTCTAATCAAATAATGGTGATTTTCAAGTGGAATCCTTTCTATCTAGAATATTTCCTTTTTTCTGCATTAATGTTCCAAGAAAAATACTTGCATAAATATTCTAAATATTCTATTTTCTAATTTATTCTAGACAATTTCTGCATACACAACGCTTATGGATCAGGAAGAATTATAGTGACACCAGATCACAGAGGAAGGAGATGGTCAGAGATGCTGGCTAAAGAACAGAAACTCTTTATATTGTCCCTTATCTTCTGCCAGCACCGCCAGATCAGGCAGCTGCTTGCAAAGATGCTCTGGGACTCCCTCCACATGGCCTCCACCTGCGTAGCTGCTCCTTCTTCTTGCCAAGAGGCTTCATAATGGGGGAGGGGATGCAAGGGCTTTCACTGTGGAACTACTTCCACTGCTTTCCTGTTTGCAAGCAGGAAAAAATCTGAGGACTCAGATTTCAAGCTCAGCAGTTTTACAGCAAAACCCCAATGGAAGTGGCACCTGCCCTCAGCACTGAGCTACAGCACACAAGAAGCTTTCAGAGCAAGACTAACAAGGGATGGAGGAGCACATTCTATGTAACTTTTACCGTTTTTTTCCATTGACTAGAATTAATTGGGGGAGGGGTGGTGGTGTAGAATTTGAACTCCTACTTGAGCTCCTGCTTTCAATCCAGCCTATAAACACTGACAGCTAAGGACAGATGGATTTCAAGGACTTTTCAATTACCTTTTTTTCCTCATAGACTTCTCTGGCTACTTTTCAGACTCTCAAGAAGGCTTTCATATCCTTACAGGGCCTGCAAGATATTTGGCTGAGGAGATCTGGACCATATGAATCTAGTTTAGGAGCTCAGAGACCACACACAGCAGCTCCTACTACCTCTGTCCACTACTGAGCATCACTGCATGAATCATTCTCCCAGAGCAAGATGGTTACCAGGCTAACAAATGAGGTACCTTTGCAGACTGCAATCTGTGCCAACATGGATTTGAACTAATACATTCCTCATAACATGATACCTAAACCACCTTTTTACAAACAAAACCCTCAATCATAAAATGATGCCTAATGACACAAAGTGTTCATAAACTATCTTTGGTGAGAGTGGGGGGAGGAACTCATCTCTTCTTCCTGTGGAACAAAGCAGCAATAGACCATCAAATGCAGTGACAATATTACAGAATCTCAGAATCAGAGAATATTTGGTGCAAAGGACCAGCAATCATAGCCTTGCTACTGCACAACTGATCAATTGAATGTTGATGATGTAGCACTATTACATCCTGGCTAAAAAAGTAACAGGAAAATTGCATGCACATTTATTAAGATCAACCTATCATCATTAAATTGCATTTAACAAATAAAGCCTTTTTCATTGCTCCAGCTGGTCTTAGGAACTTTTCAGGATTAGGAAAAAAAAGCACCACCACCACCGTGTGGCAGAAGTTGATCACGTCACAAGAAAGAGATCGAGAAGGACAGGACTTGAATCGAGAAAAGCAACAGCTCGTTCCATTTCCTTTTTAAGGAGTCAGACATCACAGAACAGGTTCCTGAAATAACAAAACCAGTATTTCATACGGATATATACGCACTATTGCTGTTTTCGCTCTATGCAGCACAGGACATTGCACTTAAAACACAACATCATGGATTACTTGTCTGCTATGACTTTCTAGATTCCATTGCAGTCATCACCAACCCTCATTACATTTTTCAGGTGTGCATAGGCACAGGACTATGGTTATCATACAAAGCAGTGCCTGAAACTCTGGGGGAAATGAGGAACAAACCCTACCAAATAAACACCAGTGGGATTGTAAGGTTCACAAGTTGGTTCTGATATTGACCACATTCTTCTAAGCAGCAGGGTAGAAATAGACTGTTTTCAGAGCCTCGATTCAAATTACAATACATCATTCTGTGAACCAAATGGAGGTGACAGCTCGCACATAGGTAACATGGGAAGTAATTAGGAAATGAGGTTCCCCAGCTGCAGCAGTTGGAGGCAGAAGCCATGCTCTGGGTCGTCTTCCAGCGAGCTCCAGCTACACCTGGGTGCCTGAGAACTACAGTTTCCTCTCCACTCTTCTTGCTCAGCTGATGAGAGACAGTTGGCTGGCTGGCTGGGCACATCTCCCCTGCAGTCAGAGCTCACATTGAAGCTGGCTGCGTGCAACTCCTTGTGCCCTCACAGGCTAGAGTGTACACTTACATGGTCTCAGATCCAGTAAGTGATTATTCACCAGCGTGAAGCGTATCCCAGTGTGGTTGGATTCAGGAGATTAACCAGGCATTAAATCCTCTGATTGTCTATCTCATGCATGAACTTCCAAAACATCTCTGCAGAAATTTATAGTATTTGAAAAGACTGGATGATTCCCTAGAACAATTTGTGCTTTGTGTTTTCTTGATCTGTTCTCTTATTGTTTTTTTTCAACTTGTCTGGATTTTATAAGTCTTTTTACTAGGTCAATTGATAACTGTATGTCACACTTTTAATTAAAATAGTGCAGTCTCAGATGATGGAAGCAGCACAACTTACAGCAGCAGTAACAATCTTCAGGCTGTGCACATGCAGAAGCCACTCACTTTGTGCTGGAGTCCTTTAGACACCACAGAAGATCTAGGAAAACCCTGAAAACAGTCTTCATAAATATTTAGTTATATTTCCTAGTGATCAAGACAGTTTCTTCCTTGGCTCCTGCCAACATCCCCTTTTCCAGGCTGTTGTTTAACATGCCTGACAGCTGCCACCCTCCACTTGAGGAACATCTGCATTTCAGAGATTTGTGGAGAACAAGTGAAGCACCAGGAATAGAGATGAATGCCTGAAAACACATACAATACTCATGTTTTGTCACTGCTTTCAAATACCATGACAATGAGGACTCTAGTCTGAGCATTCTCCCCTTTTGATATAAGTACCTGCCTTTCACTGACAGCGATAAGTTGAGAATGCATATGGTAAGACAACCCTACCCCATATGTGATCCCATCCTTCGATCTTTTCAACAACTGGCTTCCAAATTGCTGCATTATGAAGCATTTTAATGTATATTTCATACAGATGGTTACAACCAAATGAATGATTTAGTAACAAAATATTTGGAGTAAACCAATTGAGTAAAACTGCAGAGGGCATGTGCAATCAGGCTGGATTTGAGCAACAGCTGCTACACATTTGTAGAATAATATATGTGATGAACTAATTTCTGAGATAAACTGGGCGCAGCTGTGATGCAGCTCACAAATGAAAAGCAACAAATTGTAAGCAACTGCATAAAAGGATTGGTTTTCAGACCAACTTCACTAAAACAGGATGTAGTTTGTTTTGGCGTTTTTTTTAATTGAATAGTTTGATGGACAAGGGACCAAAGGGAAAACGCCTATATCTGAAGTAACTGTTATTTTAGGGTCTGTAACAGAGTCAGGAAATTAATTTTGTTTTGAAGTATAGGAGTTAGTCAACTGAGTTCAATAAAAACTATGTGAACAAACAGACACTTTGAAGGCAAATCCTGCACTTTTCCAGAGAAACACTGGGGATAGAAATTCTTAGCATTCTACATACAGATATTAAATTATCAGAGCAAACTTTCATTTACTGTTACACCTAGAAGGAAGCTACAGTTTGCACCTTCCCACCTTGCTTTCTAAAGGTCAACTCAAGAATGGATGCCACGCAATACAGGAGTTGCAAGATTTGCATAGCACCATTAGAGACACACGCAACAATGGATTGTTTGTTACAGATTCAGTGCCATATAAACATAACCATGCCAAAGTTATCAGTAAAATAGCATACAATTAAAACTATCTTTTAAAAAGATCCAAGTTGAGATAACATGATTTCATCAGTCTGGTAATGCATTTCCACCAGGCAAAGACAAACCCAAACCATACCAAAACACACACTATGGTGGATCAATAGAAATGCTAAAAAGAGCTTAAAAATAAACTCCATAGAAAGAGCCCTTGCTGAATTGAAATAGCACTGATCATTGCTTTATAGTGTAACCCCTCGTACTATGGACTGCCATACGAATGAGGCTATCTCTCCCATACCAGGAGACAGCATAGTCTGCACTTCCACGCTGTACTGATTGATGTAAAGGGTCAGCCCATTCCAGGTGCTAGACTCTGCACTGTTAACTTCCTTTCTTCATTTCACAATGAGATACAATACCCTACTCATCCTTATTCCCTCCCAGGGGTGAAAAAAAAAAAAAAAAGCATGTAGTTAGCTAGTTAGCTCTATTTTAATTTGCTTTCTTTCACTTAGAAAGTAAAAGCATGTCCAACCTTCCTGGATGAAATAGTTGAATAATTTGAAGCAATGACAGTTTTTCATTTTACAGCATATTTTCAAAGAGCTGATAGATAAGCATAAGAAAGAAGAGCAAAAGGCACTGATATTTCCATAAAATATCCAAATAACAAAGGGATTTTTTTTAGTATTACAGCTATAACCAAAATTATTTGAGAAACACTTTTCAGAGAGAAGAGCATATCCTCCTGTTTGGAGGGAAGAGTCCATCCAGACAAATTTGTGCTTCAGTGAATGAACTGGATCCCACACCAAGGAATTAGGTACTATCAACAGAGCGGAGACACACCAGCAGCTTCAGTATTCATCCTGTGCACCTGAGCTAGTAAGAAGCAAGCTCAGTTGAATCTCCTCACTAAACCATACTTGACATCCACTTTTTAATTAAGTCTTAAGCCAAATGACTAGGGGAGAAAAAGTATGTTAATTAACATATCATGATGCAGTATATAAAAGCAAAGCAAAAGGGTTTTTAGAATTGGTTCAAAGAAACCTGAAGCTTCACGCTGTCTGTACTAATTAAGTGTGTTTGAAGCCAGGATATCTCATATCTATACATGCAGCAGCTTTATTTACAGCTAGAGCTTCAGATACGAAGCTAGCAACAAGACTTAACAATCTCAGGTGTAACAGTAAGACAAACACACCTTCTTAACACTTAAATTGAATAAAAATGCTATTTATGTTCTAAGCAATATTTACATTCTTAAAGTAAAAATATAAACATGAATTAAACTCCTACAAGGTTAAGGTATTATCTGTCCATAAAAACTGATATTATTAAAGACTTTGAGGCTTGTCTTTATGACTTCTACAAAATATCAGTACATATTCACATTTTTACAAACCACTGCAGAATTGCTACTTAGAATTTTGTGGTGGAAAAACAGAACTAAGACCAATGTAATATTTTCTTACCTAGTATCGTGATGGTTTGCAATCTCAGGGATGACTATTAGGCAAACTAGTAGGATAGCTCTGTAAGGCAACACCTCAAGCAAGTCTGTGGGTAGACGGTACAGTTTACAGACTGTGCATTACTTCTGTTCACCAACACACTAGCAGGGAAGTGACCTCATCCTTCAGCAGGTGGGCTCCTAACTGTACTTAGCAGAGGATGGGGATGAAGGGCAGCGTCGTGAGCAGCTCTCAGGGCTCTTGTTGACTCATTAGGAAGTGAAGGGGTAAGAAACTAGGGAAATACATGGGATGATGTGAAAATTCAGTAAGAAAAAGTGCAGGGTTCTCAGTAACTACAAGGTGTAAGCAGAACAGGATATCAATCCACTATCATTCAGAGGAAAGAGAACAACACAGTGGTCAGGTTTTTTGCTTCTAGGGGATAATGGCACACAGAATTCCTCAACAATTATGGAAGAGAGGAAAGTGCTTTGGGATCCTGAGTTACCGAGGGGTAAAGTAGGGGATCTCAAGTAATCATTCAAGGAAGAACAGCAGCAGGATTGTTTGGCCTGTTTTTTCTACACTACTGCTTAAGAACTCCCCTTTACATGGCTTTTCGTAAAAGCTACTGGCTCTACATGGGGTAAAGTTCAGAAAGAGTAGAAAAAGATACAGTTCCAAATGAAGATTCTTTTTTCTCTCAAATTCTCACATGCACATTTTCATGATAATCTTCACAGACATTCTCCTCTACCTTTCCCAAGCCGATGCTTCCAAAAAGTAGTCTGCACTATCGCTATAAAAGTACAGTCATTCCAACTCCAGAAAGAAGCAAAACAGCTGAAATACTGTTATTTGAAAGCTGATAAATTCCACAGAATCACTCTTCTAAGAAGAGAATTTATTGTAATGAAATTATGGTAATTGCTGCCTTTTGTCTTCAATGTGCTTTTTTTCCGCCAGGCACATCCTGCCTAGATGAGATTCTTCGTGTACAAAATGTTCTTCTGATAAAGCCTGTACCACACATTTTAAAAAACAAAATCCATCTCTTACTTTAATATCCTCAAAGAATGATGTATAATGTTCTTTGGGGGAAAAAATTACTTAAATGTTTCATCTGGAAATGTAAACGGTGGAGTTCTTATCTTGTTATCTCAATGACACAATGAGAACTTTGCGTTAAGGATTCACATCTTTCAACTGTTACATGTTTTTATGCTTCTTATTTCATTTCACTAAATACCAGGCGATTTGTTTCTCCTACTGTAAGTATAGAAGCTATGCTCCTAGAATCAAAATTTAAATAGATGTGCATTAGAGAATAGCAGCAGCACATTAGGAAAGCATCATCCTGAAATCTTCACAGCACTTTAGAAACATTGTGATGGGCCCTGCTCTTAGCTCTCCTACTGACTGTGCTTACATCAACAATTCATAGCCATCAGTTCATCGTCACTGCTCCTGATTGTCCCAGCAGCCACATTGTCATGACTGCTATTATAATTGTATATGCTTTACCTTAGCAGAGATCAAACTCAAAACTTGGCTGTGGTAAAGTCATAAAAACAGGGGCCAAAGAATAGTCCCACAAGTTCAACTGCTGTGTCTGGTTTGGGTTGTGGGCTTGGTATCTATGTTACCTTAGACATAGGCTACTGAATTTTCTTTCACTGGAAGCTTGCAATGCCATCCATGCAGGGTTAGCACGCCAAGTCCTACTAAGGCTCCAGGTCTCTTGTCACTGCAGCACTTCCAAAGGGAATAACCCCATTACAGCAACATCCTCACAAAACAAGTGTAATATGTATTTGTAAAATGCATGTGTATATCTATTCCTTACAGACAAACACAGAGAGTTATGTTATCACTAGCAGCCTCCACAAGCTATTCCCTTATGTTTTAAAATCACTTTCTATTTGAACCTAAGGGCAAAACATTAATTCAGCTGTACTAAACATCAGTAGATCAATATTAAGTACTTCCAATTAGCTTTACTTCTATGTCTAAAGCCAGCAAAACAAAGACCTACAGCATACCCAGCTCACACGACTTCTTCTGTTTAGTAACACACAGTGAAAACCAATCTGGAGGGACAGATTTAAATGAACTCTATTAATCTCTATTTATTTTACCTTCTACTGTTACAAGTAGCAGACATCATCATCAAACAGTTATAAAAGGAAAGCAGAAAATAATGCCTTACTTTTCCCATTGCTTTCCTTCCTGTGTTTTGCAGAACTTGGTATGTGAAGATTTATTCTGATGTACTCCTGTAGCTAAACTGCATTGATATTCTCTAATGAAAATAAAGGAAAACACTAAAAGATCAGCAAATCTCATTGTGAAGCCACAAAACAGGCTCTAGGATATTTTTAGCAACCCTGGTACTCTCTAAAAAAGACTGGTTATATTTCCAGTTGATAGCATCTATTCATGACTGTAGTTAAAAAAAACAGAACACCTGCCTCTGTTTAGTCATTTTTCTTTAAGTAGGTAAACCCTCAAGTGAGAGTATACTTGTAATTGAATTGTAGAAGTAGAAAGAACTCTAGTTTTGTCTCCTAGGAAATTAATTAAAACACCTTAGGCCACAAGAGTATTATACTGCTTACACAAGTATGAAAAAGATGGACTGTAATGTTTCCCAGACTATTCCAATTATCACCTTTACTGAATTTGCCAGACACATGCCTAAATTATCTCTACTTCATCTAAGATATGAAGTTTTACCAAATGTATTAGATCAGTTATAGGCACTAGGTTGAATGCAAATATAGCCGTCATTGTATTTTTTAAAATGAAAGAGGGTAATCCATACTGAAACAGTTGTAGTCATCACTTTCTGCAGGCTTTAATCCTGGAGGTTTTCCTAAGATAATCAATAAATTGATTTATATTCTTGAACAGGTTTAGAACCTTCACTGGAAAAATCAATACCACTTTCTACATTGGCAACCACTTATCAAGTAGTTTTGTTAAAAAATTAGAAAGGAGGTGAGTTGTAATATATAAGAGATTAAAAGCTTCTCTAAAGTTTATGAATCTAGGGAGAGAACCCACATCTTTCTTCTTCTTCTAACCAGATGCAAAAATGCAAGCAAAATAACACAGGTCCACTGAATTTTGAATTGTTTGCCACACTGACTCATTAGGTCCGCAACTGCTGGCTTAATAGCAGGTGCTACAGTTCACAAATGTGATAGAGGTTATTCAGAGACAGCTTTGACTGGCTCCTGTGAGTAGTTTCTAAAGATCCTAAGAGCTGAATAGTTCTCTCTCCCTTAGTGAGGTATGTTATTGAGAAGTCCATTTCTCACTGCTACTCTTGGGTGTGCTGGAGGGTGCTTATCTGGGTTCTTGCGTGTTTTTGGTGCTTTGACATTCTATTTCTGTTCTTTTTCTTGGGTTGCAGCTTTGGGTCATATCACTTAAATCCACTTGTTGTGCAGGTGTGTTTTCTCAGAGCAGTGATGTTTTTATCCCTTCTTATAAAAGCATCTGAACTCATTTGTGTTGCTTTACTGTCTATAAAAGCAGTTTAAACAACGAACCTAAGATTTCTGAGTAATGAATGGGTGTATCATGATGAGATAAAACACTCATGGGGTATTTATAGCTCCCAGGTTACAAGTATAGTTGTTCTACAGGCCTTGAGAAAGAGAACACTAAAAAATAACCAACAGGAAAAAAGACCAAAGGGAACTACAAAATCTATACTGTTGCAATGTTAGGTTGTTCAGGCTTTCAGGGGCGGAGGGGTGGGGGAAGCATTTCTGGTAGACCTGTAACTGCAGGAAATCCACAGGATCAGACAGGGGAGCTGACAGAAGCCGCTCTCTTCTGAAAGCAGTTGGAGCGTGTGTTCAGGCAGCTGTGTTAGCTACGTGCTGGTCCCCCAAAACCTAAGGAATGTGTTTACCACACCCACCTGTTGAAGTGTTGTCTGTGAAAAGGCTGTGAAAACAGTTAAATCTGGCAATACAAGTCGGCCTTTCCCTGGTCTTCGCAAATAACCCAGGCGAGTGTCTGAGAAGGTGCAAGCTGTTCAGGACTGACCCTGTGGCTGCTGTGTGTGCTTGTCGGCGCTTTCCACCACGCTGCTTCTGGTCTGGCAGTAACTCTGCCCTTAGCTGGGGGCTGCAGCCACCGCCTGGGCAGCTCTGGTGCTGTGACACCACTGCCATCAGTGATGATGGGATGACCAAAGGGCTGGAGCACCTCCCGTATGAGGACAGGCTGAGAGAGTTGGGGTTGTTCAGCCTGGAGAAGAGAAGGCTCCAGGGAGACCTTACAGCGACTTTCCAGTACTTACAGGGTTGCCAGGAAAGCTGGGAAGGGGCTCTTTATTGGGGATTGCAGGGATAGGATGAGGGATAATGGTTTTAAGCTGAAAGAGGGGAGATTCAGATTAGTTATTAGGAAGGCAGTTTTTACAGTGGTGATGGTGAGGTGCTGGCACAGGTTGCCCAGGGAAGCTGTGGATGCTCCATTCCTGGAGGTGCTCAAGTCCGGGTTGGATGGAGCTTTGTGTGACATGATCCAGTGGAAGGTGTCCCTGCCCATGGCAGGGGGCTAGGAACTGGGTTGGCCCAAAGGTCCTTCCAACCCAAACTGTTCTGTGATTCTATTCTATGACCTAGAATCCAAATTAGCAAGGGGTTTGACTGTTGTGAAGTTCATAATAACATTAAAATTAGTCCTTGGAAAGGAACAGAATACGCATTAGATTCCTGGGGAAAATTACACCTACACTTAATTGGGAAATCCATCCCGTCCCCAGCTCCGGTCTGGCTGCACAGGATTGATGGAGATCGCGGCCCCTTGCTTTCTAAAACTCCAAAATGAGTCTTAGAGAGTTGATTTGTGGCATTTTCAGTATCGCTTTCAGCGGGACACGGAGTCATAGAACCGTTTGAGTTGGAAGGTACCTTAAAGCCCATCCACTTCCTGCCAAGGGCAGGGACACCGCCCACAGCCCAGGCTGCCCACACCCGCCAACCCGAGCGCAGTGGAAGGGGCGTGGGGGGAACCCAGCGAATCCAGCCGCCCGGTTGCCACGTCGGGGGCGGCCCGGGACGCCGCCCCGCCCCCCGCCCGCCCAACCCGCGCCCGAGCTGCGCATTCAAACGGCGGCGGCGCCATGGAGGGGCGGCAGCGCGGGCACGCGCCTTACCGCGCCACCAGGCTGGTGAGTGGGGCGGGGGAGAAGGAGATAGGAAGAGGGACTAGGAAGGAGAAAGAAAGGAGGGAGGGGGGGGATAGGAAGGAAGAAAGAAGGGAGGGGAGGAAGGAAGACAGAAAAACAGAAAGAGGAGGGAAGCGGGTGATGTGAACGGGAGCCGCTGTTCCAAAAAGCGGAGTGTTTTCATTTAAGCTGAAGTAGAGTTAAGCTCATTAAGGTGACTGTGGTTTTTGAACGTTAGGCACTTAACGTGGGAGGAGATTTAAGCTGGATGTTAGGAAGAGGATCCTCATGGTGAGGGCAGTGAGGTGCTGGCACAGGTTGCCCAGGGAAGCTGTGGCTGCCCCATCCATGGAGGTCTTTAAGGCCAGGTTGGATGGGGCCATGGGCAGCCTGGGTTGATGAAATGTGTCCCTGCCCATGGCAGGGGAGTTGGAACTGGGTGATCTTTAAGGTCCCTTCCAACTCAAACTGTTCGATGATTCTATGTCCCTCTGAAAGTGGTACTGAAAGTGCCACAAATCAACTCTCTAAGGCTCATTTTGGAGTTCTAGAAAGCAAGCATCCGTTACCATCACTGGGCAGAGCAGAGCATCGATCTCAGAATCACTAGGGTGGAAAAGACCCACTGGATCATTGAGTCCAACTATTCCTATCAATCACTAATCCATGCCCCTCAGCACCTCATCCACCTATCTTTTAAATACCTGCAGGGAAGGTGAATCAACCACCTCCTTGGGCAGCCTGTTCCAGTCCCCAATGATCCTTTTGCATGAAAAGCTTTTTCCTAATATCAAGCCTGAACCTCCCCTGGCGGAGCTTGAGGCCATTCCCTCTTGTCCTGTCCCCTGTCACTTGGGAGGTCAGCTCCCTCCTCTCCACAACCTCCTTTCAGGTAGTTGTAGAGAGCAATAAGGTCTCCCCTCAGCCTCTTCTCAAGGCTAAACAACCCCAGCTCTCTTAGACACTCCTCGTAAGGCCCGTTCTCCAGGCCCTTCACCAGCTTTGTTGCTCTTCTCTGGCCTTGCTCCAGAGCCTCAGCATCCCTCTTGTGGTGAGGGGCCCAGAACTGAACACAGGATTCGAAGTGCAGTTTCACCAGTGCTGAGCACAGAGGGAGAATAACCTCCCTGGACCTGCTGGTCACACTGTTTCTGATGCAAGCCAGGGTGCCACCTGGGCACACTGCTGGCTCATGTTCAGTTGGCTGTCTGTCAACACTCCCAGGTCCTTCTCCTCTGGACAGCTTTATTGCCAGACTTTTCCATCAATCCTGTGCAGGCAGACCAGAGCTGGGGACACGATGGATTTCCCATTTATGTGCGTGTGTATAAGTATTCCCAGAAATTGTATGCATATTCTATAACTTTCCAAGGACTAATATTATTGTTATTATGAGATTCACAACAGTCAAACTTTTGCTAATTTGGACCTGCCTCCAGCTCTGCCTGACTTTGCATTTGAGATGGGGGAAGACTGCAAACAGAGGGGATCACAGAAGAGACATCTGTTCAGCACAGATTATACTTCAGACAAGATGTTATCATCTCCAAATAATGGTGTTTAGAAGGACAATGGAACAAAGCATGCTATCAGAAGGATATTCTAACTTTCAAACTTCTGAGAAGTAACAAGTGATAGGAGAAGAGGAAATGGCCTCAAGTTGTGCTAAGGGAGGTTTAGACTGGATATTAGGAAAAAATTCTTCACAGAAAGGATTGTCAAACCCTGGAAGAGGCTGCCCAAGGAAGTGGTTGAGTCATTGTCTCTGGAGGTGTTTAGAAAGCATGTGGATGTGACACTTAGGGACATGGTTGAGTAGTGGAGTCTGCAGTGTGAGATTTATAGTTGAACTCAATCTTAAAAGGCCTTTTCCAACCTAAACAATTTTATGATAATTTAGTGTAACGGTATTTGTTAATATTAATGCTGTGATTTTATATGTATGTTTATTAATATAATTTTTTTTAATTGATAGTTATAATGATAAACTTTGGGTGTTCATCTTACATTCTTTGCTGTTTTGTTTCCCATGCAGTGGAATGAAATTACGAAGTATTTCCGAGCAGGCATGCCGTTAAGGAAACACAGGCAACACTTCAAAAAACACGGAAGCTGTTTTACTGCATCAGAAGCTGTAGACTGGCTCCATGAAGTATTAAGGAATAACAGTAACTTTGGTCCTGAAGTTACCAGGCAGCAGACTGTTCAGTTATTAAGAAAGTTCCTCAAGAATCATGTAATTGAAGACATAAAAGGGAGATGGGGATCTGAAAACTTAGAAGACAATGGTGCACTATACAGGTAGTGAAATGGAGACCAGTTAACAATGCTCCTTGAGAATTTATTTAGAAATCTTAGTGCTCAGGTTCTCAAATATCTTGCTCTGGGTTTGAGCAGTTGTAGCAAAAATTAATTATTAGCACCATTTCACTCGTGGTTTCACTCTGACTTGCTGTACATCCTGTATGTATGGCCAAGGAGCCATGTCCTTGGCTCTTCCCATGGTTTTTTTTTGGCCATGTTTTTCACTGGCATGTGGGCTGTGCTCACGTGTTTTGGAAGGGAACTAAAGAGAATTTAATGTAGTAGCTCCATGCTGTGCTACCAGTTCTGTTTGCTATTCTTGCACATTTTACAGAAAGTCTGTGTGGGAAACAGCCATTCCTGAGTTCTTAAATTAAATGGATTAATGGCCCTCACTGAGCTGTGTAAATATTTGAGTGTCTTCAATTTGACTTTGGAATCAAAAAAGTAGTCCAAAACTAGTTTGTAGTATGTTGATGTTAAATAGCACTCTAAAGAGAAAATGTTAGCATTTACTTCTTACTTTCCTGGATCTTTTCAGAATGGAATCACTGTGATAGGGTACATTTTTTGTGAAGTGACTTGTGGTTTTAATCTATATTAAGAGTACTTAACATGTCTCCTGTTCATGACAGATTTCCTTCGACATCTCCAGTTAAATCTCTACCAAGCCCACATCCACCAAAAGAGAACTTGGAAAACTTGTCTAGAGACAAAGAAAGACTTCTTAAACTGCCACATTTATCCAGAACTGTTAAAAAACATGAGTTGCTACGGTCTCTGGTAATAACTTGTTTCCTACACAATTATATTTAAAAAAAAAAAAAANAAAAAAAAAAAAAAAAAAACAAAAAAAAAAAAAAACCAAAGAAACCACCTGGAAGGAATCACCTTTTAGTGACACTATGCTGTTATGTCGTCTTCCCTTCTAGCTGAAAAAAAATGAATTGGTTTCTTTTCAATGGTGAAATGTAGCAAGAAATTTTATTGGATAGCCCATAAGTATCAAACAAAAATGTAACATGGCATTTTTCAAATGCTGTCAGCAAAGGAAAGAGATTATACATTTGGCAGAAATAACTACATATGATCTTAAACCTAAAAGAATCTTTTCTAAACTATACTGGCAATAGGTTTGTAGGGAAGGGGAACAGGAGTGGGTAAAGTGATATTGATGCAGCCACGTTATCTGAGCAGAAAGTAAGTTCATCTGGCCCCTCATCCATTGCAGTATCGGGCAAGTTTTGCATCAATATAATCTGGGATTAGAGAGAGCTTTAATTGTGTTTTTGCAGGTAAGCAATTGAGCACCTTTTGTCATAACTTTGGAAAGGCATTTGTTTTCCTTTGGGTTTGTTTGGGGTTTTTTTTGTCTCATTCAGTGCAGAATTAGCCCTGCTACGGTATTTTAAAGTGTTGGGAGGGCTGGAAGGTGGAGTTCTAGAAATTATGGTCAATGTGTTCTTGTTGAAACAATACTTTTCATTTAGGACAAGTAAAAGGCACAAATTATTTAACAGGCCTGGCTTTTTGGGTTTGTTTTGGTTTGGTTGGGTTTTTTTTAACAAAGGTCTGAATGTGAATGTTTGGCCCTTTAATCTTTTGAGATTTGTGTGTATGTACTTTCTGAATTCAGATTGTGATCCTAAAAGCAGTGATCCTAAAAAATACTTCTGCTAATGCAGTTGGGTTTGATGTGTTTCTGTCTTTTAAATTGCTGGACTCTAAGTTGATTAGGTCTTTTTTTTTCCATAGCATGCTTTTTTTGGTTTTTAGTTGGTTATGCTAGCATTCTAAACACTGGGATGTGGAGTTTACTCCAAGACATGTTTTGGAATTTAATGTTCTGTGGAATTCCCTATACTTTTGAGAACAATTAACTCAAGATGCTTGTTTATCTTATGGTATAAACCGCTCATTTTCAGGAAAATTTAGGAAAGAAACATCCAGATACAACAAAAGAAAGCAAGGAAGACACGCTGCACAGGAGGGAAATAAGCCAGGAATATGTGCAAGAAACTTGGAGAAATATCATTCTAATACAGTAAGTAACGCACTGTAAAAGGTTCTGTCTTGTACATGTGTTTTTGGTGTGTAATGGCCTGATCAAGCTTTTGGCTTGTCTATGGTTTTGAAATTGTTTAAATAATGTTTTAAGTTGAGTGTTTTTTCTAAGTATTGTTTTGATGCCATGAAAAGCCAGACCCAATAATCAATGCCAAGTTGATTATTAAGTAAGGTATCCTTTCATGCAACACTGCATGCAGGGGATAGCTCCACCTAGTGTGTGTGCAGCTTCTAGCACAATTCACAAAGGCTCTATACAGTCAAAGGACACACGTTCATCACTTCTGGAATAGGTGTGTCCTGGAGTTTATTTACATAAGTTCCATCCCCTTGGTGCACACGCCCTGACCTCTGGGGGTCTTGAGCTGGGGACTTCTGGAGGAAGGCTTGCAGTCTTCTTCACAGTGAACTCTTCAACTCTCCTTGCGCATGTTTTTAGGATCCTTGGGCACCTCTTCAAGGTTGCATGTGGTCGTAGCTCGTTATTCTTTCACTTATCATTGCACTAGTCCTTGTTATCTGTCTTAATTAGTTACAGTCACATTCTTTCCCATTCCTTCTAACTGCAGCCTTGTTAAAATTCCTTATGTAAGTGTCCAGGCATGGGCCAGCTAGAGGTTATTATTCAAGCTAATCCCATATTTTAGTTCTAAAATCACAAAAACTATACATAATATTCAAACACATAATAGGTTAGCAACTTATAACAAATAATCTCTTCCTTCAGTTTACATATGCTTTCCTATGTGTTTATTGACATTGGATTTTTGCATTGAATAAATTTATTGCTGCTGGCATTGAAGTATATTTCAGGTACCATAGATGCTCTTTCTTACTGGTTTTTGGTATTTGTCACAGGGAAAAAGTGTCCTCAAATGGCCCTTCTGGAAGTGGGAATTTATTAAACAGCAAATTAGCATATGAAGTAACCAGTGCTTGAATTGAAAGAACTTGTTTTCATTCATTGCTAGCAAACCTTTAGGACAACATCTGCTCTTTTCCTCCCACAGTTTGCAAACTATTTTAGGCCTCCCATCTTTGGAAGAAGTTTTGCAACCAACACAGATAGTTCCCGAGTATGTCATATACAATATGACTAATACAAGCAAACATGGTGTTGTTATCCTGCAGAATAAATCAGGTAAGGTGTTTTTTCAATAGTTTCAAGAATTTTATGCTTAAAGATTCTTGCAAGTGCAACAAATAATAAATAATAATTACAGTAATATGTTTCATGGACTGGCTTTTACACTTTTTTCCCAAACTAGAGTATGATTCAGCATATTTGTTAGAAGGTGTTGTAGCTGTACTGCGGACACTTTTTAATTACGTGTGTAGGAATATTATAAAAGATCAAAAATAAAACTGATTAAAATTTATTACATGTGCTGTTAGTTGTACTAGGTAAGTGTTTGGAGTTATTTATATATAATGTCCTTGTTTGTTTATTTTAGATGACCTCCCTCACTGGGTGTTGTCAGCTATGAAATGCCTCGCATACTGTAAGTCACTGAATAGCTTTTAAATTCCAGAAGCCTATTCTGTGTTGAAAGTTTAAATATACCTGCATGTTAAGATAAATTGCAATGTTTCATTTTGGAAATTCAAGTAATCTAAGTTCCTTGATAAGTCGAGAAGTAGTGAAATCACTGTATATCAAATTTTTGTACATAAACATAACCTAAATGAGTTGACATTTGTTAAAGATATTATATTTCAGGTAATCAAGATATCAATCCTTTAGTGGCCATGCTAGTTACCTGTTGGCAGGAAATCGGGAATCAAATGCAGAGATCAATATGATCAGCAAGTGTTCAATTTATTGAGCTTAGCTGTTTCTTTATGTACCCTATTTGGTTACATAAATGTGTGCCCATGAGGGTGACTACAGTGTATTATTGGTTAAAGGTAGCTGTCCATAAAGCTATTATTAACATATTATTGGCTAAACTACTGCGCATGCTAAGAAACCAAGTTATACTAAAATTAGCTATGTTGATAGTTCTCTTCAATTGTTTATCTTTCAGCTGGTACTCCTTCCCACCAAAGCATCCTTGCAGCTGGCCTTTGCTTATCAGAAGGCTGTCTTTTCTCCTAATCAAACTGGCCTTTGTTTATCTTTTAGTTCTCTGTTTCAAGGCCTTGCAGAACTGCCCAGGATCAATCAGTCCCACAGCATCCAGGCCCTCTTCTCTGGAAAATGTTTCCACAGTTACCCTGCTTTTAGGCTATACCGTCTGATTCTGCGTGTGAATTTTGGGCAACACAGCCAGATTAAGTTAGTGGAAGAAAAGGGGCTTCAGTGCTCCTTAATCCATGAAACATACAGGAGAGTTAATTAAACTGTAAGTTTTCAGTGGAAGTGTGCTCACCGAGGCCATGAAAAAGTTAGGGGCTGTTTTTTACAAAAATAATTTCTACTAACAAAGGCAAGGAGAAAACTTGAGCGCTTGGGCAGAATTTGTGTGGTTTCTTCTAATGCAGTGTTTCAGAAGTCGAGGGACTTTCCTTTTCCAGTTACTGGGTTTGAGCAGGACTGAAACAGTTCCTACATTTTGTATTAAACTGGGGAAGCAAATTCACAGAAAACCAACTGTCTTATAAGAAATCAAACCTTGGCGAAAGGTTTGAGATAAAAGCATGCTCATATGTTTAGTTTTGTAGTCTACTCAATTAGTTATGAGAACAGAAGGAACAGTTCCACTCATTTGTTCCTGGATCCTGGACTTGGAGTGCAGCTCCTCTGGTATGTCCTTATCTACTTTCCCACCTTTTTCTTCAAACTGTCTTTAGAAAAAGCTTTTGCTTAAAACCCAGTAAGACACCTTTTATAGTTACAGTTCAGCTATGGAAGATGAAGGCCTTCAATGTCTTACCAGTCATTGTTTAGTAGTTGAGATGGATTTTTAAAGGCAGGCATTTTAGCTGTTAAGTGTTTTTTGTGACTGAACTGTCATTGTCTGTGGACTGAGAGTTAGCCTGCACTCACCCCTTGTTTTGATATTAATTTATGAAATATCAAGCAGCAATACTGAAAGTGGTTATGGCTTACAGAAGACCTAGTGCTTCTGAGTTTGTTCTCTTTTGTGTATTTGCTTAAGTGTAAAATTCAGAAAGGCATGATGTTACATCTTAAAATTTAGAAAAGAATCCATTACATCAGTGTTATGTGTACTTGAGCAACTGCCTTATAACTACTGAGAAAGTATTTACTGTGGAGTAGTAATGATTAGCACAGGTTTTTACACACTAGGCAAAAAAAAAAAAAAAGCATTAACAGCACACCTAATGAAGTTCAGTTGCTAATTGCTCAATCTGATGTGGTTTGCCTTAATAAAGGAGTGGGTATGTTCTTCAGCATGTGCTATAGCAGACCCATGTGGTATCACCAGAAGTTTTTCTGCTTTACGGTGCCACCTAATCTGTCTTTGAGGTTTCCTTTGTCAGTCTTTATACTTTGCATTATTATGAAGCAGACTTTGAAAATATTCTGGAGAAGCAGAGAACAACTAGACTGCCAATTAGACTATATTTTTAATAAAACTGCCTCCCTCTTTAAATGGCTAGCAGGGTATGCTAGAGTTAGATGAGTGCCTCTCAAATGGAATCTGAGACAATGAGCTCTTTTTATGTGTGTTTGCCCTGCTGTTTAACTCTTGCCTCTGTTACTGGTAGTATCTGTCCTTTGCTCCCCTCTGAGCTACGCGAGCTGTAGTGTGGTTGGGCAATGTGGGTTTATACATCTGCATTCATCTCTGGCTGCTTAGCTGAACTGTCAGAGCCGTCACAGGATTAGTGTAGATTCAGAGGTAGAATGTGCTGCACATGCTCTTGTGAAAATTACCCTTTTTACTTTTGTCTTCAACTACATTCCTAAATTCATATAGCCTTTTTACATGAAAAGCACTATCAGAAAAAGCAGGACAGGGAAGAGGTTGGTGAGTGGATTTAAATCAAAGTGGAAAACATAGCTGAGTGCTGGTCTTTGAGTGTTTCAATGCCTTAATTTCCGCATCAGTCCTGAATTTAGAACAAGTAGGTCTATGTATTCATGAGATGAAAGCTGCAAGCAAGCTTTCTGGTTTTGTGAATTCACAGTTTCTCATTTGGGTGACTTGGTTCAAGTGGAGATTTTATCTCTGCATCTGCTAGCTATACTTGTAACCAAACCATGAAGGCGGTTGTTACTTTGCACCATGAAAGCTGAAAATACTTAAGGCTGGCAGGGGAAATTCTGCTCCACTATATTTTTAGTGTAGTATGTGGTAATGTGAGTATGATTATAGAGCTTGAGAATATCCTAAGTTACATTTTCCTTGATGCTGTGTGCAATTAAAATGGGCATCTCCTCCTAATTACTTAGAATTGGCTTTTTAAGGTAACTTGTTTCATTTGTTAGGAGTTCAATCAAGTCTGATAATGTTACAATTAAAAGATCTACACAATGTTGAATTTTATTCATACCAGGCCCCTTACACTCTTTTTCTTGTCTGTTGCAGTATGGTCAAGGTTTATTAACCAGATCTCTTGGATTGTTTATGTTCACCTCTGAAGAAAATTAGTTGTGTGTAGCTGTGGTTCACCATGGGAGTAGCAGTGAACAAAGCTTTCTCTTGGTGAACCATTTGAATGGAGGAGCTGGAAAGAGGGGTTCCCCACGAGGGAAAGGGGCCTCTCTGTTTCACCCGCACATGAAGCAACGTGGATACCTTGACTGGCTCTCAGCACATTCTTCAGAGCTGGTCATTGCATGAGCTTCTTGATTTGGAAGCTAGAGCTTCCTATGGGAGAACTGGGATTACTGTAGTTTGGAAATGAAGGAAAATGCTAGAAGTTTGTAATTATTTTGCTGAGGAGCCTATAATAGGCATAAATGAGTTTTTATTTATTTTCTTGGCTTGTAACAGCTTGTTGAAACTAAACACAATTCCTCAATGGCTGTATAGAATATTTTATACTATTTTTGTGGTATAGTGCTGAACTGAAATATTTGTATGCTGCTGATATGATTCTTTTCTTGTGAAACAGTCATTCCTACAAAAAAATTTTGTTGATTTTTTTTTTTAAATAATGGAATTATGAGAGTAAATACTTCTGTGAATTTTCTTTCTTCGCCTCTTTTTAGGGCCTAGAAATAATGACATGAGCCAACCAACTTACAGTGGGTTCGAACGGGATGTATTCCGAACAGTTGCTGATTACTTTCTCAGTCTTCCTGAACCATTACTTACTTTTGAATACTATGAACTTTTTGTTAATATTTTAGGTATGTATGAATTCAGAAATCTATGTAAGCTAGTAAGTTTATATCAGCTGGGGATGAAATATGTAATTGAAGGCAAACCTTGACCCCCTAATCTGTATGGCAGCTTGAATCTGAGGAAAATCATAAACACTATTGCTCTGTATTACAGAATTAACTGAAATGCAGTTCTGTCTCATAATATCCTATATACATTGCTGCCTGAGCTAACATTCTAAATATGCCATAACCATAATTTAAAAATATGTGCCTGTTCCTGTGTGTTCCTCACTATTGCATTGTGATACCTTTCCATATTCTTGCATGTTGGTTGCAATTATCTTTTGGACTGAGCTGGTTTTTTTTCTTAGGTTTTACTAACAGCGTCAGCTATAAATTAGTCTCGTATTTGTTGTCTTCTCTTTTCAGTTAGCAACTCTTTCTGAACTTGTTCAATTTCATACCACTTGCATCTTAACTGATATTTCATTTTCTGATAGTCATGTGTGGCTACATCACAATTCCAGATATATGCAGTGGAAAACATTCTGTCCAAGATGAGAAATGTGACCCACAACCTTCAAAAATTCTTCACTTGAACTCTTTCAAGTCAACTGAGTGTCTTCTTCTAAGCCTACTTCGCAAAGAGTCTGACAATAAAAAAAAAGACTATGAAGCTTCCAGGAGGTCCTCCTCAGAAGAGCTAGCTATTGAACAACAGTATGCAAAGAAATTGCTGCAATATAAACGGACATATAAACAAGGTAGTGCTGGCAATCTAGTAGGAGGAAGTTGTCAAAATCTTTCAGGTTTCAGGAATGAACAAGATCCACCCAGAAAATTTAGGACAAGGTGTTACTCTTTGGAAAGAATTGGAGATACTACTTCAAGCATATGTAATAAAGGAGAGTCTGATTCCCACAGGCAAAACCAATCACAACCATATGAACATGAAGCTAGTTCTAAATCAGAGCTCAGTTTTGGTAACATACATCAAAACCAAACCCATAGCATCAAGAAAGCATCCACCTTAGCTCTTCAGGATCAAGACCTGCTTAATGAAAAACATGAGTCAAAGCAAATGTGCAGATCTCAGAGCCTACTTGGCAAGAGGAACTCCAAAAGTTGTGTGAGCATTAATATGCCTGTTGCTGAAATCACAGTAAAGCCAAGATCTCAACTTTGTGGGCAAGGAACACCAAATACCTCTGATGTGGATTCTTCAGTGGACATCAGGACTGAGGTTTCTGATATCACCATCAGTAAGAGATTCTGCAAAAGTACCACAGAACTCTCAGAATACACTTTCACACACTCTTCTTCTATGCTGACTGGCACGCAAAGTAAGGTGGCTTTCTAAGGCATGTTGTATTGGCTTATTGTGTTGTCTGACTAATCTCTGCTTCCTTAATCTTTGGCACTGTTGCTCGTTTTTTTTTGAGATGCATGTTAACATGATCTGTGGGTTTTAAAAGCTGCTGTGTTGCACTGTGGAAAGGCAGCCTTTCATACCTCTTAAAGAGTAGCATGGAATATCTTTGGTGCCTTAAACTTGACTTTCTGCTCAGGTAAGTGATAATTCTGATCCTAGGCACTTGTCTAAGAGTGAGGCAGGGAGTCTGCACAGACCTGCCTGCTGCAGGAGATGTCTTTTTCTGGTTTTTGAAGCATATTTTCTTGGAAATACTTCCAGGAATAACATTAGTGTTACTTTTAAACAGCTGGTGCAATTAAAACTACGATAGTTATAGTAATGAAGCAAGTTAAAGATGACCCCACAAAGGAAGACCACTTAACACTATCTACTATGTTACAGCTGAAGTCTATGAAACATAGCTTATCGTTGAAAAACATGAAATTTCTTGTACTGATAAAAATATCCTGAAAGATGGTCCAAATCTTAATGGTAGGTGTCTTCACAATTAACTTGTAGATCTCCTTCAGCCTCATTTAGAAAGAATTGCTGTTGAAGCACTACAGATATGTTGCCTGTTGCTTCCACCACCAAATCGTAGAAAGATTCAGCTCTTAATGCGTATGATCTCTCGCATCAGTGAAAACGTTGATATGCCACGACTGCATGATGCAATGGGAACACGTTCTTTGGTAAGAGAATCATTAGTGCAGCGTATCTGTTTAAAGAATATGGCTGAAGTAATGCCAAGAATATGAGCAGTATTCTGTACTTCAGGTTTTTGTCTCACTGCAATTATATAGCAATTAATGGCAGATTTTTAGTCTCCAGAATACTTACAAAAATCTGACTTGAAGCAAGCATTTTCTTATCTCCATCTCTATATACTTAAAATACTGCTGTTGCTTTTCTTTACTTTGGGAGGAGAAGGGAAATGATTTCTTAAAGGGATGCATTCAGCTACCATTTAATTTGAACTGTGTTGATGAAGTAGCTATAGATAATCTTTCCCAGGCTAAACATTTGTGTATGTGAAGTTATGGCAAAAACAGTTCTACAGAAGTAAGTTTTCAGCCTACTGAGTTTTAAGACTATCTTCCAGGTCTGAATTTAAACTTTCTTTGGAATGACTTAAAGACTTTTATCAGACAGATTAGGTAGAAAAACAGAGTACCTGCACATGCTAATTTAAAATGAGTCTACTAAAGCTGGAAATATGAAAGCTGTAAAAATGTGGCTTAAAGCTACTTAAAACTGGATCTCAGTGTGTATAAGATCTTGTCTAGGCTGGCTTTGCAGGTTTTTTATCATCTTATTTGTTTCATGTTGGCTAACTGAAGATGTACACTTTTCTACAGGGGAAGAGTTTTTCTTAGTATTACCTCTTTAATATAAGGATTTCTTAGTTGAAAGAATTGTTAGTTTTAAAAAAGCACAAGTCTAACCTTATAAGAAGTTAACCTTATTTCAGATGAAGGTAAAGTTATAATCTGTTTTCCTCCTCTCTTGAGCAATGGTGCAGGCAAGAGAGGTTGCAATGAAAGTCTGTATTGGAGAACTCATTGTGCCACTGTGTAGGCTGGAAAGAAGGCAAATCTCTCCACTGCACATACTAATGATCTGCTAAATCATTCTAGATGATACAGACTTTTTCTCGATGTGTACTGTGCTGTGTGGAAGAAGTAGATCTTGATGAGCTGCTTTCTACACGATTAGTTTCATTTCTAATGGACCATCAGCAAGAAATATTTAAAGTACCAACTCACCTGCAAGTTGCAGTGCAAGATCACATAGAATACATGAAGATGGCTCAGGTTGGTGTCATTGATAGAAGCTAGATTTCATTTGCTAATTGTAGAGTACCTGTTACTTCTGAAGGTGGAATGGGAGACCTGCAAATAAAACTAGTATATTTTGATACAAACCTCATAGATAGATACAAATCATAGATACTATCTACGTTATATATATTGCAATTTGGGATGCCATTGTAAGTTAGTGTTCATGAGTGTTTGGTAGCTGCTAACTGTAATCATGCATAATCATTTGAGGATGTGCAGACCCCTTGACCTTCTGTTTTAGTGCAAATATCAAAAAGAAGAAATCTGTGCCATATTGCCAACGTATTCGTACTGCAAACAAATTACTCCTCAAGAATTTGAAGAACAGAAAGTTTCTACCTCTCAAGCTGCAGTGGCAGAGCTGTTGGAGAACATTATCAAAGATAAAAACTTGTCTGTGAAAGACAAAAAGAAGAAGTTAAAACAGGTAAGGAACTTGGATGTTTCATCTGCTTCTAAAAGCACCTTTGTTCAGGAAGGGTCTTGGTCAGTAGACTGGTGCAGAGCAAGAGCAGACTGTAGAGAGGAATGCTTTTTTTTTTTTAAAGAGTGTTTAATGTGTCTCAATTGCATGATTTGATTGGGATTTCTAAAGACAATGTCTAATACAACATTTGTTAACTGTTTGGCAGTAGTGGTGTTCAAACAACAATTTAAAACCAGTATAAAATTATTTGATGCTGCTGCTCTCCATTGTATAATGTGCAACAGAATTACAGCCTAGTTTCTTGTGCAATTTCAAGTTTACTGCTAAAATGCTGTGGGTAGGCTTAAAATCAATAAGTGATGAAAGCAATCATTTTTTAAGACATCAAGCTCTATCTGTTCGCAACTTTAGTTTTGTGTTTTGTAACATGTATATTGCTCAGGATTATCTGGCATTTCTACGGCCTGCCTAACATGTTGCCCAATACTAGCTAAAATACAGCAATTCTAGCAGGATTTAATACTGGAGGCTTTTTTCCCGAAAACCTTTGGCAAGTATTTGTGACCGATTGAATAGTATCGTACTTGTCCTAGAATCTCCTAAACAAATCTTGTGACTCAAATTTGAAAAAGCAGCTTTTCAGTGCAAGCACATTTCTTTCTCTTTGGAACCCCTCCCCCAGCTTCTGTAACACCACCTTTTGTGTGTGGTGTGGAAACTTTCTGGTCCTGTAAAAGTGAGGGCCGGACTTTCGTGCAAGTTCATTAAAACCTCCAGCATGTAAAGAAGAGTGGTTACTTACTGTTGATTAAAACTTGGAGTGAGAAAGAAGTGATACACAGCGGTACTTTAGGCAGGTGAAGTGAGGAGGGGGAAAGTAAACTGAAATCCTCTAGTGGTAAAACTTGAAGTATGTACTTAAAACTTTTGAGTTCCCATCAAAGTCTAGGAGTGGCTTGTACTGTAAGGACCATATGTTAGCAAGGGGTTTTTTTGAAATTCACAGAACTGCAGTGTTATAGGCTTGCCATTTGTGCTGGGATAGCTGGTGATGTGATAAATCAAAACCTTTTGGAGCAGTTCTTCAGTATTGATACTGTGAATTGAAGAAAGCCAAATACATGGCACTTTCTGGAAGGTCAGTCCCAGCTTGTATCAGCACCAAAGGTTACAAGTAGTGTAATTTTCTGTAGACTGAATCCTTCAGCAGAAAGCTTTGGATGATACACTGGTATATTTACTGTTATTCCTTCTTGAGGTCTTATATAGGAAACAGGCAGAACATCAAAAACACAAAGCTAGATATTTTTATTTGTGTATCTGCAGGAGTTGAAAGATGGCTCCCTTGGCCAAACAGTAAGCTTTCCTGAAAAAATCCCTTCAAAATCAGCTGAATCTTAACTTCTATTTAGGTAAAACAGTCATTGTTGTGATTAGTGAAAGACAGTTTTCCAAGCATAAACTGAACACCTCCTAGTGCTGGCTAAGCAACACAACTTCCTGCAGGCAACTTCCATGCCTTGCTTGGGGATGGAGAGCTGGTTATGCTGTTCAAGCACTCAGCAGCATCACTGTTCCTCAGCCTGGACAACAACTGCAGGCTGTCACCACAGGTGGGGAAACAAACATATACAGCAGGATGGTGTTTATTCTTCACACTGTTCTGTTTGCCCCAGCTAAAAATCCTTGGGAATAAAATGAGATTAGAAACTTCTTTCACTTCAACAGAAGACAAAGTGCCAGGCAAAATTTGACTTATTGGTTGTGAACTGCTGAGTGCAGAAGGCAACAGCTTTGGCCAGGTGTCACAGCAAGTTACTTGACATGCTGAGAACATCCTCTGCTGCTGTGAATCTTTAACAAGGTGATTCATGCTCTGGTTTGATAGGAATGGTTGGACTTGATGACCCGGTGGGTCTTTTCCAACCTGGTGATTCTATGATTCTATGGACTGTACAGCTGGAGTTCTTGGCAGACCAATAATTTGTCCAATTTTGCTATCGTGTTTTCCAGTTTCAGAAGGAATACCCTCTAATCTACCAGAAGAGATTTCCAACTACAGAAAATGAAGCAATGCTATTTGAGAACAAACCCACCATCAAACAACCAATGCTCAGCCTAAGAAAACCAAGGTTTCGTAGCCTAAGATATTAATTTCATCACACTTCAGCTGCTTTTTTAGTTGCTGGTTGTGTGTGTGAATGGTTTACCAAAGGGCACTTGCTATACAGAAACTTGGTGGTGGCTGTGTGTGTAGAAGGAAGAAATGTTTACATAGACACTATGTTGAAATGTGCCAAAATAACTTCGTTTTTTGTGCAGATAACTTTTTTGAATAACTGCTAAGAGAGAAGTAAATATTTATCTGTTTACAAATTATTAAAATATATTGTGTTCAGTAAAATAAATGTGAAAATAAGCATAAAACTATTAGTAACAAAAAAATTATATATGGTTTTCATATGGGGAAACTAACAGTGTGTGTATTATTGTAACTTTTTGAATGTGTCTTCAGGAATTCATGCCCTTTATAGCTTGTGTAGGTTTTTAAATCCATGTATGTTATTAATAAGTGCCTTCCTTTGTATTCTGAAATTATTTGTATTTAAAAAAAACGTTGTTCTGAGTTTGGGGCTAACTTAACTGTTGGTCCTGTTGTTTCCAAGGGAGCCAGAAATCCACCATCAATAAATAATTATCTGACTCTGTAAAATACTTCTGTTCATCTCGTCTGTAACATTGACATAAACATTTATATTATAAATCTTAGGTATATTTTTAACATGAATCACCATCACTGGAGGAATATTAAAGACGTGTGGGTGTGGCACTTGGAGACATGGCTTATTGGTGGACTTGGCAGAGTTAGGTTTATGGTTGGACTTGATGATCATAAAAGTATTTTACAACCCAAACAATTCTGTGTTTCTGCTGTGCCTGCACATGTAGCCTCTTGAAGTAATTGTCACAAAAGCAGTCATTAAAATTAAAACGAACCTCAACTACTCTCTTTACATGGTTTGGAAGTTTTTTGGCATCTCAGGGGGAGGCTGCATTGTGGAGTCTTGTACATGTTTGTACAGTGTTAAGTGCTTCGGTGTTAGGAAGGAGAGTCTCAGCTGGGAACTGTGACTTATTTGGTGTCTTTGTTTATAACTGCTATGGTCTGCCACCATGAGACTGCACTGTACTTCTTTCAGGCTCTCCCTGGAAAAATGAGGCAAAACCACCTTTCCATTTTGCATCTGATGCTCAACTGTGCACATGTGTGTATATGTATGCAATTAACTATATCCCACATTAGTCTGGTGTTGGCTTTATAGGAATGGTGTCTGGCAGAAATTTACTTTCTGATAACCAGGGCATATCTGGCACAATACTGATTTTGCTATGTGTCACGTTGTTCTTTACCTTTGGAGGTGGAAGGCTTTGTAAGTGAGAAATCACAATCAGCCAAGTTTAGGTAATGCTGGTAACAGTTGTGTGTCCTGTAGATAACTTTACGCTTGTATAGGAGGTAACAGATGTTTGTCCTCTGTAACTTCTGTAGTCAAGTACTTAAAATAATCCAGTGCCTGCCTAAACTTGCTTCTAGTTATTCTCAACCTGTCAAGTGTTGTGTAAATGCTTTATTCATTTGTGTTCCAGTTAAGCAACTTATGAGGCAAGCTCACATTTCTTAGGATTTAGCTTCTAAAGAACTGCCCTCATTAATCAGAGTTCTTGATCCATGTTATTTAATGTTCCCTTCTTAGGTTTTGATGGAACTTAACAAAAATGTGAGTAAATAGACAAATAGACTTGCTATGGGACAATTAAAACTTTCCAATGAGTGATAGATACAAATCTAATTTTAATCTAAACCTTTATTTGAGCAATCATTTTTCCTTGAGTGAAAATTTTTACTGGAAGAATTTTATATTTTTTCATATTGCAAAAACTTCCATTCTCAGTGAGGAGCAGCTTGTCCACAGTGAGTTCGCAGTTTTGCCTGTGATTAATCATTTGTGTACAACGTAGCGTGGCAGAATTGCCTGTTCTTTACGTACAGTTTTGTTCTGAAATCTGATGCTGTAAGCAGGAGTTGTCATGCTGTATGCTGACTCAAGATGAGAAAACATTTTTGTGGCCTAGCACAACCCATACATGCCACTAGCAAGACTTTGATGCTGGGGACTTGGGGGAATGGTTTTACTGGGCTCCACTTCCTTTCCCTGCATGAATGTAGTGGAGAGGTGGGCAAGGGGCTTAGGGGCTGGTGCTCAGATTTCAGTAGCATGAAAGACTGTGTGTACACAGTCACAGGGGTTGTCTAACTTGTATTAGTCTGAAATAAAGCTCATACAAACTGTTTTGACTTTCTTTTAAAACCCACTTACAATGGACTATGTTTATTTTAAACCACGTTCAGCAGAGATGTACTTCCCAGGCTGCTGTTCACTGAACTTGCAGCTGATTTGGTAAACTGCCACAGTTGGTTATTTGGGGGTTGAATATGTACTTAGTGTTTTGCATGCACAGTTCCAAAGCTCTTTTCTCTTTTGCCCAAGTCTTTCAGAGCTATTATTTGTGCCTGCCACCTACAGTGCCACCTGGTCAGCTGGCAATCCAGGTAAATATATGCATTGCCTCCCTTTCCTGCAGAGAAAGACGAGATGGGCTGCCGCTTCTGCTTAGCAGTAACTTTTTTTGCTAATTAGTGCCTATAACTCCTGTTTAGTTGTATTAGTTGCAAGGAAGAACAGTTTTATAATGCATTAGTAAATTATACGCTGTTGTTGGTGTTAATGTCAAACCAGGTAAGGTGCCTGGTCTAGCGCTGGCTGGTGTGCAGTGACCCTGGGTGATTCCAAGAAGTCAGCCAGTGGGAGGTTACATGGATAAAATGTTAACAGCTAATCTTAGCATTGAGTCATGATGCAACTGTGGACTCCAAATTTAACTGTATGTGGGCAGCAGACAGATAGAAATGGAAAAATTAGTTCTTCAAGGGGATAGGGAGGTAAGACTGATAATCATAGGATCATAATTTTGGGGGGAAGAAACCTTCAGAGATCATTTATCATAGAATGCTTTGTATTGGAAGGAAGCTTTTAAAGCTCATCTCATCCAACTCTCTTGCTGTAAGCCAGGACATCAACCAGGTCAGGTTGTTCAGAGCCTCATCCAGCCTTACCTTGAATGTTTCCAGGAATGAGGCATCCACCACTTCTCTGGGCAACCTATGCCAGTGTCTCACTGCCCTCACAGTAGAAAAATTTCTTCCTTATCTTTAGTCCTATTTATTCCAAACCTGGTTTAAAATGGGCCTAAGTTGGATTAGTCAGGGCCACGCCGAGTCTTGAACACCTCCAAGCTCTGCAGTGTAATAGCAGAGTGCTCTTTGAGTTTTATCTTCCTGTACCAGTATAAGTATCAAGACCAAATCTCTGAGCAGATGATCTGGCTCATCCCATCTGGGGTCCTGCCATTCAGGTGCCACCTGGGCAGCAGTGAGTGAAAAGGGAGAAAGGTAGTGGCTGGAGGCTGCCTGTGATGACCATCCTTCTCACGTGGTGGGCTTGGCTAGGATAATTTTCTTTGCAGTAGCTAGTATGGGGTTTTGGATTTGTGCTGGAAACAGTTTTGATAACACAGGGATCCTTCAGTCACTGCTCAGTGGCCATTTCAGTCACTCTGCTTGCACGGAGTCAAGGCCTCTTCTGCTTCTCACCCCACCCCACCAGCAAGCAGGTTGGGAGAGCACAAGGAGTTGGGACAGGATTGCTTTAATTGCATCGCCTGTCTTTCTCGAGTTTTATTTCTCTTTATTTTCCTTTTCATTATGATTTTTTATTATCATCATCATTTTATTTCATTTCAACTGCTAAACTGTTCTTACCTCAACCCACAAGTCTGACTTCTACACTTCCAGTTCTCTTCCCTTCCATCCTGCTGAGTTGTGGGAGTGAGTGAGCAGCTGTGTAGTGCTTAGTTGCTGGTGGGAATAAACCACATTTTGCCACCGGGTCTGCAGTGCTGGATCGTGCTCAGTGCTGGTAAGATGCAGGACGAAAACTTGGCTGCTAGTGTGTGAGGCCAAGAACATCTTTGGATCTCTTCCTTCTGAGCCACTGGACGAGGATGCTGTCACCATGGAAACACTATTTTTGTCACATCAATGATTAGGAGACTGTTTTGAGTCCTTATCCTGGTGTTAATTAAAAATCTCAATGTTATTTGCGTTGCTAAGAGGCATTAAGCTTGCACTCAATTTTATGTTGAATGTATTTATTGCTAGAATGCTTTCATAGACACTCATAGACAAATTACCGTACAACAGAGGTTGTTTGATATGAAGGGTTCACGGGAAGCCTTAGTCAAAGAGTTTCTGAATTTTCAACTTGGTAGCTTGTTTTTCAGTTAGAAGCCTTAAATAAACCCCCCGTTGAAAAGGAAATGCTCTGTCTTGTAAAAAGGAAGGAAACAAATACAACACAGAACAAAACCAACCTGTCACTTACTGGTTATAGTACCAGATTGGACTCAGGGGTTGTTCCATGTCTGATTTTCTTCTTTCAACACAGTTTTGATCACTGGAACCCAGCTTCTGTTTATATGGGAGGAGGACCTGAAGGTACCTGGAATTATGAGATGTCTTCATCCTGGTACATGGGCTACCCATGACGGGAAGAGCAGTAATCTTTCTAATCTTGTTAATCTTTGAAATCACTCCTTACAGTTCCATTGTTTTTTTTAAGCATCTGCTGTTACTAGAGGTGGTTCTGTAAAGCAGTCGTCGGACTGGTCCATCACTGCCTGTGCTGCATGTAAAACAAACAGCAATTGGGTTTGATGGCTTTCAGAGTGTGTAGGGCTGTTAACACCCTGTGTAAAACTACTGCTTTATGTGCATTGAACCTTAAGAAATCTGCGTTATGCAGCAACAAGTGCTGCTAGCATGTGCCACTGTACTGAAAGGCACTGAAGTAAAGCAAGGGGGAGGAGAGGGAAAGCAATGGCCCTAAGCAGAAGGTGATGTATGGCTACAGTAAGAGTGGCTGTTGTGGATTGTGATGCTCTGTGATGGTGTCCTGGCTGGTGGGTAGTGCTTTAGTCTGGCTTTACTTGTACCAGCATGTTGAAGCTTGCAAAGACGGCTTTCCACAGAAGGCCAGGATGGAGGAAAAGATGCTGGCATGGTGTATGGGGGCCAGGAATGATAATACTTGATACTGATGTTTTACTTCTTGGGATCTCTAATGTCAGGTCACCTCTCGGTGAAGCACTGATCCCTGTTTGGCAGGCAGGAGCAGAGGAACACAATGTTATGTGGAATTGAGGTGTCTTGGCAAGAAGGGGCAGTTTGTTTCTGCCCTCGGTCTCTCTCAGAGCTGGGAAGGTCTCCCTGGGGTGCAGGGTGCCAGTGAGCTGAGTGGCTATGCCAAGCACCCAGCATGTCACCCGGCACGACTCCAGTGTGCTCCATTTCACTCCTTTCTGGTTTTTTTTCCCTTTGTAATCACTTCTGCTTGGGAAGAATTTAGGTCTGAAAAACATTCAAAGCCCTTTTTTGTGTGAACAGCAAGACAAAACCTCTCAAAGCACAGGGAGGATTTTGGCAGTGAAAGCCCCCTCTGTTCCCAGGGTGCGCTCATTGGTGGGGGCGGGTTTGGGCACAGGGCTCCCCTTGGCAGGGCTCAGCGCCCCTTAAGTACCTGATGCACAGGCACTTGCTGTGCACTTGGCTGCCGGAGGCTCAGGTCCTTCATTAGGGAGAAAATGTATAGCCTGTGAGTATTCCTGCGGGCTTTCCTGTGCCGGAGCGAGTCATCAGTTGCCATCGTGGTGCAGCATTGGCTGGGGGGTTGTTATGAGACAGGAGGTCGGTGCAGCCAGGATGGGAGGGAGAGGTGGGTGTTCCCTATGGAGGGTTGTCCAGGCTGGTACATCCCATACCAAGCCATTATTCTGGTCCAGGGAGGCCAGGGTCACCTCCGTGCTTTGGAGGGGAAGGCCACTGCCTCACACAGACTGTGTCTTTGTGGGCTCTGTGGATCAAAACTGGAACCTAACAAAGAATTCTCGGCTACTCACTCCTTATGCTTTGCTCAAAGAAAAAAGGGGGGGAAAAATGCTTATCCAAGACCTGGGAGATTCAAATTGGATTTTGCATTCTGATATTTCAGGATATCCTGAACTTGTATGTTGGGTGAGGGTGTTTGCATCCAGGGCTGCAACATAGGTTGTTCTGTTGTTATTCCCTATTACTCTATGTGCTCAGGATGGTTTGCAGGTGTCTGCGGTAGCTGGTCGGAGCCTGTGAAGCCTGTGAAGGGCTTTGGAGCCTTGAGAAGCCTCTCAAGTTACTTGCAAGTTGCAAATCAGTCCATCCAGAAAATAAACTCCCTCTCTTGGGGTGGAGGGGTTTCTGAAGCTATCTCAAACCCTGGCTAACCCCAGGTCTGCTGGCCCTTCCAGAGTCGAGCATCCCGCAGGAGGCTACAAGAAGCTCTTTGAGACTGTGGAGGAGCTGTCTTCTCCAGTGACTGCCCACGTCACAGGTTGGTGTGAGCTCCCTGATCTCTTCCTGCCCAGCTGGTGGTCTTGGGAGCTCATGGGCTACTGTAATTCAGAGGCTTTGCAAGGGCTAAAGTACAGGGGTGGAGGTAAAGAACCAGACAAGGCTAGTGCATTTTGGGATAGAGGGATGACAGATTGGATGGGAGATCTTTAGACATTTCACTACTGAATGATTTGGTCTACAGTAGGTGTGTAGGTAAAGAAAATAGCATCATTTAAAGAGATCATGCAGAAGAAAATAGAGTTTGAAGTTTTGTTGTTTTTGTTGACAAAATAAAAATTACTTAGTCTGCTTAGCATGTCCCAATGCTGCATCTTCTGCAGGCAGGATTCCCACCTGGCTGCGAGGAAGTCTCCTGAGATGTGGTCCTGGCTTGTTCGAGGTGGGCGCAGAGCCCTTTTATCACCTCTTTGATGGCCAGGCGCTCCTCCACAAGTTTGACTTCAAGGAGGGTCATGTCACCTACCACCGAAGGTAGGTGGCAGTTTTCCAAGCAAAAAAATAAGTAACTAAGCATTTACCGACTGTCGGTGTCAGGGACAGGCTCTGCTGCCCAGCTCGAGAGAGGCACTGGTTATTTCAAGTCTATGCGGTTATTGGAATATCTCTAACAATGAGGTCACTAAAACTGGCTGAAAATAACAGGAACTTACTCATAGTTAGCAGAAATGCAACTTTTTGTATGGATTACAGAACATCCTGAAGAAGAGGGGAGGACAGACTGGTTGTAGCTGGAGACAGTGACAGAATTATGACATCTCTGAAAACTGAAATGTGTTTTCAGTTAGAAGCCGATGAGCTATTGGCTTTCAGATGTTTGGTGCAGAACTTTTAGACAAAGTGCTGTATTCCCCAGCAGCTTCAGCTCTCCGCCAGGCATCCTCTCCCAGTGCAGCAGTGGGGAGGCGGTTACTAGACCCAGATGAAGCTGCAGGACCTGTGGCTTTCATATGTCTCACGAGGCTCATCACAAGAATATCCATATCTTAATTGCACAGCCCATTGCAGTTTTACAGGTACACCTGTAGCACAACTTCTTGCCCTCCCCAGGTTTGTCAGGACTGATGCTTACGTGAGAGCAATGACCGAGAAAAGGATTGTGATAACAGAATTTGGCACCTACGCATACCCAGACCCATGCAAGAACATCTTTTCCAGGTACCTCATGGGTGTAGATTTTGCAGTGATGTCCTGTGATGCTCCCACTTAAAAGAAGCTCCTGACTGCCTGTCCATTTTCTCTGCTCAGATTTTTTTCATACTTCAAAGGTGTGGAGGTCACTGACAATGCCCTCGTTAATGTCTACCCTGTTGGTGAAGATTACTATGCCTGTACCGAGACCAACTTCATAACCAAAATTAACCCAGATACACTGGAGACAATTAAGCAGGTGGGGTCTTGTACCATGCTTCTAAATACATGGAGGAGTAAAACGGAAATGAAAATGTTTAATAACAGCCTCTTACAACAAAGAAATAGTTGGGGTTTGTCAGGGAAAGGATGCAGAGGAGCAGCCAGCTGTGAGGGTGAGTGAGAGCAGAGCAGGAACGAGCTTGTAAACAAACCCACTGCTGCTCTGAGCAATATTGAATTTGGAGACAGTGGGGGGTCCATGGTCCCTTTGGATTGGGGTTGGCAAACTAGAGCTAGATTGGAGCCTGGACAAAGGGGACCACAACCGGAAGGCTCCTACTAGAGCTTCGCTGCTGCCTTTGTTTACATCAGAGCTAAACCACATTCAGCCTGCGGAACCATGTGTCATGCAGAACACATATTTCGATGTTTTAATTTGCCATGTTACCAATGTCGAGGCTGTGTAGCCTTTTGGGTTGGACCCCAGAATCCCAAACCTCTCCCAGTAAATACATCATCTCACCTGACTCTCTTGAATTACTTGGCTTTGCTGATCTCCTTTTCATGAAATGGACAGTGATTTGGGCTTTGAGAAGAACTTACCACATCTGAAGTGAGATAGTATTGATCTGAAATGCTTTACAGAGCTGCTAACTTCCCATCTCCTACCAGGAAGGCTCCTGACTTTCTGCATCTTCTTCCCAGGTGGATCTCTGTAAATACGTGTCTGTCAATGGGGCAACAGCTCATCCCCACATTGAAAATGATGGGACAGTTTACAACATTGGCAATTGCTTTGGAAAAAACTTTGCACTCGCATATAACATCATACGGATTCCTCCGCTTCAGGCAGGTCAGTTAATTTCACCTCTGAGCAAATGGAGAAGGTCTTGTCCCATAAATCATATTTTTATCCTTCAAATTTGTTCTGTCGTTGAGTTAGATTTTTTGATCTTCTTTAGATTTTATTAGCTTCAAATAGAAGAAATGTTACCTTTAAAACACTTCAAAGTAGTTTCTAAATTATGAACCTCTTTCTGTTAAAAGCAGAAAAACTTTGCTGAGTAAGCACTATAAGTACAGGCTAGTGAAGTGCAGATGAACAACCTCCATAACCCCTTAACTGTCCCATTCCAGACAAGGAAGACCCGATGAACAAGTCGGAGGTGGTGGTTCAGTTCCCTTGCAGCGACAGGTTCAAGCCCTCTTACGTTCACAGGTAACATTTTGTGGGTTCAGAGAGAGACAGTGCAGGTTGGCTGGAGAGAGGGATCCTGCGCACATGTGCTGTGCAGTGTGCTCTGGTGGCAGAACAGCTGTTCCAAGCAGCGAGTCCAGGCTCAGAGTCCACTTTTATTTCCACATCACACAAATGTGGGGTATGTGGGTACAGCATCACTGGCATGGCCTGCTCTACAGATGCGATACACAGGGATTGTTCTTGCATGTGATCAGCAACTAAGATTAGGTGATTTATCAAAACCAGGGTGTTTATATTCCCAACATTTTAAGCAACAATCTGTGTCCTGTGTTCAGTGCTGAAGATTAACTTCTATATGCATTTTGTCCCAACCAACTACGGTAAGTTTGATGTGCTCCCCATTTGTTTAAAAACAGTTTTGGACTGACCTCAAACTACATAGTGTTTGTTGAAACACCGGTGAAAATCAACCTCCTGAAGTTCCTTTCCTCCTGGAGCCTTTGGGGAGCCAACTACATGGACTGCTTTGAGTCCAACGAAACCATGGGGGTAAGCAGTGGTCCATACCAAACTGGACTGTACTGGGTAGCTGTGTGGGCCATTGTATTAGTTTCACCTTAATTTCTCTAATCCTACACCAAGCATCTGCTTGCTTTTCAGGTCTGGCTTCATGTGGCTGAGAAAAAGAAAGGTAGGCTCCTCAACATCAAATACCGCACCTCAGCCTTCAACCTTTTCCACCACATTAACACCTACGAAGATAATGGATTTCTGATTGTTGACCTCTGCACCTGGAAGGGGTGAGTCTTGGTGCTCTTGAGCCTGGGAGCAAATAAGGTTCCTGTGGCATCGTGCCTGCCTTGGCATGAGCTGGTGGGGGCCAGCAGAGTCCCAGCACCAGACACATGGTCCCTGCCCTGGCACATCCCTTTGCTGTTAGAATCGGCCATGGCATTTGCACCAACTCCCTCCAACCCATCTATATTCACACACAGGCTACACAGCATGGAAGTTACACAGAGATACAGAGAGCCTGTATGAAACTCATTTGCCAAGACCTTATTTACCTTTGTCTTTCATAAATGTTAGCGATTACCCAAGGGCTGTTGCTATTTTAGTTCCTGGGGATGCAATGAGCAGGATCTGGTTAAGGTTTGAATGCTACTTTACCTGTTAACAAAGAGAAATGCGGCACCAAAATGGTGGTGTCAACCCCTGCGTTCGCTGCTTTGCCAGGATGCCCTGAGCTGAGGGGGTCCTGGCTGCTGCCACACGGCACTCGAGGAGAAAACCAGCAGTTGCTGAGTTTTCCTCACAGTAAAAAAAAAAGCATATAAGCCAGGACTTGTCTCATTCCATTGAGTTTTAGTAAGAAAATGGCTGCATTTGAATCCTCTTGCTTGCAAATGGCATGTTTGTTTCTGTCTGTGATCCCATTTTTGTGCAGGTTTGAGTTTGTTTACAATTACCTCTACTTAGCCAATTTACGGGCAAACTGGGATGAAGTGAAGCGACAGGCAGAGAAAGCTCCACAGCCGGAGGCTCGCAGATACGTGCTGCCCCTCAACATCGACAAGGTACTGGCTGCCAGCAGGGCTGGGAGATGCCAGTGTCTGCACTGCTCCCCTGTAGGGCTGATGGCCAAGCATTGCTAGTGCTCTGCCTCACCCACTTCAATTCAAATTAAACATTTTAAGGGGCGGAGGGAACTTAAAGTATGAATCTTCAGAGAAACTTTTTATTTTCATTACCTAATCAACATTATTCTGTTTTTATTTCCCATATGTTACTGCTCAAAGCAGAGACCATGGGGCACCAGTTAATTGCAGAGGGTGCCAAGAGCAGACACAGCCCAATTGCGTGTGGTTAAACCCTCCAGCCCCAACTCACCTGTGAGGTCTGTTCAATAGCCAGCCTGGGGCTACTGCAAGAGATTTTCCAATGATCGCTCTCATGGTCCCTGGCGCGTGTGCTGGGGGCTGCGGGAGGATGCAGGTCAGCCAGGTTGCTGGTGGAGCAGCAAAGCTCATGGGCACCGCTGCTTGCGATGGCAATCAAGCAAAGCACCTAACTCCACATGGCAGTGCTTAATTAAAACCTCTGACTGTCTTAAGGAGGGAGAAAAAAACTATGTGTGTGTGTGTGTAAGCAGAGGGAAGGCTGACGTACAGGCTGCCTTTAGCAGCAGACGCTCTTACTCTTACTTGCTAACTCAGAACTTGGAAGCAGCCACTCTCACCAGGCAGTTCTGGAGCCCGATGGGCTTTGCAGTTCATCCCTGATCGATGCAGTTTGCAAGAGATCTGAGTGAGCAGTCAGAGAAACTTGTGTCTCTATTTCTTTTGGGTATTTGTTTCTGTGTCCCAGACTGACACGGGCAAGAACTTGGTCACCCTGCCCTACACAACAGCCACGGCGACACTGCGCAGTGATGAGACCATCTGGCTGGAGCCAGAAGTGATCTTCTCAGGGCCACGCCACGGTGAGACAATGACTCCAAATGAGCACCACCTCTACACCACAGCCCAATAATTCTCACACACTTTTTTTTTTATCGTAGCCTTTGAATTTCCTCAGATCAACTACAAGAAATATGGTGGGAAACCTTACACATATACGTATGGGCTGGGGCTGAACCACTTTGTTCCAGACAGGGTAACTATCAATGACTGGATGAGGCATGTATTTTCAATGACCTTTCAGTTTAAGGACAAGAAGGAGTATTTATGAGATGTGGGGGGGTTGTTTCTTTTCCACCCTTAGCTTTGCAAGCTGAATGTTAAAACAAAGGAGACCTGGGTATGGCAGGAGCCAGATTCGTACCCATCTGAGCCGATCTTCGTTTCCCATCCAGATGCCCTGGAGGAAGATGATGGTAATCCCCATTTTATTTCAGTCTGTCAATGGCATTGTGATTTGGAAAGCTTGTGTCAGCCGTCACCAGGGCTGTCTGTTGCCAGAGCAGAGCACCCAGGCAGTTCCAAGATGAGGCGTGCCTTGATCTCACACCAGTGGGAAGTTTCTGAGGGGAACGTGGGATAGTTAAGATAGAATGAAAACAGAGGAGGAGAAAGACCTCTAGGTGTAGATGATCTGTTGTCCTCATTTCCTAGCACTTTTTCCATGAGGAACTGCAATATTTAAAGAATTCCAGGCAGCAGAAATTTGTTAAATGTAAACTCTTAAATTAAGCGTGCTTTCAAACGCTGCTCCATCCTCCTCATGCAGGAGTGGAATAAGTTCAGGCTTTGTCACTCAAGGACACACAGTTGTATTCATGCTGGGCTCTGCACACTACTTTACATATCCTCAGCCCATGTCTGTTTGTGAAGGTGAGTGGCAGCACTCAACCTGAAAAGGTGTCTGCTTATTCCCGAAATTCCTCCTCTCCAAACAGGACTATATGAGGCTGCAAGAACTACTGGCTCTGCTTTTTCTCATTTATACAGAACCAAATTCCTTACTACCCACTAAGATGAAAAGGGTTGAACCTAGTTCTTAAAAGCTTTCCTTAACTGAAGTAGACAATGTGCATTTTAGGAATATGTTTAAATCTCACTTCCTGGGAGTTAAGCCCCTGCTTGACTCTTCACAAGCCAAGTTAACAGCAGGCTCTGTGCTCACGTTTGTTACCTTCCTCAAGGCTGTGTCAGATGCTCTCACAGACTCTGCTGTATGGTCATTCCTGTGTTCTGCAACAACTGACCCAGAGGGTACACAAATGAACAAACAACCTAAGAGCTAGGACATCCCATCCATTCCACTCAGGGATGACAGGATCCAGAAATGAGTGTCCTGTTGCATTAAACCTCAGGAGCAGGATTAGAAAGAAATTTATCAAGTAATTCATAATGTTGAAAAAAGTTAAAGGACAACTTTGAGAGATACTCCAGTATCCAGTTTGTTGTCAGCCCCTGTGACAGCTTCTCACAATTCCTTTTCACAATAAAAACTTTCCAGTTTTAAAAGAAACTCTATAGGAATTACTCTGCTACTGCACCCCAGGCTGACAAGAACCCAAAACAGTCTGAGAATCACAGAATCATTAGGTTACAAAAAGCCTTTGAGAACATAATCTCCAACCATACCTGTCCTCTACTAAATCATGTCTCCATGCCTTTTAAACTCGTTGAGGGATGTGACTCAACTACCTCCCTGGGCAGCCTGTGCCAGTGCTTGATAACTCTGTCCGTGAAGAAATTTTTCCTAATGTCCCATCTAAACTTCCCCTTATGCAGCTTAAGGCCATTCCTATAACTTGTCACTTGAGAGAAGAGACCAACACCCACCTCTGTGCAACCTCCTTTTAGATAGGTGGAGAGAGCAATAAGGCCTCCCCTCTGGAAAAACAATTTCAGTCTCAGAACTGATGTTCACGCAATAACTGCAGGATTGACTGTGTCCTGTGTGCAAGTAGCTGCTCTTCCTGTGACCGACCCCTGGGAAGGGAGTGGGAAGCAGGGACAGGGTCGTTGCTTTTCTCACCTACAGGGGTCGTGCTGAGCATCGTCATCAGCCCGGGGGCAGGGCCAAAGCCTGCTTACCTTCTGATCCTCAATGCCAAAGACATGAGCGAGGTTGCCAGGGCTGAAGTGGAGGTGAACATCCCTGTGACTTTCCACGGACTCTTCAAAAGAGCATGACTGCTGCCTGCATCACATTGCATTAGGCTCCTTCCAGCTCTGAAGAGGTGCAGCCTCCATTTACAGGCACTCAAATGACCTGAATTTCTTCAACATCACTTTTGTTTGTATGGTTACATCATATCAATTGAGCATTTCAGTTTTATTGATGATTCTTCAAAATACTTAAGCAGGTATTTTCAAATATACCCTTTTGCATAATTTCCAGATGTACTGTTAAAACCCAAGAAGTCTGGGGCTGAGGGGGGAGGTTTTTTCCTACAAAATTAAACTTTTGCCACTGTGGCAGTGACAGATGCAAAAAAATGACAGAGCATAACCTGCACATGATAACAGTATGTAGAACAGACTACTCTGTTATGTGCTTTGAGAAAAGGTAATTTTTAGCCTATGCTGATTTAAATCCCCTCCTGGTCACCCTTAGAGCAATCCAAGTGCAGCCTTCCCCTAAGTGCTTTGTGAACCCAAAGTGGCAGCCTAAGGCTGAGTAGCAGGAAGCATTTTGTCAGTTACAAAGGTGGAAAACTGCACACATTAGCTTCTGTGTTTACTCTTTCCCATTTCTTTTGTCCAAGTGCAGTTTCTTGAGTTCTGGGTTTTATGCTAATTCAGGAGTATGAAAAAAAAAATAAAACACAGTTACCCCTTGGGATGAATTTGCTCCCTTGGAGCACTACAGACTTCTAACTTTGTCCTTCCTTTTCACAAAATGAATTTTCAACTAATGTAGTATGAGGCTGCAGTTCAAAATACAAACTTGTTGCTAATAGAATTAAACTCCCAGGTACTTGTTTGTCTGTGATGGTTTCATATTTTTATTAATGGTTTCAAAGAGTAAGAAAGTCATTTACACTTCAGATTTGCATAGTATATGGTGCAAACTTTAACAGGCTGATTGTTTGTGCATGGCTGCAGTCACATCCTAATGATGGGATGAGTACACGGAGAGATTATCTGATACTTCTGCTGCTCTGTAATCTCTAAGACCTGTGCAATTACCTAATTAAAAACAAAAAAGGAATAGAAGCAATAAGACTCTAAACCAGATAATGAGTAAACCTTCCCAGCTCTGCACTCATACAGTAATGCATTTGTTTGTTCTTTTTTTGTATCAAGGAACAGTTAAGAAGAACAGTTGTTGACTCCATTGTTAGGGGAAAGATGCGTCAGAGCTATGTACTAGGGCAGGGGCAATGTGAAAGAAGCATCCTCAGGATCCCAAAGTTTATGCCAAACATACAGAAAACACTCAACCATTTTAAAGTCACTGTAGTGACAAAAGAACTACTTTTGGAACACTGGGAAGCTGTTTTGCTGTAAAACTCCACTGCAAATACATAATGTGATAATTAATTTCTGTTATTACATAGCTATACTTTTAAGATTCCAAATTGTTCATCAGAAGTTAGCAGAACATCCTCCTCTTCCATATCCATCTTTTTCTATGAAGTCCTCTTTCTTGGTGTCTTGCAACAACAGGGACTGAAAATACACAACTGGTTTTGGTCTTTAAAAGCAAGATAGTTCTCTATATTCCACTGCTGTTGGAGCACAGTCTCTTTTAAAAGCCTATCTTAAACGTGCACATTAAGGATCCGAATAAGCACACACTGTCAGTTCAAAGCTAAACATAAATTCCTTCTATCAGCATGAACTGGGATAAAGTAGTACAATAATGGAAAAAACAGCTAAGCACACAAACATGAAATGAGGTGTGCTGGTAAAAGTTACACAAGAGGAACAATGACTTACTTCAGCTATCTAATATTTTCTTGTTATGCTTCTAGAGAGGCATTCTTGGGGCTCTGGTACTGGAAGGTACTTCTTGGTGCTCTCCCATAAACTCCACTGAATATATTTAACCCCTACGTAGTAGCATAAATGTGTACCATATTTAACAGGATTAACTGATAGCAGCCTCTATTTGTGATTTTTAAGTAGACAGCTTCAGAAGTGGAACATTTTAAGTACTGCTAATAAATAATTACAAAGACAAATAGAACAAAGGCAGTAGCTTTCAGGAAGAATCTAATAGAGTGTCTGTATGCCAACTTAAAAAAATAAATAAAAAGGACAGAGAGGGGTGCATCCCAAATGTAAGCAGCAAATGACAAGCAGGAAGAGAAAGTAGCAAAAAATGTCCTAGGACAAAAGAATGGAAATGACCTGAAAGGTGAAGAGTCTGAACTTAAGACTGAAGCTACAGCTGATTATGCAAGACCAGAAAAGAAGGGATTCTGATAAAGAACCAAGTTGTAAAGATAATTAAAAGGTTCAATAAGGAAAAGCTGTAGTCAAGAAACCAGAAGGTAACCAGAATTCAACAGAAACTTTTAGGATAGGGGAAAAGAAAAGATGAGAACTGCAAATCTCAAATCTACAGAAAACAGAGTGAGAAGTGGGAGAGCTGGCTCTGGGATCAGCATTCTCCCTGACCTTCAGCGAGTAATTTCCTTGTGCCTTTGCCACAAAATCCTATTTAGCTCTAAGGATAAAATGTACTGTAAGAACATATGCAAAAAAACCCCTACCTTTCTAGTATCTTGAGGGAGAACTATACCATCATCCCAGAGCCTAGCAGAGGAGTAAAATGCACTGCTTTCTTCCTCTAGCCTGAAGAAGACAAAGCATTATTTAAAATGTAATAAAACCACCAGGACAATAAAACAAAGTCATAGGAAAAAGGCATATACTTGATCTCAAGTGAACGTGCAGAGCTGTTAAAATTAATTTGGATCCATCAAACAATACATAACAGATCTGATTACTCTGCAGTACAGACCATCCTCCACACTCAGCATATCACCATTGTTTAATATACAGCAAAATATCTTCATTTGGGGTTGTATGGTTTCAGGGCTAGATCGTGGTTTTTTAGTTTTGTTTTTTAAGTCAAACAGCTGTGTTTCCTGGGGAAGATCCTAAGAACTGACATGGAACTACATGGGAATTTTAAATATTTTTCATTAGATTCAGGTTTGCTTTAGTTGTGTGGGATGTGCTGATTGGCAAGACGAACAAAAGTAGGTAATTTAATTAATTAAATCCCAGTGTGACCACAAGGGCTTATATTTCATGTCCTTACTTTTCTGTCAGATGTTTTAGCTCTGATTCATCTCCTGTACAGTCATTGTCCCCAGCTTGTGGGACTGTGGAGAAATGTCTTGGATCCACAAGACCAACTCTTGCATTAGGCCACAGGAACAAAAAGTTTGGACTGAATGATCTGCTGCACTACAAAAAAAAAAAAGCATAGTACAAACTCACTGAAATTAATCACAAAACTACAGCTGTAGGATGACAGAATCAAGATCAAGGCAGAATGTAATACAGTCTAATTTGTAAAGCATCGGTGATATAGTTCCAATACCAGTACAGACACATTACGGTAGCAACCATCACAATCCCCACTGCCTTCAGTACTGCTATTTTATGATTTCATTTTTCCTCCAGGCTCTTAAACCATCTGCAATTCTAAGCAAGCAAAAAGCCATATTGCCCTTACTGGAAGCACGACCAGCATGCATACATAGTAACCTAACTAAAGGAGACGGGTTCTTTGGTCACTGAAAGCAAATAGCGTGTGCTGAGAAAGAGGCAGGACTGCCTCCCAAGTAAGGTCGTTTTCAGATAACCTGTTTTTTTGAGAACTGACTTTAGATTCTTAGACGCAGAACACGCTTTCTGTGATCACATTTTGTGTTGCGTTTCTTACTGTAAAAGTAGTTAAAATAGCAAACCGAGCAAAATGTCTGTAACAACAGCTGACATGAAGTGCTATGAAATCCTGGTAAGGTAAAAAGCCCACTATCAAACCCATTAACATTTATGCTACCCATACCATAGCATAACTCTCGCTCCCATAACAGCCACCGATTACAATGGTGATTTTGGGAACAGCAGCACAAGCAACAGCAGCCATCATGGAGGCCTGGGCTTTTAACTGGTTGGAGTGAGCCTCTGCCTGAAATGAAAATAAAGGTTTTAGATCATAGAATCATAAAGATTATAAAAAACCTCTAAGATCATCCAGTCTAGCCATCAGCTCAATGTCACTGTGCCAACTAAACCATGTCCCATGGTTTACAAAAAATAATTTTCCCAACAATTTTCAAATTGTAATCTTAAAACAAGAACTAGGGATTGCTTGAATTAAGCATAATGAACTAAAAGTGCCATACCTGTGAGATGCTTGTTGGCACTGCTGTATGAGGAGCAGTATTTTGGAAAAAGACGATGGGAATGCTCCGCTGACTACACAGCTGTACGAAATGGCTGCCCTTGAGAGAAGCATCATGAGACAGCTCCCCGTTGTTGGCCACTACCCCCACCAAGTGCCTAAAAACCAGACATATCAGCATTTTTCACCTTTGAACCTCAGAAATCCTGAAACTGTACCTCATAGTGTTCTGAAGGAAGGAAATATAAATATTCGTGTACACACACAGATCTGCCCTTTTACAGGAAATCCAGAATGTAAAAGGATGCACTTGTGTCCTTTAATTCAAGGACCCTCACATACCTAATGAACAAGAAGTCTTATAGCATTCGTGACATGTTAACATTAACATGGATTAATGCCCAGAGGGCAGGTAAAACTTCAGATGACTGGTCAGAGTTTACACTGCAAGACAACATGCAAGGTGCCAGAATGCTGGGCTCTCTCTGATTCCTATAATAAACAACATAGCAGTCAATCTGAAAAGTATGTATCTTACTACCTTTTTTTTCCTAACATGATTTCACCACAATGCTGTATGCTTCAAGAATGTGCTAATAATACAATCTGATCTGAATTGTGCAAAGTTTCATTGTATGCATATTATTCCATCTCCATCATACAGAAAAAGGGATGATAGCTTTCAACTCAGTTTGGAAAGAAACGCTTTCAAAGATGCTGTTTCTTATTTCTTAAGGAATCTGCTGAGACTTCACTATCCCAATTGTCTAGCTAATAATTTTTGTGAACAATCAATCATTTCACGAAGTCATGAAAACCTGTCATTTATAATGACTCTCTGCTGCTATTGCCCTGAGACATGATGAATTCAGAGCTCAGAGACAGAAGATCAGACCTTCCAGAAGTATTTCATTACCAATTCTTGAATGATTCAGAACTTCATAAACTTTGTTACTGAATTGCCATAAAACCTGATGCTGATATGAAAGTTATTTAGACAAATACATCCATGCTCTTTGATAGTGAAATGTTATAGCCTTACCCTTCCACATGGCCAAATCCTGTTACTAATGTTGTTCCATAATTAGCCTTGAATTCCTGGAATCTGCTTCCATCCATCAGACGGCTCAGAATCTGCAAATATAGTCTTTACTACAGACATTTAAGTGAAAAATAGGATAGTTCTGCTAAAAGACATGCTCTGTTCAAGTAGTACAGAGATCTATGTTATGCCAGAAGTCAACTTATAAGAGCACAGAAGGTTCTTCTATGTCTTACACTCCACTAAACCCTCGGGCATTTTGGTTACAGGACAGCGTCTTAAGTATTTGGGGGTGGAGGAAGCAGGAGGAGGGGAAAACAGGACACTTAAAGGAGTTCACCTCCTCTAGACAGTATAGGACATACTGACATAAGAGCAGATGGGGATCAGACGGCATAGTCTGTAACTATCTCTACCAGGTTTTCAGCTTTTATATCTTCCATAATTCTACAGAACTGTTGCCATTCTGCCTTGTTCCAGCTCCAAGGGAGTCTGGCAACTGATTAGGCATTAATATAGAATTGCTCAGGTATTTTCTGATTCTCCAAGCAAGAACAACCTGTTGCTTGTAATCTGGAGTTGCTCAATTCACTCGGGGCAGAGTGAAAGGAAAAAAGAACGCAGTATCTGGCACCTTACCAGTTTTACAGGAAGGCTACAGCTATAATCTTGTGGTGCCAATCCCAAGAGTTCATCAGGACTATACAGAGGGCTCTCATACTCCATGGCCTTCTCTGGCAACGGATCATAATTTAATGTTGAGATAACATTTCTAATATATTCATAGGCTTCCTTTTCTGAAGATGCAAAATGGTCACAACAGCCACTGACTCTAGGAGAGAAAGCAACATTAATTAGTACTGAATTAATGACACATGAATTCTGATGGAAAAAACAAACTGAAGCAAAAGCCTTAACCTGTATGATAAGTCCCCAAACTCCCTGAAAATATGGTGTGATTCTGCTCTTGTATGAATGAGTTGAAAGCAATAAGTCAGTGGAATTTCTGTGCGATCCAAGTCCAAAACAAATGCACAGTAATTCTTCCCTATGACTTTTGCATCTACCTATATGATAGAAACACCATTGAACTTATTTTCATGACCACGCTGTTGCAAACAATATAATAAAGGGAAAAAAACCTCTTCAAATTATTTGAAAATACGCACTTCCAGCCCAGATATAAAGACAGGAACTTGTTATATGTAACCCAGTTAGCTAGGTATCACACTAGTGCTTGGTTTTGTGAGAAAGGTATGGAATCTGGTTACCATACGCACAGCAAAGAATGCCAAGAATACAGAAGCAAGGTCACCCTTTTCCCCTAGTTAGAGGGGAGTAACTATTTGACAACTGAAGGAATCCTTGACACAGAAAAACAGCATTAAAGAAATGGTTTGATAGCTACAAACAGGTTTAATTCTTGATTGCTCATCTGCTACGAAGCCTTCACTAACAGCAGTGGCAGGCAGGCTCTCCATTTTTTTTCTTTGTTTTAGGTGCTTTAACAAGCATTCAGATCCTTCTCTGCAGTGAGTTAGCCTAATGTCTTCAGAGGCAGGCAAAGGGAAAGAAGCCTTACAACCTCTCTACTCATTAGGGGAAAAAAAGGATTTCTTATGCATTTTCCCGATCATCACAGTATTTGAACACACACAAATATTTTTAAATATATATTTGCATTAGAAAAAGAAGTAATACTATCCCTCTTCTACAGCCGGTCCACCTCGGAGGCACAGAGCAATTGAGTTGCCTGAAGTCCTTCAGAAAGTATGTGGAAAAATGGGGAACCAAAACCAGGTTTGTCCGATCCCACCTTCACCTCATAACATCATTTAATTTTACTTCCATTTGGCTGATCTAACAAAAATCCCACACCTGAGAAGGAAAGCAAACAGTGTAATAATTGGTTCCGCTTCTGGCCCTGATCCTGACCTCTGTACCTATGCGAGATTTCTATCAGAAAGAGCGTGTGTGTACACACATACACACACTGTGGAAGCAGAGAGTTCGTGTGGGCAACAGTAAAGCTGAAATTAGAATGCCATGTTACTTTTTTCATTTTTAGGGGTTAAATCTAGCCCCATGATACTCCCACATATATAACTGAGTGCCACCGGCCTTTGTAATAATGCATGTATCATTCCTACTGGGTTTTCTTCACTGCATGTTTTTCAGTCCTTGAGGACCTTACTGGATCCTGTCACTGAAGTCTCTTAGGACACGCTGTTTTAAGATAAAATGACAGCTTCTTTAAAGCTAAGTATGCTGAATTCTCTCCTACTTTTAAGACTTATTTCACGTACTCAGAGTGAAGTTTAGCTCCTCCTAGGTCCTCGGCAGACACATGCTCTCCTGTAGCAGCTTTCACCAGAGGTGGACCAGCAAGGAAAAGAGTACCAATTTTATCTACAATCGAAGTTTCTTCTGACATGGTTGGTGTGTAGGCACCTCCAGCCACACAGGACCCGCACACAACTGCCAGCTGAAAGACACAGAAACAAAACAAACCGAGATGCTGGGGAGGGAAGAATGGAAAGGCAAAACCACGATGTTCATTTCAGAAACACTCAAGACACTACATCACAGCTTAGGGAACAATAAACTGGAGATATGCCAGCAGGAACAACAATGCTGGTTTTGAGAGTTCAATGTTTACTCTGAAATAACCTAGTGATTTGATGCTTCTCCATCCCCATCAGCTGGTAAACACTTAGAAAATCCTTACGGCTGAAGAATTTTTGTATGTAATGTACTATTTGAAAATCTCTTCCCCAAAATAAAAAAGTTAGCTTTGGGATATTTTTTTTGCATGTTTAGGAGCCACTTCTAGAATCTGTATTAGAACAAAACTTTTTCCAGAACTCTATTATAGATACATATGCTGCACTTACTTGCACTCCAAAGGACACTGTACCTGAGGGATTCTCATGGCAGACATTATTGCTTGATTGTAGAAAACTCTGCCACCGTGTGACTTGTCAGGAAATACCTCTGACTGGCAGCACAGAGAAAAGGCAAAGTGAGTTTCAGTATTAACTACAAAAGCCAATGCTTTCTCTTCACTTCATTCTTCCACGAACACATTGTAACCGACTCTGGGAAAGTCACCACTAACAATCACACTTGATGCTTTCATAGACAGCATTCACTATGGAACTTATTCCCCTTACACATTGTGCAACTGCACAAAAATGCCCACGTGTTTCAAAAGCAGGGTTAAGTTTCATAATTCTTCATTACACAATTTATTATACACAAACTGAGATTTTGAATAGGGAGAAGGGGAAGCTCATGTTCACACTTTACCTGTCAAATAACTTCAGTACAGTTTCCCTTTTTACTTAGTGTTGGATACAATTCCTTCAGTCAGGTGAGAACTTTTTCTGTGTTTGCTGACAGTGCAGAAGGAACTACTGTAGTTTCTGCAACAACATGACCTCTGCACATTGCAAAGTAACCTGTGCAAATTCTCCTTTTACAGTAAGAATTTTAAAAAGAACATTTTTTTAAAGGCCATGGAGGTTACTACATCACTTTCACAAACACTATAATAAAATACAGAGTAATCTGACAGGTTTTTTTTAAGTTTAAAATAAATGTATGAAGTCATCTTAGCACACTGGTACACCCACACTCGGTCAGCTTTGTCCCCATACTGATATTCAAATTTCTACACTTTGATTAGATGCTAGATGCAGAATGAGCTGAAGTGACCACCACTGCTACAGACCTTCAGATAGATCTCCTGGACTCTGATTTGTGGACAAAACTCAATTTAAGTATAACAGACAATAAAAGTCAGCCTGCTTAGACAAGAAAACAGTAATCTGAGGTTTATTGCTAAAAATTAATACAATGAAGATAAACATAGGCATATTCTCCTGTGAGGTGGTTCAGGTATTACCTGTAGCGGTAGGAATGCTCCCCCACTGTCAATAAGGTACACTGTTGCCAGCCTGTTCTGCATGGCTATTTCTTGAGCTCTCAATTGTTTCTTCACTCCAATTGGATACACAGTTCCTCCTTTCACAGTTGCATCAAGTGCCACCACCATACACCAGATCCCACAGATTTTGCCAATTCCTGTAATAGGTACCACAGATACTTATCAGGGCTCTCCAGAACATCATAGACAAAGCAGGGAGGGGGCAAATTATAGCTAGGACGTTCTTTTGGTAACACTACATCAAGAAGCTGCAAATTAAGTCGCAAACACCACACAGGGAAGCAATTCATAGCTCTCCTCTGGAATAACAAGCTAAAACCCAGTAACATTTTTTCAAAAATCTAAATGACTGGAGACAGAAATTGAAATCAACTACTTGCTCCTGTTGACAATATAAGAGAAAAATACATAGTTTGACTGCCAACTCTTGAGATAACAGGAAAGGCAATTGAAAATTATCTATATAAAACTGAAAAATGTAACAATCTGTGACAAAAGATAGCATTTCAAACTCTGTTCTTCTAGTTACTTTTTAAACCAGAACCGCTCTTCACAATGTAATGAGAACACTTACCAATTTGAAAAATATTACAAAATAAATGTCACAGCTCCTGTATTTTACAGTAACTTGGTCCTCTTTCCCTTAATAGATAATGGCTTATTCAATACAACACCCTACATTTTTTGAGACAAAATCAGTAATTGGTAAGTAGAATAAATTACTAAATCTAGCAGAAATGAAAGGGTTTTTTTCTTTAAAGGTTTCTACAAGGCTCCCAACAAAAATCGCAGAAGAATAATATGGCAGTGGCTGAACTCTTCCATGCTGACAGGTGCTACTAGACAAAGGTGATGTTTACTTTTCATAGGAAAATGAGTTCTTAAGATATTAAAATATTCCATAAATATTATTACATGAATCCCTTTCCCAGCAAGAACAAACACCTTGCCTTCAATGAGCAAGGCTGGTCACTCTGGGGAGGTGTGCAGCACAGAGAATACAACTAATGCAAGCTGCCTACCATCACTTACTCATCACTGTGCCCAAACAGCGTCTCTCAAATTATATTAAGGACCATATTGGTTCAAAACTCTTCTTCCTTCTGGTCTTGTCTTCTACATGGGCTGCTCAAATCAACACCCTCAACCCATACCCATCTTTAGATCGAATGGCAATCACATTTAAAGCCATAAGCAATGACACAAATGAAGTTTGACTTCCCACAACACTTCATCTTACATTTGCTAGCCATTACCAGTGAGGCACCCAGCAGCAGGGACATCACCATATGGCATATCAAGGCCTGCCAGTGGAGACAGCTCAAGGAAAGACTCATCATCAAGTAGCAACTTCAGGCGTTCACGAACAAACAGCTTCTTGTTTCTCTGAGTATGACGCAAGATGGCTTTTTCTCCCCCTCCTTTACTGACCATCTCTAGCAATTCTGTATATCTGATTTAAGAAAGGAAGTTGCAGTTAATGAAATCCACCTTCACCTACAACCTACCCTTCAATAGACTGAACATAGTACTGAAATGTATAGCACAGTTTTAAAGTAAATGGTATGAGAATAAAAATTAATTCACATTTTCAGATTATTGTTTCTTACAAATTGTAATAAAACCCGAGGTACATTATTTAAAACAAGCATTTTAGTTTCATTATTCAAAAATTGTCTAATAAAGAGAAAAGAGTGAAACAAATACTCTATCTGTAGTTTGTGCTCATAGATATTAAACATTATTAAACCCTGTTATTAAAACATTACTAAACCCCATTATTAAAACATCATTAACCTCCCCTGGGTGTTGCCCACACACATCCAACACACCGTATTTCATAGAACACAATCATACCTGATCTCTGCCAGCAACTCCATGAGCAGAGTACTAACAAGGGGCTGTTCACCAGCAACCAAAGCTAGCTTTGAGATACTGCCCTGCAATATTAGCCTATGAACCTGAAGTTATTAATAAGGCTACTATAATTTGCTAGTCCTACTTCAGCATGGAGTTTATGTTCTTCCATGTTCCAACTGCTTTAGGGAAGAATCCAGTCAAGGGCTCCCTCCTTCATCTCCCCCCAACAAGTCTGTCTGATGAAATTCAGTAACTGGTAAGTAGAATAAAATACTACGCTAGAGGCAATGCACGCTTTGCAGATATACTTTAGAAGCAGCAAACACAGCAATGTCATTAGAATAATCAAGAAAGAAAGTGACTATCAAATGTTATCATCGGGGCAGCATAAAGTACTGATAAAGAACTGAATAAGCTGCAAACAAACACAGTATCTTGAATAATTTGGCCTGAAATAAACCATGTTCTTAATTTATTTCAAATAAAACATTTTTCACCAAGATACATCAACTTCAACTAAAAATACTGTTTGACACAACTATTTACACACCACTCTGCAGAAGACTCCATTATCTTACAGTGCATTCCTGCAGACTGTAGAGATTGAAAAACCTCAGGTGCAAAAAAGGTAAGGATCCTAAATAATGTTGTAAATGCCACCACAAGAGGGCACAGTCTGTTTTCCATAGCTTTGCTTCCAGCTCATGTTTTTTTCTCTGAACAAAGGTGTCTGAATTTTTGCCATCTCATCTTTAAGGACAAACATAAAATACACCTTCCTGCTTTTGTCAGTTAATCACAGTTGATTGCAATAACCGTCTCCTGCTTTTTGAGAAGGGCTTGGTAAATGCATGCATCACCATTTATGTCTTTGTATTAAACATCAAACATTGGATAGATTGTATGGAGGTCTAGAAAAAATACTTCTTGGTAACATATGCAAACCAGTATCACATGGCACTGGTTCAAATGCAGGCTGCAGATAAATTGAGGCATTTCAGGCAACTCATTTGGGAGGGTGATATTTTTAAGTGCAGATCTTCGTAATATTCACTCTGGAGAGTAGCTGCCCAGGAAGAAAGCAGCAAGGGAACTGGCGTAAGATTCAATATAGTTGGGTAAGTAAAACAATGATTTTAATGAGGCAGTGGAACAGGTTGCCCAGAGCAGTTGTGGAAGCCCTAACCTTGGAGGTGTTCAGGGCCAGGTTGTATGGTGCTTTGAGGAACCTCACCCAGTGGAATCAAGGAATCACTAGTTTGCAAAAGACCTTTAAGATCACCAAGCCCAACTGTACCTGTCCACCACTAAATCATATCCCTAAGCACTTAATTTACCTGTCTTAAATACCTCCAAGTATGGTGACTCAATCACCTCTTTAGGCAGCCTGCTCCAGTGCTTGATAACCCTTTTGGTGAAGAAGTTTTTCCTCATGTCCAACCTGAACCCTTCCTGATGCAACTTGATGCCATTTCCCTTTGTACTAACAGAAATCGTCCCTGCCCATAGCAGGGGGGTTGGAACTGGGTGATCTTTAAGATGCCTTCCAAACCAAACTATTCTATGATTCTAAAATTCTATGATTCTAAGACATGCCCAATACCAGGCAGAAATAATTGCACTAGTAGCATCCAATTCCAGATAATTTTTAAGGTCCCTTCCAACACAACCCATTTTGTGATTCCTTTTTAATCTCTGGACTGTTGAATTAGTGTGCTTCCTCTGTTAAAGTTACTAGAAGTGCCCATGAACAACTCTTGCAGGGTAGCAATGTTAGAACACCGCAGTTATAGAATCACAGAACGGTTTGGGGCTGGAAGGGACATTAAAGATCATCTAGTTCCAAGACCCCTGCAATGGGCAGGGACACCTTCCACTGGATCATGTCACACAAAGCTCCATCCAACCCGGACTTGAGCACCTCCAGGAATGGAGCATCCACAGCTTCCCTGGGCAACCTGTGCCAGCACCTCACCATCACCACTGTAAAAACTGCCTTCCTAATATCTAATCTGAATCTCCCCTCTTTCAGCTTAAAACCATTATCCCTCATCCTATCCCTGCAATCCCCAATAAAGAGCCCCTTCCCAGCTTTCCTGGCAACCCTGTAAGTACTGGAAAGTCGCTGTAAGGTCTCCCTGGAGCCTTCTCTTCTCCAGGCTGAACAACCCCAACTCTCTCAGCCTGTCCTCATACGGGAGGTGCTCCAGCCCTTTGGTCATCCCATCATCACTGGTGGCAGTGGTGTCACAGCACCAGAGCTGCCCAGGCGGTGGCTGCAGCCCCCAGATAAGGGCAGAGTTACTGCCAGACCAGAAGCAGCGTGGTGGAAAGCGCCGACAAGCACACACAGCAGCCACAGGTCAGCCCTGAACAGAGATGTAACAGCTTGCACCTCCTCAGACTGAAGAGTTTCTTTCAAATGTCTAGTCTAAATCATAGAATCATGGAATAATTTGCGTTGGAAGGGACTTTTAAAGATCACCTAGTTCCAATCCCCTCTGCCATGGGCAGGGACACCTCCCACCAGATCAGGCTGCCCAAGGCCCCATCCAACCTGGCCTTTAACATCTCCAGGGATGGGGCAGCCACAGCTTCCCTGGCAACTTGTGCCAGTGCTCACCACCCTCGTGGTGAAGAAATTCTTCCTTATGTCTACTCCAAATCTGCCACTCTCAGTTTACACCCATTAACCCTAGTCCTATCACCACAAGCCTTTGTGAACAGTTCCTCCTCAGCTTTCCTGTAGCCCCTTTCAGGCACTGGAAGGTCATTGTAAGGTCTCCCTGGAGCCTTCTCTTCTCCAGGCCGAACAGCCCCATATCCCAGCCTGTCCTCGTACGGGAGGTGCTCCAGAGCCGCGGTCCGTACCTCCTGAGGGCCGCTTGGCTGTTGCTGAGATTGTCCCGGAACAGCCGCTGCCGCTCGGGGGGGACGCGGCCCGGCAGCGCGGGGAAGAGGCTGCGCAGGGCGGCTCCGGGCCCGGAGCGCAGCCACCCGAACCCCCTCATCGCGTCGGACCCGGCCGGGACACGTCCGCCCTCTGCCCCGGGAGAGGCGGCACCGCTTCCCGCCCCGCCCCGCACGGGAGACCGAAAACACCGCCCAGAAATGCTCTGGGGTTCGTTCTACGGGGCTAGACGCGCCCTCTGTCAGGGCTGGGCAGCAGGAGGGGCGATACGGACTAAGTGTGGCTGGAAAGCTGCCGGGAGGAGAAAGACCTGGGGGTGTTGGTTGACAGCGACTGAACATGAACCAGCAGTGTGCCCAGGTGGCCAAGAAGGCCAACGGCATCTTGGCTCGGATCAGAAAGGGCGTGACCAGCAGGTCCAGGGAGGTTATTCTGCCTCTGTACTCGGCCCTGGTGAAACCACCCCTCAAATCCTGTGTTCAGTTCTGGGTCCCTCACCACAAGAAAGATGATGAGGCTCTGGAGTGAGTCCAGAGAAGAGTGGCAAAGCTGGTGAAGGGTCTGGAGAACAGACCTTATGAGGAATGGCTGAGAGAGCTGGGGTTGTTTAGCCTGGAGAAGAGGAATGGCTGAGAGGAGACCTCATTGCTCTCTACAACTACCTGAAAGGAGGTTGTAAAGAGGAGGGAGCTGGCGTCTTCTCCCAAATGACAGAGGACAGGACAAGAGGGAATGGCCTCAAACTCTGCCAAGGGAGATTTAGGCTGGACATTAGGAAATAAATTTTCAAGGAAAGGTTCACTGGGCACTGGAACAGGCTGCCTAGGGAGGGGGTTGAGCCACCTGCCCTGGAGGTGTTTAAGGCATGGGTGGATGAGGTGCTGAGGGGCATGGTTTAGTGTTTGATAGGAATGGTTGGACTCAATGATCTGGTGGGTCTTTTCCAACCTGGTGATTCTATGATTCTATGAATCCTGGACGGCCAGACTGGAGCTGGGGATGGGAAAATCCCTGGAAATCCAGGATGGGTTTCCCACTTAGGTGCATATGTATAAGTTTCCCCAGAAATCTTATGCATGTTCTATTTCTTTCCAAAGTCTAATTGCAATGTTATGAACATCACAAAACTCTTGGTAATTTGGAGCCGGCTCCAGCTCTGCTTGACCTTGCCTTTGAGAGATTCCAAACAGACGCATCTGCTCAGCACAGAATCACAGAGTCACAGAATCACTAGGTTGGAAAAGGCCTCCAGGATCACCTAGTCCAACCCTTCCTATCAACCACTAAACCACGTCCCTCAGCACCTCATCCACCTGTCTTTTAAACATCTCCAGGGATCACACTGAACACAAGATGTTATCATCTCTGTGAGAATTAATTGATAAGTTTTGCTGTGGCTGGCTAGTATGTTTAATTGCCTCGTCATATAAATCTGTCTTGTAAGATGTAGCTGGTTATGGTCAGGAGGTAACCTGAAGGGAATCTCTAGACAGGGTTGGATGGTCTAAAAAGAATGAATGTTCTTTGAGGATTTACACAGATCTCTGTCTAAAACTAATATATATACCCACTGCTTTTGTAAGAGGTTATGCCTTTTTCAGAAGGGCATCTGATTCAGCATTGAGTTGTAAAATAAAAATATTATTGCCTTTGCTTCAAAGACTTTGTCCATTTCAATATTTTACCAGTGAAGGAGTGTTTCTTGCACCTCCAAAGAATGAACAGTGGCTGGAAAAACACTGTTTAAAACAAAACATGCTACCGAAGGGACATTCTGTCTTAACTTTCAAAAAACCCCACAGTTATTTAGATGAAACTTAACTTTACTTTAGCTTCAATCAAAAAAAGTTTCACCTTTTATAATAGTAACCACTTCTTTTATCACATACAGGATGACCACAAGATGTCTCATTCTCAACATCCTCCTTCTCTGCGGATCATCCCACGGCCTGCTGGGTGCTCTAGGCAGGTTGGAAGCCGTTTGGAGCAGGAACTTCTCAGTCAAAATGCCTGGATGCTTTCTAATCATGTTTATGTTTAAAATATTAAAAGGAATCTGATTTTTGTGCCCCTCCAAACCTCATCCTGTCCCTGAGCTGCCTCAGTTTGCTATTGTCAGTTGTGGCATAACCTAGAAATCACTGCTTGTTGCCTTTCAGCGACTTCATTAAAATGTATTGCTGCCAGTGAGCTCTGTACCATACATATTAATAAGGCTTTGTAGCGATAATTAAGCAATGACTAATATGTTGGTGAATGTAAGTATCCAGCATACGCAGAAGAAACATTTTTTAGGTAAATAAGTCATATATGTTATTTAAAAATCTTGGTAGTAGTAAGATTTGTTGAGTTATACTAATGCAAAGTAATCTTTTTCCCCCCCTTTTAGAGTATGTAGGACTGTTTAGGATCATTGAATCATAGAATCATTTAGGTTGGAAAAGAAGTCATCAAGTCCAGCCATCAGCCCAGCACCCACCAAGACATATCCCAGAATGACAGCCACATGATTTTTTAACATCTCCAGGGATGGTAACTCCACCACTTCCCTGGGCAGCCTGTGCCCATGTTTTACCACTCTTTCTGTAAAAAACCTTTTCCCACTATCCAGTGTAATCCTCCCCTGATGCAACTTGAGACCATTTCCTGTCCTTGTTATCAAGAAACTCTGCTCAGGTGGGTCTGTGGGAAGCAACGTCACTGCCTGGAGTGGCTTCAGCTGTCCTGGGATGTTCCAGAGCTCACCTGCTGTCCTGAACCCTGTGGCAGGCAGGTGAAGGTCTGTGTTGAACCCAGGGAGATCCCAGGGAAGAGCAGGCAATGCTGCTCTTGCAGGCAAACATAGTTCTCAAGGGCAGCGCAAACACTCCAAGGGAAGAAGAAGACCATGCTAAATCTGGGGTGGGATGTCTGCATTTTTATAGAATCCGTTTATAAAAACAGAATAGCAGACCTGATTTACACTTTCCTAAAATGCTCATTAATTCTGTACCAGCCAGAGTCAGGCAAATGGTGGGTGTTTGATATTGGTAATGAAACTATAGAACAAAACCCCCGATCCATGCATGTGTGGTGGGTGCTGATGCTGCTGTGGAGAGGTCCTCAATGTAGCTCATGTGTGATGTTAGCTGCCTGCTACACCATCCAGGCTGATTTGGGACATTCATGATGGTTCTTGTTGTTTAGTTGTTTAGTTCAGGTCATGTCTCACTCCTTCCATGGGGTAATCAGAGCTCTCTTCTTGCAACAGTTTGAGAAACTTGTAAAGAGCTGAAGATGACAGAGACACTTTGCAGCTTTTTATAGAAGGCTTGCATTTCCAGTGGGATTTCATGTGAATTTTTATGCTGTCTGTGGTGCAGGTGAAGAAAAGAGTGGTGACAGAAATTCCTGTACACAGGAAAATGCATTTGAAGAGGTCTGAACTTCAAAGAGGTGATGATGGCAGTGAAAATGCTGGGTGTTCAGCTTGCTGAAGAAGGAGTTACTGATGGAAATGGTTGAATATATATTTAAAGTGAGATTTGTTCTCCCCATTTTGTTTTTTTTTAAGTTGACCCATATAACATTTCCCTGGATTCATAAATTTTTTTTACTCTACTCTATGAACGTATCAGAGGTTCAATTATAATTTTCATGCTTCTTATTTCATTTTCCATAATTGTTAGACTTTCATAAGATAATCTCTAAAATGCTAGCATTGCATTGAAATTTAATTTTATGTGATCTTAATTTGCAGATGCATTTTAAAATATCTTTTGCAGTTAATGTATTGGCTTGTATTATTTTGCAGGTTTTCCAGTAGATAGAATCTGCGTTCAAGATCAGAATATTCTGTATGTAATACAGATTGCTTTCACTCAGGCTTAAAAGGGGATTAAACATTCTCATGACAGCTGAACACTGCTTGCTCAGAGTAAAGAAAAAAGAAACAGTCTTCATAGCATTTCAGCTTCTACATGTATCTAAGTGAGTGTTTATCACAAAAAGAAGGCATTGGTCACCGGTTTTTTTTTCTGCTGGGAGGCAGCCTGGGATAAATTACAAATCCTGTAATTAGGAGCCAATAGATTCTAATTGACTTATGTTAGTCCTCAAGCCAAAATCTAGTCTTTCTCTCTTATCATGGCATGGAGCATCCTTTGTTTAATGAATACTGAAGGGAAATTGAGTGAGGTACGAAAAAATAGCTCTTCTGAATGGATGCAGGCTTGTGCAAGCATTTGAAGTTGTTATTTTAAGTGCTTATTTTAGTGACTTCTGAGCTGAGTGTTTAGAATATATAGAGTAGCATTTAGGAAAAATGTTAATGTGGTTGCTTACTTTAACCTGAGCTGCAGCTGTGCCAGAAAAGATGCCATTTAAGGAACACTAAAGCTTGGAGTGAAGTTTTTACCTAACTTTATTTAGAACTTGCTGGAGTGCACCGGATGCTGGGGGAAACCAGAACACATTTCTTGTATTGTNAGAGTATGTAGGACTGTTTAGGATCATTGAATCATAGAATCATTTAGGTTGGAAAAGAAGTCATCAAGTCCAGCCATCAGCCCAGCACCCACCAAGACATATCCCAGAATGACAGCCACATGATTTTTTAACATCTCCAGGGATGGTAACTCCACCACTTCCCTGGGCAGCCTGTGCCCATGTTTCACCACTCTTTCTGTAAAAAACCTTTTCCCACTATCCAGTGTAATCCTCCCCTGATGCAACTTGAGACCATTTCCTGTCCTTGTTATCAAGAAACTCTGCTCAGGTGGGTCTGTGGGAAGCAACGTCACTGCCTGGAGTGGCTTCAGCTGTCCTGGGATGTTCCAGAGCTCACCTGCTGTCCTGAACCCTGTGGCAGGCAGGTGAAGGTCTGTGTTGAACCCAGGGAGATCCCAGGGAAGAGCAGGCAATGCTGCTCTTGCAGGCAAACATAGTTCTCAAGGGCAGCGCAAACACTCCAAGGGAAGAAGAAGACCATGCTAAATCTGGGGTGGGATGTCTGCATTTTTATAGAATCCGTTTATAAAAACAGAATAGCAGACCTGATTTACACTTTCCTAAAATGCTCATTAATTCTGTACCAGCCAGAGTCAGGCAAATGGTGGGTGTTTGATATTGGTAATGAAACTATAGAACAAAACCCCCGATCCATGCATGTGTGGTGGGTGCTGATGCTGCTGTGGAGAGGTCCTCAATGTAGCTCATGTGTGATGTTAGCTGCCTGCTACACCATCCAGGCTGATTTGGGACATTCATGATGGTTCTTGTTGTTTAGTTGTTTAGTTCAGGTCATGTCTCACTCCTTCCATGGGGTAATCAGAGCTCTCTTCTTGCAACAGTTTGAGAAACTTGTAAAGAGCTGAAGATGACAGAGACACTTTGCAGCTTTTTATAGAAGGCTTGCATTTCCAGTGGGATTTCATGTGAATTTTTATGCTGTCTGTGGTGCAGGTGAAGAAAAGAGTGGTGACAGAAATTCCTGTACACAGGAAAATGCATTTGAAGAGGTCTGAACTTCAAAGAGGTGATGATGGCAGTGAAAATGCTGGGTGTTCAGCTTGCTGAAGAAGGAGTTACTGATGGAAATGGTTGAATATATATTTAAAGTGAGATTTGTTCTCCCCATTTTGTTTTTTTTTAAGTTGACCCATATAACATTTCCCTGGATTCATAAATTTTTTTTACTCTACTCTATGAACGTATCAGAGGTTCAATTATAATTTTCATGCTTCTTATTTCATTTTCCATAATTGTTAGACTTTCATAAGATAATCTCTAAAATGCTAGCATTGCATTGAAATTTAATTTTATGTGATCTTAATTTGCAGATGCATTTTAAAATATCTTTTGCAGTTAATGTATTGGCTTGTATTATTTTGCAGGTTTTCCAGTAGATAGAATCTGCGTTCAAGATCAGAATATTCTGTATGTAATACAGATTGCTTTCACTCAGGCTTAAAAGGGGATTAAACATTCTCATGACAGCTGAACACTGCTTGCTCAGAGTAAAGAAAAAAGAAACAGTCTTCATAGCATTTCAGCTTCTACATGTATCTAAGTGAGTGTTTATCACAAAAAGAAGGCATTGGTCACCGGTTTTTTTTTCTGCTGGGCGGCAGCCTGGGATAAATTACAAATCCTGTAATTAGGAGCCAATAGATTCTAATTGACTTATGTTAGTCCTCAAGCCAAAATCTAGTCTTTCTCTCTTATCATGGCATGGAGCATCCTTTGTTTAATGAATACTGAAGGGAAATTGAGTGAGGTACGAAAAAATAGCTCTTCTGAATGGATGCAGGCTTGTGCAAGCATTTGAAGTTGTTATTTTAAGTGCTTATTTTAGTGACTTCTGAGCTGAGTGTTTAGAATATATAGAGTAGCATTTAGGAAAAATGTTAATGTGGTTGCTTACTTTAACCTGAGCTGCAGCTGTGCCAGAAAAGATGCCATTTAAGGAACACTAAAGCTTGGAGTGAAGTTTTTACCTAACTTTATTTAGAACTTGCTGGAGTGCACCGGATGCTGGGGGAAACCAGAACACATTTCTTGTATTGTTAGACCAAAGGCAGGAAGGTTCCCACAGAGCCCTCCTCCTTAGGTAGCTTCTGTTTCTTATTTAGATTTTTTTTTTAATACCCAAGAGCTTTTAGTGGTGTTCTGACAGTTGTGGCCTGGCAATTTGTCTAAATTAAAGCAGGTTTTGTTTGTTTACTTAAAACTGCTAACAGGCTCAGAAGTCCCACAACATTTTTCAGGGCTGATATTGTTCTAAAATAGATACAATTGATTCAAAACAAAATTGATGAAAAAGTAATTTTCTTTGCTCACTTGATATATTTACATCTCTACAAAAGGAACGGCTGATCCTTAAAGGTATGCTGACCATAGTATCTGGAGTTGATATGAAATGTTAAGAAGCTTGTTTTAGTTGCTGGAAGATACAAGAAAACACAAGGAGTTAAATGAACTAGTTTAAAGATGTGAGACTAAATGCAGGAGAAGTTGGGAGCCAGATCCTTGGCTAATGTAAGTAAATGCAAGTTCCATTGAGCATATGTCAGATGAAGGGCTGCTTGCATACTATTTACCATCTTATTTTGAATGATTTGAGGTTTTATTAATGCCCGCATAATAAGAGATGTGAAGAGCCAGATATGCCTTCACAAACTGTGTGAAAAGTTGGGGAGGATCAGTTGAGTCATGGAAGTTTTCTTCACATTTGTTCATTACAGCTAGTAGAGCTATGAGACAGTAAGTGTATTACAGCACCTATAAAAAAACACATATTAGCATCAAACTCTTATCCACAGTTATATCTCACAAAATTAAACACAGGATCACAGTGGTTTTTAACTCCTGTTTAGCCTTTCTGCACTCTCAGGAGAAGCACGTGAAAACTGCTTTGAGTGAATGAAGCTAGTTTGTGGTCTAGGAGCACTCCTATCCCTTCACTGCTGGTTTTCTGATGACAGATGCCATGAGATACCAGCTACCAGCTGAAGTGCCATGAGATACCAGCCGCCACGGCTATACAGAAAGGAGCGATTGATGAGCAGAGGGTCTAGGAGCTCTGAAGGGTTGACTCCTGGGGTGCTTTGACAGTGGTAGGGCTAACCTCCTGTGTAGCCTCAGGAGAAAGGGGAATAGAAAGGAAGGTAGTCAGTGACAGGCGTATGGCAGTGCTTAGCTTTTTAGCGTTTTTAGCTTTTGAAGTTAGCCACCTCTCTGTTCCTTCGTCAGAGAAATGCCATCTCCTGTTGGTGGCATGTCCTGTGGCAAAGAGAGACTAAAGGAAGAAAATCTGTAGTTTGAGCTCAGAATTTTGGCAGCTGGGAGGTATTAGACCTCATAATTTACCTTTTAAGTGAGAAGACTGTTATGTAGGCCTCTATGTGTGTTGGAAATACTTTAAAAAAGAAATTCCCAAAGGAGTGAATTACTATGTAACTCCATTCCTACACGGAATCCTTCTGCCTCAGACTCTGCCTCTCTTCTAAAAGTGCTGGGAGACTAAATTCCTGGGAGAGATTAAAGGGGATGAGGGAGAGATATTAGAGTGACAGTCCAATTCACGGACGTTGGATTTGGCATTTGTCTCTTGCCACAAAGAGCTTACAAAACTGTGAATAATTACATAGTAATTACAATTGTGGGAACACAGCTTATTTGGAGAAGACAAGGAGTGTGTACACTTGCTTACATTACTGAAAAATGTGAGTTTCTGATTTGTCTTACTCCTGCAAAATATGCACAGAGTGAAAAGAGCAGAAATTATATTCTAGTTAAAGCATAATCTAATAGCGTGTACAATTCACCACTGCAGGACCAGAGTCTGTCCTGAGTTGCACTTACGTGAGCTGAAGAGAATAGATTTGATTCTGAGAATCCAAGTAGCTGGTGGTGACACCCAAAACAAAAAAACCCAAAATAAAACAAAAAAATTCATGGGTTGAAATGGCAGAGCTGGCAAATAATTTGTTGATTTCACCTGTACAGTTATCTGAAGTCACTGAATAGCTTCTGAAAATCTGTCCTACAGTTTCAGCACACAACTCTGTAAAGACCTGTTGCTTCCTGGGTTTTAAAGGCATAATCAAAAGTCTTCTGAAGTCATCAGAAAAAATTTTAGTCATTAGAAGAGATGTAGATTCAGTTTCAGAGACTGGTTGCTTGCTGTTATATTATTCCAGGGAAGAGCTGATTGATTTATTCTCCTTTGCAAATGTTCAGTGATGAAAGCCTCATGCTGTGTTCAGCTGTTTAGAGTCCCTTGAACATGGTTTTGTAAAGCGATTTCTATCTAGTAATTGGTAACTGGATGTGGTTAGGGTAGTTAGATAAACATACAGGAGAAGGGGATGAATCACTAAGAAAATATAATATTGATGCTGTAGGAACTGCTGTTACGTACAGCACATTAGTGGCAGATGTGACGTATTTGTTTTCTGTTGTCAGTGAAATGTTACTTGAAAGAAGAATTGAGTCTGAATATAGAATCATAGAATCACCAGATTGGAAGAGACCCACCGGATCATAGAGTTCAACCATTCCTATCAAACACTAAACCATGCCCATCAGGACCTTGTCCTCTTGTGTCTTAAACACCTCTAGGGAAGGTGAATCAACCACCTCCCTGGGAAGACCGTTCCAATGTCCAATGACCCTTTCTGGGAAAAACTTTTTCCTAATGTCTAGCCTAAATCTTCCCTGGCGGAGCTTGAGGTCATTCCCTCTCGTCCTGTCCCCTGTCACTTGGGAGAAGAGGTCATCACCCTCCTCTCTACAACCTCCTTTCAGGTAGTTATAGAGAGCAATGAGGTCTCCTCTCAGCCTCCTCTTCTCCAGGCTAAACAACCCCAGCTCTCTCAGCCGTTCCTCATAAGGCCTGTTCTCCAGCCCCTTTACCAGCTTTGTTGCTCTTCATATGTAGTTACATGTAGGTGGATATCTGCATATCCACCACACCTTCTTGTTGCATATGTTGTCTCCATTTAGACACTCAACCTGTTGTTATCTTTTAACATACCCCGCTTCTTTTTACACACTCTCATAGAATTTGACTCCCTATTCCAAGGTCACACCAGAGAAGTTTCTATTACTGTAAATGTCAGTGTAGAAGCATCCTTAAAAGCCCCTAGAGTAAATGGTTTGTGTTAATGTAAAGAGATGTTTCTGCCAGTGAAACAGCATTATAATTAATGGAGCACGTTGGCGGTTTCTGTCAGCAATTTTTGCAACCATGTAACATAGAAAGGGGCAAAAATACCATTTACTGTGTTTTGCATGCCACATAAAGAGGACAGAGTGATATAGTACCAAAATCACAAAGAATAACCCTGCAAGTAGTTTTCTGTCCTTCCTTTTGCACTTTTTCATGTTCTTGGTGGCTGCACTAAATCTACTTGAAGAATCTTGTGCTTCTGGTGGGTACTTGGACTGGGACTCCTCATTAGGTCAGGGGCTCCAGGTCAGCCTGATGGATCCTTCAGCAGATGGAGCCCTCAGCCTTCATCAGGGAGAGAAGAGGAACCGAGGCAGAAGTTCGATGCCAATATTTGCATGCATCCAGGTAAAGAGTTTATTCATTCCTGTTTGCAGTGTTGAAGATTTAACTATTTAAAAGGCCTAACTAGATGACAAATCAGATGTTCAATCACCCTGTTGCAACTGAGATAAAAAGTGTGTAAGATATATGCATATCTGCTGAAATGAGTTCTTCAATCCCCTAGTGTTTATTTTATTTGTAATTGTGAGAAACGCTCCTAAAAATATGAAAAAGGACAAAGTCTTCGAAGCAAAGATAATAATATTTTATTTTACAATTCAGCGCTGAATTGGATGCCCTTCTAAAAAAGGCATACCGTAGAGGCTGGTCACAGGTTTTTTATACTGGTTGAACATGTGTATTCAGACAGACTTTGAGATGACCCCCCTTTGTGTTCCTTATGGTCTTTATCTTGTCTCCTTCCTCATTGTCTCTTCTTGATGAGTTCAAGTCTGCCTCGTTAAAATAAGTTAAATTCTTGTTACAATCACTTCCTTCCTTAAGCTGTCCAGGATTTACATACTCGTTACAAAGGCATGCAAACCATCTTCAGCAAAAACCATCAATCAGTTATCACAGTAATGAAAACTTTTGTACAGAAGAAAGATGGAAATTCATTTCAGAAATGTGGTTAACCCCTTCCCTTCATGTGCGTGCACCTAGTTCATTATTGCCAGTCCCTAGTTCCCAAATGCTTCATCCCACTCTGCCATGGCTGAGTCCTCAGTCCTTGGCAAAGCATGTTTTGAAATCATGGAACTAATTTTTTGAAGACAAAAACCTCCTGTCTGAGCTTTGAACTCCATGAAATTTATCATGATTTGTAGAGTATCTCTCCTCAAATTACTTGAGCTATTGCCAGAGCAGATACTGCAGTGGTACCATAAAATCCTTCTCCAGTTGCTGTTTTCCTGATCTACTTGGCACAAAATGTTATCTTGACTTCTACTTACTATTGTATATTATGAAGGGATTCTTCTTGCTGCTACTTGTCTTGTCAAGCATCCAATAACCAGTAACATGCAAATTCACATTTTGAAGTAACAGAAGAATAGGGTGCACAAACAACAATGAGAAGCAGTGTGCTGCAAAATCACTTTAGCATTTACATCTCTGGCAAGCACCAGGGCTAGAAAACCACAGTCTGTATGAACCGAGGGATTATCACATCAAGTAGCTTCCATTGTTCCTGCTGGTAACCACCTATGTGAATATTTACAACTGAAATGGAAACATTAAAAAATAATAGTCATCACAGATCCTTTCATCTGAAGCTTATGTTTTTGGAAATCTTTGCAGCAAGTTCTGTTGTATTTTCATACTGGAATTGTTTCATAATTGGTTTGAATATAATCCCTTGCAATACTGTATAGCGATACACTGCTTTGTTATGTTTTTTGTTATTGTTAACATGTTTCTCATAGTTTAGTGCACTCCAAATGAGGTGTATGGTTCATGACATTCGGTATGAAACATAATGAACAACTAACAATGTCAGAAAAAAAAAGAAAAAGAAAAATCATAGTCAAAACACCCTCTAAAATATTAAGGTACCTTTTAAAAGACTGATGGAAGGATTTTGAATTCTTCAGCCTCCTGTGGGTTACCTGTACCATACAGGCTAGTGACTTACTTGAATCATCTTCCCCCTGATATCACTGACTTAACTGAGCTGTAGTGTGAGAAACATTTATTCAACAACTGCAGGCATTGACTCTGTGGGGCAGCTCTTCAGATGGGCTGAAAAGTAAGGACTGTAAGATTCTCTGAGATTGTGCAACACAGCCGTTAAAACACAGTTAGGGATAAGGCCTTCTTGAAACCTCAAAGTCATTGATTTTTATTCAAAATCTTTTTGAACTAGGGTCGCCCACAGTTCTTTTGCAGCTCTCAGCCTCACTGTTGTACAAAAGAGACCTTCAGATTTCACCCATTTTGTCTGACAAGATCCTTTTTTCAGTGTTCATCATTCATGACCACAATTTGATCATTTAGGATGACAAAAACCACCTAACAGTGGGCTCTCAATTCTAACAGGGTCATTTTTAGCTGGTATTGTTAGTGATAAAGTAAAAAAGGAACACAGGCTTTCACATTGTAAGCAACCTGGTGCATTTAAGAAGTTTTTCTGGATAACCGGATGAGTATCGCTAAAGAAATGGAAGGAAATCTAAATTTTGTGCTCGCAAGATACTTTAATCCAATACTTACAGCAACACTGTAAAATCAAGACTATCAGAGAAAGAGCTCTGTAGCTGGAAGTGGAAACCTGCTGGTTCCAGACCTGGCCTTGCTGTGTGACAGTAAACACATGACTTACTTAGGTTGTCGTGGTTTCCTCTGCTTTTGACACTGGGATGAGGAGTAACTATGAATTAGAACAGTATTTGAAATTATGAATTTTCATTTCTTTCCTTGCTACAACATGATCACAAGTGATCTGCTGTGAATTTCTTCAGTGCAATATTCACAACTGTATTTCATATTTATAATTGGCCAAATAAACCCCATGCCCATTTCTGGTTTGTGATTTTTTTGTTATGTTTGTGATATTTCATATATAAATGCAATATCTAAATATTCTCAGAGTTATCATACTAAATTTTGAAATGTGCACAAAACAATAACAAGACTTAAGTAAAAAAAATTACAAAGTCTTCCAGTATTTCCTGATTTATAAGTGACAGAGATAATCAGCTCTGTGTGAATCACACAGGTGGGAAAACTAGATCATCTGTCACATTTCCTTCCTCTGAATCTTAAAAATAGAAAGCGGAGCTGGCTCAAGGGCACACTGCAAGAAAATGCATCTATATTTTAGAGAAACTCTGGGAAACAGAGAGATGTACAGCTTTGTGCATTCCTGAAAACTCTTTTCATCTGAATTCTGGTCATCTGAGACCTCACAATTTCTTCCAGCATCAGGATGGTACCATGATGTTATTCTATAGCAAGGCCTGTGTAACTGTAGTTAGAATTCACATCATCCCTGGGTACCTGGTTAATCAGTCAGATCCCACAGTGACTCTGCTAAGATTTGGGTTCATTTCTAAAGTGTAGCGCATCCAGAGACTTCCCACCATTCAGCCTATGTTAGATCTCTAATGGCATTTCAGTTTGATATCTAATTATTGTCCAGATTGGAAAGAAGGAGGGAGACAAGCGTGGAGGGTTTGGGCAGCTGCTTGATGGTACCCTTGCACCCTAGCCCTTACCTGTCTTCATCCTCAGTCACCCGTGTCAGGCTGCAACCAAGTTCTCTCTGTGCTCCTGAGATCTGCACTTAAACTTCATTTATATGTTTTCTTGTAACTTGGCCAGTCTTCACAGAGCTCGGTTAGGGAAGTTGTGGCAGCGCTATGTTTTCCTCTGCACCCACGCCCTGTCACATATAGAGAACAGACCAGGAAAGGTGGGTTGAGCAGAAGCAAGGGGCTTTCATGCCCTGGCCCATTACATCACTTTGGCACTGTCTGCTGCTTATTTGCTCTCTATATCACTTCCCCTCAGGGGGCTCAAAGGAATCAGCAAATCTCCCCCAGCAGAGCTACGAATCCCTAGCCCAATTCATTCAGGCGCAGCGGGACAGCCGGGGATTAATCAGAGGGGGAATGCTGTGAATTCCTGTGCGTTCTTTCTTTCCCCAGCACAGCTGGTGGTGGGGACACTGCCAGATGAAAGCAGGGCTGTCAGCATCCATCAGCCTGGCTCTGGCGGCTGCATTCCAGCGGATGGACTGGCCTCAGCTGGTAGCTCTGGTGCCGCTTCTCTCTGCCAGGTTAGACTCAGAAGGAATCCAAATTCAATACACCTTGCTCTTCCAGCTTTTGATCTGGTTTTAGGAGTTACCAAATTGTTGAAGGCAAAATGAGAACGGAGATGCTTTTGAATGTTAGCCTACAGCATCACAGAAACCAAGGATAGGAGCATTAATTGGTAGCTCATCTTCTTGCCACTTCAGAGTTATTTTCTTCCTGATCTTATAAATTCTAAACAAGCTTTCAGTGGTGTAACTGAGAAGCTATTCTTAAATAGCTTTTTATGGGGAATTTTGTATTCTCTAGGGTGGCGTTGTTCAGTTCAAACTTATTATTGTGGTTCTCCAGAGTGGTAAAATACCCACTGACAGAGCTGAATTTTTCCTTTTTTTTCTTCACAGAACCCCACTATATGGGTTAATCATCTCCTGTCCTCCAACCCCCACAGCATTGTCCGTGTGTACGACTGTTATGCTTCTGTACTGTGATCACACATACGAGTCACTGGGTGGAAGCCGTGTTGTTTATCGTAGCATATGTATCAGAAAAGTGCTCCACTGCACTGAAAACCATACCCAAGCATGAGAAATACTGTTATAAATGGATGTTAGGATGGCACAGCACGAAGCAGTGGCCCGGCAGCCTCGCTGCTAGGTCTGACCATAAAATTGGGCACTCATTAGGTCTGCAGTATTATTGGAAACATGTCCCTCCAGGTTTCCTTCCGTGAAGACAGTGATCCCCAGTAATCCCCTGCTGTGCTGGCTGCCAACGATCTGCCACATCACAGTCGGCAGCCTGCAGCTTGGCTGCCAAATCATTTTCTGTACAATAATGATGGTCTGTGAAAACTGGTAAGGAAGGGAACAAATTGGAAAACGTTGCTTTTAATACAATTCAAGTTCAAGGGCCAGCCTGTGCTGAGACTAATCAGAAATGTGGCGAAAACTAACATGCAATTTTTTACAAAGAAGAGAATAAATTTATTCTTAGTGTAATTTATAATAATATTAATTAAATTTGTGAATACATATGATTTTAAGTAGTAGTATACTCAGGTTCAATGTCTTTAGAATTTGAGGTTTGGGGCCTTGTTTACATTTTAACATCTATAATTCCAAAATTCATAATTCTCTTTCACTGGTACTTACTATTGTGCAGCTGTTTTGTTTTTCTTTCTTTGATTTGAAAGGCCATTTCAGGCCCACTTCAGCACCTATATTTGCAGAACAGAGCATTTAGCACCTTGAGATGCAAACAGTCATGCTAAGGTGGCACAACGCTGGGGCTAAGCAGTTGGAGCTGGCAAAGGGGTTGTGCTGCTATTAAGAATTGATGCATGAAACTCAGCCAAGGGGAAGGGTGGTGGAAAAATGAGCGTGGGGATACAGATGAATGCCACAGGCAAAGAAATTCTTAAATCAGCACTGCCACTCGAAAAATCATATTTTCATGCATTTCTGCTGTGGACTCAAGCTGCTGAACTCTGGATGTGAAGAGCCAAACAGGCCTAATTGCTATTCAATACCTTTCCATGCTTTTGTGTGATGCTCTGAATATGTCGATCATGTATGTGCATATGTAAATATCTGTTATTTTAATTATTGTTTTAATTTCCAACCTAAAGCTTGTAGTCCTACCAGCAAAGGCTTGCTGGAGACTAAGTAGTCACTGTTTAAACACTTCCCATGTAGCTCTGCTGGGATACTTTATCTATCTTGCTAAAGAGGAAAAATAAGATTAATCATTCCTGGGGGTTGTTTTGGTTTTGTTGGGGGTTTTTTAAGAAATACTTGATTCTGACAGTCAAACAAAGCAATTTGCGTGGCTTAACTGTGATGCAGACACATCCTCCTGTTGTTTGACTCATACTATCTTATTTTATCCAAGTTCTTAGAAATAACTCTCTGAAAGGTCAATCTTAGTTTAGTAATTGGGATTTGGGGGGTTTGGTAGGAACAATCTAGCTGCAAATAATTAACCTGGAAAGCATGTCATTCAAGAAAGGAAAACAGAATCATTCCCTCATGTCTCTCCTGTCCTCTTAGATCCCTGCATAGGTTACCAAGCCCCAGGGTCTTGGTGGGCAGTCATGCAGTGCGTCTGCTCACCTGTTTACCCCTCCCAAGAGGCAAGGGACAAGCAGAACGTGTCTGAATTCATTCTGCGCAATACAGCTGAGCTGGGGGTCATAATTTACTGCAGATACAGACCAACAATAAATTAGTACGCCCCCAAGAGTCTGGAAGAAACAGAGGAGGAGCAGTGACTCATTTGTGAGTCATAGAGCCTCCCCGGATTTATCCTGGGATGATGTACTGTATGCACCACTCCTTGATCTGGTCTGTCTCGAAAGGACAACTGAGCCCTCAACAGCCCTGAATATAATTGTGGAAAAATAAATGATAGCTAGCAGCAATCTTTCCTTGGCAGCAGCAGACTTTATTATGTTTTGTAAGATCCCTCCTCTATCAGGTCAGTATTTTGATAAGAAATGGTGAAAAAAATGCAGGGCAGAGTGGTTTGGCTGCTCAGCTGGTCTGCAGTCAGGAGTTGTCAGATCACCCCTCTGCAGCTCTTGGCACAAGTTATGAGAGCTGCCTTGGGAGGGCATTAGGGATCAGTCGGAGATCCCTACATTGTTGAAGTGGTAGGCAGCATGTAGCAGCAGAGACAATGCTTCTTGTGCTTTTTCTTTCTCTTCTTTCTTCTGAAGGTTCTTCCTGCTGAGAGCATTTCCACTTCTTAGCACTGCTTGATGCCTGAGGCTGCATCAATATCCCACACAACCCTGATCCCCTGGATACCCACCATGGGACCTGCCCTTCTCAGCACCTATTCTTAAAGGCTGAGAGGACGGAGGTTTCAGACCTCTGGCACAAACAAGGCGTCCTGTAATCAAAACCATCTGGGTTTATATGGGTCTTTTTGAATTGGGTGGAAACCACCACTTGAGAATACCAATTGTACCAGAAGCTTTCTCAGTCACATACCACTCATGTCAGGGATTTGTACCAGTCCTACCCTCAGCTGTGGGGTGTACAAGATGATGGGAGGAGAGGTATCTGGAAACCCCTGCACTGTTCTGTGCTTGGGGCTCCAGTGTAATTACAGCAACCTGAGACCCTTGTGTGGCACAGCATATAGGAATTGTAAGGCTGCTTTAAAGTCATGGGCCCTGTTCTTTGCCAAAGCACAAGAACAGAGCAGAGAAAAATCTTGAGTTTAACTTTGACGACTTCTGTTCTGAGGTGGGAGCAGTTCTAAATCCTCAGAACCCTTTCAGGACTGCTTACAGCACATTTCCACCCTAGAGCTGTGGCTGCTTTTGTCTTACCAGGCACCAAAATCAGTATTTAAACCCCTGTTTATAAAGTAACTTGGTTGAAGGCATTTTATTCTCTTTGCAGTGCTGACCGCTCCCTCCTGGCAGAATTGTGTGATTTGGACTGTGGACTGTTGTTACTTTTCACTGATTTTTTTTTATGGATTACAGGAACACAAAGACTTTGCATGCAATTTGATGAGCAAGGAAGAGGTTATATTCTTTTTTTTCTACCTTTCCTTTAGTCCAAACCTTATGGTTGCGCTTCCACTCAATTGTTTGAATTATAACACTCATTAGACCTTTTGATGAACTGATTTAATTCCCTGTCTGGCAAGAACCTATAGGCTTTGCAAGATAAAAAGTGTGCTTTCTGCTTGGTTAGCAGTTGGAGGGGCCCAACAGCATCAGAGCCAGCACATGATAAGCTTCAGGAATGTATGGCTGTGAGGAGGAGTTCCTCCCCCTTTCAGGAGCAAAGAGTTATCAGATCAGCTTGCTCTCTCCTATAACTTCACCCTGAACCTCCCACCATGTTCCAAATTTGTACAGTCAACAGGTTAGGAAAAAGTGAACAGGCTTTTGGACTCAGACACTGCTGCAAGGTGAGCAAGTTAAAAACAACCACAGAAACCCAACTGACAGTGAAAATGAGCTAGGAGAGTTCTTATTTCTCCTTGTCTGTCTAATAGACATCTTTTGGCTTATTATATCTGTTTCATTGTGAAAGTTTCCTGAATAATATATCTAAGTACATCAAATGTCAGATTTTTTGGCTGGGATCCATCTTCATGACAGTTCTGTTTTAAGGATGATGCATGTCCACTGTAAAATAATCATTTTCCTTCTTCCCATTGACTGATAACAGTATCAGCAGGTGAAGCCTTCAGTCACTGAATGGTCATAAGAGTTAAAAATTTATATAAAATTTATATAAAGAAATAAATTTCCCTTATTCCTATTTCTTTTGCATGCATCAAATACAATATACATGGAGAGGTTTGGGTTAAAGGTTAGTGCTAAGCTTAATCTCAGAAAACATAATAAACTAGCTGCGACAGACACTGTACTGAACCATACATTACCACCAGTAGTGAATGTACTGGATCAGAAATGCAAAATTCATTAGAAACATCTCATTGCACAAGGAACTATATTTATTTCTGTAACTTTTCTGTCTTTCCCACAGATGGAGTCCTGTTTCATGAGCAATTCTTGCCTCTTCACTGTCTGTTTTAGGCAATTCTAATCCCCCTAACACTGTGAGGCAGTACCAAGCTTTCAAAAACAATACAAGGATGTAACTCAGCATTAGAGATATATTTTCAAATAATTTTATCAAGTACAGTTCAGGAAGTTCGGCTGCTATTTCTTAAAATAACTGAATCCAAAATAAGTTGCTAGACCTATAAAAATAGCAGTTACAGACAGATCTCCGGATCAGTGTTATTTGCAACATTATTCACAACATCAGACTTGTGATTGATATCTGTGAGAGTGTTGCTAGAAATAGCCATGCTGTGGTAAATGAATACAGCATTTGCTTCCTGCTAGTTCAGAACAGTTCATGTTCTAGTGAATTTTATCCTCAAGTACATACACAAGTAAAGCCACACGACTCAGCGGAGAACAAAGAAACCCTCAGCATTCTTAGATCACATAGTAGTGTCCTGTATGCCCTGAAGGGAGTGACCACTAGCTCCGCCTTTGCCTTATGATGTTATATTTTCCTTCCAAGAAGGCTTGCATTTACTCAACTATAAATCAGCAGATTAGAAACAGGAGGAGAGCTTTGCATGCATATACATTCCTCAGTCAGGGAGTGGTTGTTGTATACCAGCAAATGGCTCTCCAGACTCAGGTCTGGTTGACCCGTGCTGTGAGGGTTCTCTCTGGCACTGTGAATGCCACTAGCTGTCCAGGTAATACCTAGGCTGGCCCAGAGCAGCTGGTGAGGGCCTTCCCGGGTCATCCCTGGCCATCTATGGTCTGTGATCATCTCTGGCTGCAGGGCTGTTGCCATCTTGTATCCTACTAGGGGCAGGGTTAGGAGGACCAGTAATAAAACAGGCTTGTGAGCTTAGCTGCACCTGAGGACCAGCTGGGTTACCTCCAAATCCACAAAAAGCCAGTTCCATGTCCCGTGCTGTCTGCAGTGAGAAGGAACCTGGGCTGTGAAAGTCCTCAGCAGCAGCTCTGGTAGTGGGGGATTGGGATTCTTCTGTCTGGAGAAGTCTGTAAAATGCTCATTTTATCTTCCCAGCAGGAACAGGTGGGAGAGCAGCCCTAGAGGCAGGACGGTCCAGGGCTTTGAGATGGATAAATGCCAGAGTCAAAAGACATCTTTTAGGAATTGGAATCAGAGGACTTCATAGTAGCTTTCCATATGTGAAATCGGCTGCACAAAGTGAGTTGGGCAAGAGAGAGGTAGGCTCTGAAGGGTAAGACAACTCGGCCAACCTGGCGTGTAGGGTGGCTTTGCTGCCATTGTGCACAGCTGCATCGCAGGGCAGCTGCTTCAGAGGGGCATTGGCTTTGGTAACAGTGACTGATCATGCTGCTCTCATGCTTTTTCTTAAGTCATAATGTGATATCAGCAAAACTGTTTGTGTAGCCATTCTGTGAATTAGGTTAGAGGCACTAAAATAACTAAGACCCACCATCTTCCTGTTTATTTTTAACATGGATGAATTCCTCACCCGATTCACAAAAACACTTGTACAAAAAGTTGCATAGCCTATTGATGAACCAGATGGGAAATAAATCCATCTGGACAAACAAAAATCTACATCCCCTATCCAACAACAACAACAACAAAAAATCTCACAGTTCAGTTCCTTAGTCTGTGTAGTGATGTGGAGAGACTGGACAAAGCACCCATGTGAGTTACTCTTTAAGCAGCCCAGCCTTTGAATGTGAGACACTCTAAGCCTACACCTGGAAACAATTTCCTCTTTCTCTCTCTCTCTCTTTCTCTTCACATGCCTTTTTGCTTGGCTTCACTATCCAGCATGGCTTTACCAGCATGGAGTGAGGCTAATTCATGTGCCCAAGGCTGTGGAGAGGAGAGGCTGCCCGAGCTGATGCTGCTGCCAACAGAAATGCCTGGAACTGAGGCCAAGTAACCAGGTAAAATGCTTGCTATCTGCATGTGCCAAGCAGTGTCTTTTGCTGTACCACAAATGTCTTTGTAAAATACATAAACATTTCAACAGTGGTATCTTTCACACTTATTTCCAGCACTTAATGCCCCTAAACCTCCTCAATATGACTAAATCACACTGGGTGAGATCCTGACTTGCCTAACCAAAGCCCCATGATAGAAGAAATAAAATTGGAGAGAGAAGTGGTGGAAAGTGCTGACACAGACGACTGCAGTGCTGTGTGTTCACACACCTGTAATTGAAGTTCACGTCTCCTTATTTCTCTTTTTCCTTTCTTTTTTTTCCTTCTTCCTCCTTTTCTGCAGTGGTTAACATAAGAATCTGAAACTTAGAACATGCCTGCCTCTGAACTTTCCAGAAGTATCAAAAATGCAGAAGTCTGGATAGTTAACATCAATCTAAATTTGGCTGATACATTATAGTTCAGTGTTTCCTCTATTTATTAATAATTTACACACTGAGTATATCTTCTCATCCTAAAATTCTGAACTCCTCATTGATCTACAAGCAGTAAATGCCCTGTTGCATAAGAATTTTCCCAGTTAGGATGAGTATCTGAGGAGCTGAATTAATCAACATTGTGTGGTCCATGGCAGGCAGGAGATAACATTCTTGATTCCCCATTTCATCTTTTACTTTCTGCAAAAAGCCTTCCTTTTCTATTTTTAGAACTTAGAGAATGGCATGTACACAGCGAGTTACATTTAAATAGCACAGTCTCTGAAAAGTTTGCTATTTTCTTAATGTTCATGAATATTTCAGGAACTCATGCTAAGAGGTTGTGGTGCATTCCAGGACAATGATTTCAGGTTTCTGTTTTGCCTTAAGAGGAAATATGGCTTATTGTGACACATTCTACATGGTTTACATTATTCTTTTAGACTGGGTTTATAACTGGTACAGAATCAGATGTCCTGAAAATATATTAACTTTTTTTTTTTGTAAGAAGGAATAGATGTCCTCCCACCTTTCTTCCTGTTTTTCCATTCTTGTCATCAGTCCTTGACATGAGATGGGCATCAGCTCTGCTGTTGTGAGAACAGAGTTCTCTCTAGAATTTCATTAATTCTCTTAAGTCATGAGCATCACTGGAATTAAGGAATAATGTTTCTTTTCCTCCGCCTTTTAGCTCATTGTTTTCCATTGCTTGAATTGGTAAATAGACTTGGATAAAAATTTGCAGTGACAGCAATACACAAGAAACCAAATTAGCCATTTCCAGTCAAAATGCCTGTGATCCTATTATAAAATATCTACAGTGATTTGCATCAGCATATATTATAGCCTTTGGGAAACATACACTTTATCGCAGTACATTTAAATATTTAAATGTATAATTTCATTAGTAATCTTCTTCTTCTTATACTGATGCATTTTTAATATACCATAAGAACTCTTAAAAATAATACTTTCTAACAAATACATTTGCTGCCTACAAGATATATGTTCTCAGGAAACTGAATGAGCACTTAAAGCATATAGAATCCATGATAGAATTCAAGATACTTGCTTATACCAATTGCTTTTACTCTAAATAAATGCCTGATAGCAAACTAAGGAAGTTATTCTAATTTAACAAGCCAGAACATGAAAGAAGCCAATACTGAAAAGTATCTGGGTCATTCCTTCTTGTAGTTAGAGCAGAGAACTGAAAAGCTGAAAGAAGACTGAGACGAGCTCTAGCTAATCTCTCTATCGTAATATAACATGAGCTTGCCTTGCAGCTGGGTGGGCTTGCACAAGAATATGGAGCTCTTAATCAGACAGCTGGGATGCAGTCATTCTGACAACTTTGCATGTGGAGCAGAAAGGCAAAAGGCTGGCTAATAAACCAGACTGCTGGATAGGAATATGAACCACTACATGAAGATCAGAGACCACAGATTATTTTCCCTTAAGTTTGCCATCTCCTTCATTAATTGTTTTAGGCTCTGAGTAATATGAGGATGGCAAGATTCAGCAACACAAAGTCCTTGACCACATCAAATAGCTTTGTTATCCAGCTCAGTTAAATGGTGCTAGAATGATCAGTGACATAGAGACAGCAGTTTAGTACCAGTTACAGGGCACTTCCCTGCCCAGAGAAACAGAGTTGTGACAACTGGGGCAGTGGTTGCTGCCACCTGCCCTCTTCTGCCATGGGTCACCTCCTTGCAGGTCAGTGATCCCTCTGTGCCTCTTGGCCATCTCCATTTACAGCCTAATATGCTGATGTAATTGGAAATCAGGGACTGTTAACATAAATACGCTGGGTTGTGACCAAGGAGAGCTGAGGAGCAGAAGGTTCCTCCACTAGGATGTTTATCTACAGAAATGGAAACCTCCAAGGAACAGAGTTAACAGCAATAATTGCTTTAGCCACACCTCCTCTAATCATCTGCTCTTGGAATAAAAGCCTGCACTTGGGCTTAGATGGAAAATAAGATTTATAAGAAAACCATTTCTCTTTCTAAATGTTTTTACTGTATAATATGCACTTTTATTTAAGAGGACAACACCACCCCCCCCCCCCCAATCTTGCTAACTGTAATTCAGTCCCTGATCTGTGGGGCAGCTTCTCTTGATTACATTGTACTAAATTACTCATCTTGGATATGTGCTTCTCTTTATTTTCTCTGCCAAGGGCAAAAATATGATATTATTTGGCAAGAGGAATGTGTATCTAAAATGTCAAATTACAGCTCATAACTATTACGGGATAGCTTTGGCGATAGCCCTTTGTGATTGTTCCAAAACAGATGTCTCTTTCTAGGAGACCTTTAAAACTAATGCATGCTTTATGTTTGGGTTTAGTTGGTATTTTGAGAACGTCTCACAAGGATGCTAGCTGGGTGCACATATTGCTTTAGTTAAAATTTCTAATTTCTCAAGACTTCTGAATCTTCAGAGTGCATTAACTGATATTTCTGCATGTACACACAGTGCAAACATTGAGAATCACAGGTCCTTTTTTATGATACCCAACATAGCCAGCCTAAAAAACTGCAGATTATTTAACATAAGAGAAGAATAAAATTATAAAGCTAATTCTTACTTGTCAGCTTTTTTGTCTGGTGTTACAAGACTGTTACCACTGGAACTTAATTAAGTCTCTTCTGCCTCTACCATCTTAATTAACTAATATTAGCTTTTACTAAAATTTAATTAAAGTGTGTTGCTTGGTGTTATAATTCTGAAGCAGATACCCCTATTACAAATGCTCAGCCCATGTGCGCTTGTTCACTTCTCATGGGAATATGAAAAAATGGCTTTGTTATAAATTTAGCTGGTCTGTTAATTCATTCTTCAGTGCTAAACATAGAATGGATTGGATTTGTGAGAATATAAAGACTTAACAGAGAAATGTTAAGAGGCTGTCATAAAACCCCCTGGAATTCATTCTTTGTATTCTGAACACTGATAGGAGCAATTGAACCATGAACATTTCAGTGTAAACAATTGTACAATTCAGCTAGTAGAAGGATTTTACTTTTGCTAATCTTATCTTATACTAAGAGAGTATGCCGGACATATGTTTTATATTGAAGTATCTGTGTCTATTAGTAATACAACATTCTTTGCTTGCCTTTGAGCAGGTTATAAACATGGGGAAAGGCACTCTCCCCATCTAGGTGGATGCTCAAAGCCATTCTGATGTTTCATTGCTCCTGTATATGGTGCCTACTGAGATGTACAACTCCTTGGAGGCCCTTAACCCACCTGTGTTGTGTTTAAGCTGATATCCGTGATGTCCATCACTGGAGTGGATGAAAACATGGGCACATAAGTAGCAAAAATCCAGACTCGAGTGGTCTATGTAAAGGAAAGCCATGATATTATGGTAGATGCCAGAAGTGGGAAGCGTTTGGATGGAGTTTGATGTTGAGGATCAACACAAGGCAAAATGCTCCATGAGAGATGAAATGACCATGGTGAAAACAATCGTAGAATTTTGATGCCAGGTGGGAGATTGAGTCTGATGGACTGTGACTGAGGAAAGACCCTATGTAGCTATAGAGTGAGTCCTAAAAGAAAACAAAAGAGTAGAGCTACAAGCTTGTATTTGCATGAGGACTGACAAGAGGCAAGAAGAACTGGCAAAATGGTCCATGGGACAGTTGTAAGAGACTGAACACAACTTTGGCTAGCGATGCATGGACTTCTGCACACCGATCACCCAAACTTATGCTTCTCAGAAATATCAGGATGCTATTTGAGTTGATATAATACAACAAATTTGGACCAGACCAGCATGGTATATTGTCAGCGCTCAGCTGAGGAATAGAAAAACATTCCAAGTGACTTGAGTTATGTGGTTTTTGAGCTGGGGATTTTGTAGAGGAGGGAGGTAGTCCTGTGGGGGTGGCAGGTGTTAGCCATTTTTTTTTATAGGAGAAGGCTTTGGGGCCTCCAGATCACTTAATCAATCAAATAGCAGGATTAAAGTAGAGCTGTACTTACTGCCAGATGTTCATTATGTTATGGAAGAGGTTTGGGTTTAGAAGGAAGAACTTGGAAATTTAGTGATGGATTAATGACAACTCTTTCCTAGATTTGTGAGACAGCTTGGCAGACTCAAATAAAAGGCTTTCTACAGATTTGCTTTGGAAGGTTTCAGCCTTTTAACCACATAGTAATTGTAAAGACTATAAATAAACCTTAAAAATCTAGTTTAAACAGTATTTAATAAATTATTTTAATGCACTGTTATTGGCCTCTCCTTCAGGATATCACAAGTCTGCACTTTCAGTCTGACAAGCTAAAATGTGCTCTCCATCAAATTATCAGCCCAGTTTTGTCTTACATACTGAATGGAAGCTTTCATGACCCTATTTGTAGATGTGGTACTTAGGGACGTGGTTTAGTGGTGGACATGGCAGTGTTAACAGCTGGACATGATGATCTTAAAGGTCTCTTCCAACCTAAACCATTCTGTTGAAGCTTCATCCTAATGCAAGGAAGGTTTTGTCATTTGATGGAAAGCATATCAGAGAAGAGCTACCAGGAGAGGTATCTGGGACTGCTCAATGTGTTTCAGATGCTGGTCCACACCTAATCCATTATACCTTTTCTTGCCCAGTTCCTTACCAAGAGAGGCAAGACTTGGTGAGGAACACAGGACAGGAGGACACCTGAGTGGAGTCAGTTGTTCTGAAGGACCTAAGCTGGACATTGACACCAACCCAGTGCTGCTGAACAGTCCAGTAGGCACAGAGCAGCTGGGAGTAGGGGCTTGGGGGTTCACCATATAGGTCTTCTNGCACTTTCAGTCTGACAAGCTAAAATGTGCTCTCCATCAAATTATCAGCCCAGTTTTGTCTTACATACTGAATGGAAGCTTTCATGACCCTATTTGTAGATGTGGTACTTAGGGACGTGGTTTAGTGGTGGACATGGCAGTGTTAACAGCTGGACATGATGATCTTAAAGGTCTCTTCCAACCTAAACCATTCTGTTGAAGCTTCATCCTAATGCAAGGAAGGTTTTGTCATTTGATGGAAAGCATATCAGAGAAGAGCTACCAGGAGAGGTATCTGGGACTGCTCAATGTGTTTCAGATGCTGGTCCACACCTAATCCATTATACCTTTTCTTGCCCAGTTCCTTACCAAGAGAGGCAAGACTTGGTGAGGAACACAGGACAGGAGGACACTTGAGTGGAGTCAGTTGTTCTGAAGGACCTAAGCTGGACATTGACACCAACCCAGTGCTGCTGAACAGTCCAGTAGGCACAGAGCAGCTGGGAGTAGGGGCTTGGGGGTTCACCATATAGGTCTTCTATTCTCGGCTATTTGTAATCTTTGCGTGCTTCAAGATTAAACCCAGGGTGGCTGGGTAAATCCCTTGCTAAGTTTGTGTTCCTTTCTTGCCATATTTTCATCAAAGGAATTATGCAGGGAGTCCATGACTGCTGGCAGAGATGGAGCTCCAGGTTGCACATGTAAAGGCTGAAGAACAGCAGGGGATCTCAGATCTAGGAGCCTGGGTGGCACTTAAATGAAAAGTGTCATACAGGAAAAAAAAATCCTATCTCTGAGTTCCCAAATGTATAAACAGTAGCACAATTCAACTTCCCTGGTTCCTAAAAAGTGGATATATGTTTAGCCTTAGGCTACAATGGGGCTTAGAAATCACTGAAAAGTATTTATATTGCAGAGTGGGGCTCACATAAGACGAAACATGTCAAACCTGTCAATTGTCTTCCTAACCCGTAAGACAAACCTGTCAATTGTCTTCCTAACCCGTAAGACAAACCTGTCAATTGTCTTCCTAACTGCAGAAGGCAGTTACAAGTTGTAGATCTCTGTCTACCCACTGATCCCAACCTCCCCACACTATCTTGTTGACTTGTGCCACAGTAAGTTCTACATTTGATTGTCTTCTATGAACTGTAGAAAAGGTTTTTCTTACAAAGATAAAATGTTCCCCACCATCTGTGTGCTAGAAATAACATAAATTACCCTTTTCTTGTTCTATCAGAAAATTTTCCTTGTTATCAGTATTTGCAGGAGAACAGAGCTATAGAACTACCTATGGAGGCAGTGGGAGTACTGAGAAGTAAGCGATGCTTTTGAATGCTTTGAAGCATCTGCCCTCAGTAGCTGCAAATTCTGTCATTGATTACTAGGGTAACTTTGGGATGCCTTAGGTGTATTCCAAACGAAGTAAGAAACTGCAGTCATAGCATCGAGCAACACCAATCCCCACACTGAAAAATACAGAGCACAGAGCCAAAACTTAATCCCCCAGCTCGGTGGTTGTGACGTTGCATGCAGTATTGTAAACAAAGTACAAACCAGAGTTTAAAAGATTATATCTGGTGGTAGATAACCATTATTTACTCAGGTTTTTGTCAACTACTAGACTTTATATTTTACATATGGAGTCAGAGTCTGTTGTTGTGCTGTTACAAACAATGGTAATAATGCTAAAAAAAAAGGTGTGTCTGTAAGCAAAAATGAAGCTGCTCAATACTGGACTTCTACACAGCCATGTAAATCCAAATAACTGTGGTGGTGGTTTTGATTTTGGGGTGGTTTGGATTGTTTTGGGGTCTTTTTATTTTTAGCTATCTAAAACTAGAAATTATTGCCATGATCATGCCATTAAATTCCTAATCCAGACCATAGCTGTTCCTCTGTCAAACCTTTGTGGTGTATCTGTAGTGTATGTCTGTCTCTTACAGTTGTGTTTGGGAAATACCTCTAAATTCTAACAAATTTTTTTTCCAAATTTCTATTAACTGTCCAGTTGAAACGAGGTGACAGAGGAGAAAAAATGCTGACACTTGCAGAGTTTGATCGCTCTGCAAACTGAGCATCCAAAGAAAGTTTTCTCAAAACATTTGCAGTAACTTGGAGCACAGACACGTAGCACCAGAAACTGGTGCCTGCGGTAACCCTGCTGGGCCCTTACCTACAGCTGCAGGCAGCTAAAACCCTTTGAAAATCTGGGCTTTGGGCCCAACCCTGCAGAGCTTTCTGCAGAAAGACTCCTCCTCCCGCCCAGGGCTGGCTGTAGGATAGCTGCTTGAACAGCTGAGGCTTTCAAAACAGCCTAAAGCAGTCAATCATGTAATAGGCAGCAAGTAGATGAGTTGCCAGATGATTGATTCAGAAACCTTAGAGGTAGAAACTGCAATTTGTGAACAGCTAGAAGATGGCTAAAGACGGGCTATCTAACACACTGGGGCCAGTTTCTCTCTGTGAGATTTTGTGTGTGGTCACTTTCTGGCGAAAGAGGGGTCCCAAATCACCAATGCATTTGCTCTTTATGACCTTTGGACACATGTCAAAAGTGACTCGTGATTAATAACTCAAACCTTTGCAGTCTTAAAGATGTAGGAATGTGGTAGAGATGGAAAGTGCCTTATAAATGTGAAGAACTGTTTCCTGTGTTCTTGCTATTTTACTTTTTTCACTTCAGATTTTTTTATTATGGTAGGACTTTAGCTCTACCTCTTACATTTTTGTCCCAGAAACTTTATCAGGGCGTGCAGTGATAGGATGAAAGGCTTTAAGCTGAAAGAGGAGTGATTTAGATTAGACATTAGGAAGAAATTTTTTACTGTGAGGGTGGTGAGGCACAGGTTGCCCAGAGAAGTCATGGCTTCCCCATCCCTGGAGGTGTTCAAGGCAAGGCTGGATGGTACTTTAAACAACCTGATCCAGTGGAAGTTGTTGCTGCCCTTGGCAGGGGCATTGGAACTGGACAATCTTTAAGGTTCATTCCAACCCAACTCATTCTATGATTCTGTGATTCTATGAATCTATAAATTGATTGGAACAAGTGAGACATTCAACTGAAGATTGCACCATGTAACTTTAGTAGAATCATTAAGGTAAGTTGGATTTAGTTGCACTTGTAGCTCCAAAGATCTTTGGTCACAAAGGTCCTTGCATTTGGAAACAGCGGGACCTCGAAGGGTAGCCTGGACTTGCAAGATTCTCTCTCAGTCAGCAGTCATTGCAGACTGTGATGGAACCAATGTAATTCAAAAGTTTGTGCCATTTCCAGTAAAGGAAAGTCATCCCTCAGGTTCAGCATTGTGTTAGACAGTCATCCTAAAAATCAGTATTAGATATTTCAAAACAAACCTTTTAAATAGCGGTTATGCTATGTGGGATTGTTTTGAAATTTCAATATAAAATATTTTGGGGTTTAAGTCTTCAATTGTCTTGGCAAAAAGCTACTACCAGGGTTTGATTTTTGGAAGCATGTCTGTGCGAATCTGACTTTAATTCCTGTTTGGGTTTTTTTGAATTTGTTTCTTCTAAACTTTTTTTCTTATTACTATTTGCTTCAGAATGTCATTGGTTTGGGCTTCTAAATATTTGGACCGTCTTTCATTTTGATAGTTCCTGTCCATACTTTTCTCACCAATTGTTTCCTTTCAAGGCTTCTTTGTCATCGAGGAGTGTTTCCAGCAACTCCCCATCTAGTTTCAGTCACAGACAGTATTCTTTACCCTCCATCACACATCAAACAGGGCAACACAGCATGGATCCGTGTGGCACACCAGAATAGCAGGAAGGCACTGATGCTACCGATGGTGGCTGGGGGCAGTGGGCTCATTCTGAGTGGTATACAGGGATGTGCAGGTGGACAGATGGGGAGGCAAGAAATTTCCAAGGAGTGGACCAGTACACAGCATCAGGCAGGGATCTCCTAAGGACTGGACCCAAACACAACATCAGGCTTGGATCTTTCAAAGAGTGGACTGGTACATGGTATCAGGCAAGCATCTTCCAAGGAGTGGAGCCAAGGACTGACCAGTACACAGCATGAAGCAAGTGTTTTCCAAAGAGTGGACCCAAACACAGCATCAGGCAGGCAGCTTCCAAGGAGCAGAGCAGTACACAGCACCAGGCAGGGATTTTCCAAAGAATGGACCTGTACACAGCATCAGGCAAGTGTCTCCAAAGGACTGAACCCAAACACAGCATCAGACAGGGATCTTCCAAGGACTGGACCAGGACACAGCATCAGGCAAGTGTTTTCCAGAGAGTGGACCCAAACACGGCACCAGCTATGGATCTTCCAAAGATCATCACGTACATTGGTACACAGCATCAGTCATGCATCTTCCAAAGAGTAGACGGGCACATGGCATCAGACAAGCGTCTCCTAAGGACTGGAGAATTGCACAGAATCAGGGAAGGATCTTCCAGGGACCGGACCGGTACGCAGCATCAGGTAAGCGCTTCCCGAGGAGCGGACCCACAGGCGGCACCGGGCAGCTCTCTCCCGAGGAGCGGACTGGCACACGGCGTCAGGAAGCATCCCCCACAGTCCGTCCCGGACGCGGGCACCGCGCGGGGCCGCTCCTGGCCGGGGTCCCGGTGCCGCCGGGGCTGCGGGGAGGGCGGGGAGCGGGGCGCGCGCGGCGGGGCCGGGGAGGGGCGGTGGCGGCGGCGGGTCACGTGACGCGCCGCCAGCTCCTTTAAAGCGGCCACATGCAGCCCGGCGGCGGCCACAATCACGGCCGGCGGAGCGCGAGCGGCCCGGGGCAATCAGTGCGGAGCCCGCCCGGCCCCCGCGCGGGACAGGGCCCGCCGGCGCCAACATGGCCGGGGCCATCATCGAGAACATGAGCACCAGAAAGCTCTGCATCGTCGGGGGGATCCTGCTGGCGTTCCAAGTCATCGCCTTCCTGGTGGGAGGGCTGATCGGTGAGTGCCGGGGGTGCGAACTTTCTCCCCGCCCGCTCTCCCCGCTCGCGGTGCGGAGCTACTTGTTACAGTGTCGCTGACTCCCGCCCATGAGCTAATTAGCCCGGCTATTGTAGTTAAGGAAACACGGCTCCCTGGGCCTCTTTGTGCGCATTTCACTCCGGTGCCTGCGAGAAAAATAAAAAGAAAAAAGCCCCCCAAAAAATAAAGACGGGCAGAGAAAAGTTTTTTTTGGCCTGTTTTCAGGCTGTTCCTCGAGGAGGAGGAAGGGGGGAGCCGTCAGCATGGCGACCGGCAGCGCAACTTGGGGGGCTGTAAAACAAAAAAAAAAAAAATATATATATATGTACATTTATATATTCTTTCTGGACTCTTCGTGCCTCTGCCCCTCCCCGTGCCGCGGCCTCCGAACGCCGGCGGGAGGAAGGCTCGCCCCGGGGCAGAACGATAGCAGAAAACTAAAAAAAAGAAGGGGGGGTAAAGGGAGGTGGGTGCTCTCCGGGGCTCTCCCGCTGTGTCCGGGGCCGCCCCTCCTGCCTCCCCCCGGGGCGGGTCGGTTCTGCTCGCTCCGGACCCGGGGGGTGCCGGGGGGACCCTCTGGGGGCAGCCGGCGCTCACGCCTACTCCCCGAAACTTTTAATCCCGGGTGGCGTTTGTTCCTTTATTAGCTGGCAGGGAGCGTTACAAGAAATCCTCGGGGAAGCGCTCGTGGGACGCAACATTCGGCGACAACCGTGCGGTCGGGGTTTGCCGCCGCTCTGCCTCCGAGGGTTTGCCTGGAGAAGGAGCTGGGGGATGGAAGGAGGAAGATGGAGGAGAGAAGGGGTTTGGGGCAGTCCTGGGAGTTGTTTTGTTTTGGATTTTTTTTTACTAGAAAGCAGCAGAGCTCTGCGCCGGCTCCTTGGAGCGGTCGTGGTCTAACATCTGGCCGTGTCCAGCGGTGGCAGCGGGCAGAGCTGCCTCCCGGCCTCTTGCGGGGCCAGGAGGATTTATTCCCCTTTCTCTGGTGCTCGGAGCCGTGGGGCTTTTCTGCGAACGCCTGCGGGAGCTGCAGTCGCCCCGCGCTGAGAGGGCATCGGGGAAACTGGGGATTTGGGAGAAGAGAGTTGGGCTGTTCTCGCGGAGGGCTTGATGCTGTTGAAGAAACACCTATAGCCGTTCCTCACAAAGCAGATTCGATGTTCCTGGTGCACGTCGATGTATTTGTAGCCTCTCATTGTCTGCTCTTAAGAGACAGAGGAATGCTACTGAATAGAATTTTCAAAAACTTTAGTTTCCCTTTTTCTCTTGCTTCAGTTTCTCATCTTTGCTTAAGCTCAAAGGAGTTGGTGGCAAACATTGGAGTTATTTGATTAAACTCCGGTTTTTCTAGTCTTGTGGGTCTGAACCAACACTGAATATTATTAGGATTGGCTATTCCTTCTTCTTCTTTTTTTTGGTTTTTTTAAACCTAGTTCAAGCGCAGGTTACTGAACTGAGCACGGATTCATTAGATAAAAGAAGAAATGCATTGGCCTATGTTGTGCAGAGAAGGCAGACTCGGTGTTCATCTTAAAAGTGTTTTTCTAGTAGCTTCTTTCTTCAAAGTTGGAAAAAAGTAAGTTGCTTGTACAAAATGAAGGTGTTGAACAGGAAACCCTGTTTCTGTTGTCATCTGGGGACAGGCATGATAAAGCTAAACATAAATATGCCTAGGATAAATAGGTTTGTAGGGATTGGGGATGAAAGAATTTAGATGCTGGTATTGCCATCTTCTGTCTTGCCTATTCCTTGCTTTACAGGACATCCCTGTCCTGGGTTGGGGGCCCCAAGCTGATGCCGGGGTGGGGGAACCACTCAGGAAGGTCTGTTGGGCTAATCAGCTCTCCTGCAAATGGGAACATCAATTTGGAGCCAATTCTCAGTGTCTTACACAAACTCGGAGTGACTTTATACCTCTGGAGTAAGTGCATCTTATACCTGCAGAGGAGTCATGGAGGTTATTGTGGGCAAACTTCCTTTCGTTGCTGGAAAACCCCACTTCTGATCTTCTAGCAGATAAATCTGTACTCGTCAATTACCTAAACTGGTTTTTCCTCCCTTGTGCTTATCACTTTTGATGCATTCAAGGAGTTAAGAGGCTCATCTCCCTTTACACTCCAGTGGGTGTGGGGCAGCCCTGACTGGTTCCAACAGCTCCCAGGGAGCTGGAAGCCTGAGTGTGCATGATGTCTGTGGAACAACTGTCAATGAGGTGTGGTCCCCAGCATCTGGCACTGGGATGTGCAAGCAAGCAGGGCATTGCAGCCTGGTGCTCCGCAGGAAACTCTTCCCAGCCCTGGAGCATGCCTCGTCCTTGAGGTCCTCATGTCCCTGGAAGCTCTGAGCCAGTGGCTTGTGATCAATCTCTTTAGATCACAGCTTGGTATACTTGTCCTTTCAACTAGTTAGCACTTCCCAAGAGGCACCTGGTGAGATGAGAAATGGGTCAGTGGCTGACATTTCTCTCCATCACACCTGGAGATGGCGATGGGGACCAAAGCGGTGATATGAGTACCCAAACTGCCAGTAGGTCTGGCAGCAATGACACAGGACTGCTGCTCTTCAGAGAGGTGTGACACAGTGGAATGAGAGCTGAGGTGTCACTGAAATAGTGTTCCTGGTCTGGTTTGATCCAGTGCACCAAACAAACATCAAGAATCTAGTTATTTTAGTTTATTCAGGTCTAGACAAACCAAAATATGTACACAACTGGAACACAGCTACAAAGCTAAACCAGCCTTTCCTTTAGCAGTCAGTTAGGTCACATGTCAAAACAATGACTAAGTGCTCTATTTTAACAGATTACTTGTGCAAGTCCAAAATACACAAATGCAATGCATTGGTACATGATACGACCACGACAACAAAGCTTCAGTTTTCTGAAACTGGGGCTTTCTGTTGGTGGTGGTTCTCTAGCTAGTTTTTGCGCAGTAAACTGCATTAATATCTGAGTTCTAATAGGGCTTGACAATTTCCAGCAGCTCTTGTACTTGGAAGCAGGACTTTTATCAGCTCTCACATGGATTTTGCGTAGAACTGTAGGTTTGCAAAGCATGAGATGTACACATATGGGAGTCATTCGCTTACTGGAGTGAAGCTCTTGTGGCAGTCTAAGGGAGCTTTGCAAAACTAAGGAGTGAGGAGATGCCTCCAGAGAGAATGTTATTGAGCTATTTCTTTGTTGTCGTGCAATGAACTGCTGGCTGCAGACAACTGGTGTTGTCACTGCTTCAAATGGACCTGTTTGCAAGCCCTGCAGAGTTCCTGTTGTCTGCTCTCTTTCTGGGTAAACATCTTGTTTAAAGGTTTATGCTTCTGAATTGTGTTACATGTTCTGTTGAGATTTATACTTGATAAAATATGACCCCAAAATTAGCCATAATAAAGCCTTGTCTTACCTATGCCACTAGGAGTGATAGCAAACATATTATAGGAGAATGGAATCAAACAGGAACATTTTCTGTCCTCCCTCAAGGCAGCATTAGTGTTTGTGAGAAATCAGGCTGAAGCTAGTTTACAATTGTGCTGGCATTCCCAGGACCTCTCGCATGATATATGTGTGCTCTGCCTTTTCAATATCCCTGGCATCCTGGCTTTCTCCAGGGGTGCCACTGGCCTTGTCTGGGCTTTGAGTTGTGCTAACCAGCATGTGGAGCCAGATTAGCTGGTGATGGCCGTGGTGTGAGGACAAACTTTCCCACAGCTGGACTGGCTGCAGCATCCATCCATCCCTGCTTGTTACTGGGGATTTCGAGCAGGGTGTTCTGACGGAGGTCATGCTGGAGTCACTCCACTAGAGCCAGCAGTGAGCTGGGACAGCTGGTGTCATCTCCTTCTGACACCTGGCCAGGTGGGAGAAATTCTGTGTATGGAAATGTTACCTGACTCTACTGTGGGCTTAATGACTCCTGGCTTGCTCTACATCAAAGTTTTTGATTATAAATTATGTCCCTCTGTATACCTTGTGGAAAGCTATTGGTGGTGGTCCTCTTTGTAAACTCACTTGCATCCTGGAATTAATTTATATACACAATATTTTTTAAAAAGGGGGGGTGGGGGGAGAGAAAGAAAATATATTGCTGCTCAAATTGCTCTAGAGTTCATGGAGATAACAGGAAATCTTGCGTTAATTGACCCCCAAAGTTACATTGTTGTAATTTGTTATAATGCTTTGTGGCTGTGTGGCTCTCCTGGGGTGCTGGGAACGCTGAGCCGCATGGTTGCTGCTTGTGCCCAGGCAGGGTTCCGTGTATCTCAGTGGGCTTTGTGCTGCTGCCTGATCACCTGGCACACTTGCTGGTGTGTTGTTAATCAAGCTTGTGCTTCACTGAATGTCTGGTCTGTTCTAAGGACCTAGGGTGAAGAAATTGCCCCGCCTTCACTGCAACTTTCTCTCTGTTACTTCAGTTAAGGAAAAAGTGACATGCGTGCGTCTTGCCTCTGCTTTTACAGTGCTGTGGGAGGATGTAGTGGAGAGTAAAGCTGCTGGGCAGGTGGACAGGCTGAAAGGAGGGGCATGGGAGGCAATCAGACAAGGGAGCTCTGTGCAGCAGTTTACCTGCTTCAAAGTGGTGGGGTTTGTTCCTTAGACAAGTTATTGAAAAGCCAGCTTTTCAATACCTTATTTTATGTGAGTTACTCCAGGACTACAAAGACTCCTTGTCCCAAGTCAGAGTACCTTGGTTTCAGTTCAAATGAACTGACTGAATGTAGCAGAACTTCCCTGTAATGAAGACAAAGTCCAGGAGCAGGCACACATACAGTTAAGGACAGAAAGTCTGGTGCCAACCATACCCTTTACATATTTAACTGATTGGAAAAGTGGAGGTATTTATTTAGCACGAGTCTCCTGGGCTGAGGGGGATGCATTTAAGAAGGTGCAGGTTCACAGCTCCCTTGTCTTGGTTTAAGGTTGAAAAAAACTAATTGTTTTGACTAGAGCAAATAAAACTTACTTGTGTGTTTTGCCCAGAGAGATAATGAGTCATGTGTATAAATGGCTGAGCAGCTATCAACAATTCCAGTTCATTATCTACATGTCTGATTTGGCTCCCGAGCAGTGAGCTTCCAGGATTTAATTTTCTTTCCTCAGATTTCATTACCATCTTAGGACTGAAGTGATCTTTTGACAGGAGAGCCTCTCTGATTGCTAAGGTATGTGGATGCAGCCTGTTGGGGAAGAGTGTCTGTGGGCTCTAGGACAAAGACCATTTTTCTGTGCCTGACTTTCTTTCATCGCTGGCCTTTCCAGAAGATGGGCAAGCTGTGCTGAATAGGTCGGTGCTGTACCGTGGATGTGAATGCCAATAGACTCCTCTATACAGAGACATTCCTTCAGTGCTGCAGCCTTGGCAGAAGTGCTAGGAGCTGATGAAAAAAGCAGGCATGAAAGGTCATGTCTATTTAGTTTAGGTCTGCTCAATTCTTCTTTTTAAGAGCTGTAACTGTAGCTGAATGGGTGAATGTGCCAGAAATTGAGAGTTCCCAGGCAGAAACGTCCGTGCTGGGGGCCCGAGGAGTGGGCAGCAAGGCTGTAAATCCTCTGAGGCACTGGGGTCTTTGCAGTTCTCGCAGTTACATCACTTCCAAACTGCAGTTAACTTGTGAGATGCGTAGCAGGGAAACTGTGCCTGGTAGGTTATATCGAGGGGATGGCCCTCTTGCCGCTCCTCTTTAGTTAGCGTCAACACAAGACCAAAGAGGCTTGTTTTTAAACCTCAACGCTTACTAGCCAGTGGTCCTGCTGCCACTGCACTTTGCAAGGGGTAACGATTAAACCGGAAATCTTTTTGTTAGTAAATAACATTTATGGTCTTTGAAGTCAAGTTTATAACTCTGGGATAGCATCTGAAAGCCTTTGAAGGGTGCAAGGTGCCCTCCCCTGCTGGCCCCAGCCTGGGGAATTGCCCAGGGATCTGATCCCTCCTATTCAAATGCAGATGGGATTCTTTACATATCTGAGCGTTGGTGGGTCTGAGGTATCTTGTTACGTGAGCGTGTGACTTAGGAACTTCAGGAGAAAAGCTGCAGGATACTGTCAGGTCACACTGCTATTTTAGACCTCTGTCTGCAGGGATTTAATATCTTGGCCGGGCATAGCAGGAAATGCATTTCATCCGAGTTGAAAATTGACAATGGGCGATTTGAAAGATCAATCTGTCTCTGGCAATTAGTAAATCAATTCTATTTTTAAAAAATTCTTTTTAATTAATTTTTTTTGGTATTTCAGCATTTCTGCAACTCGTACTGCTACTGCTTACTTGGTTTGCATTTGTTGCTGATGTTGTATGTGAACTGTGGTGGTCATTCATTCAGTCCTATAGCAAATATACTTGTACTCTAGTGCCTCTTAGGGTTTTCTTGCTTTGTGACTTGTATGGGGCTGAGGGAATAATCGCTTAGATGTGAAAGGAAGATTTCACACACTCCCCACCCCCAGTAGCCCTTCAGTTGGTGTTTGGTGGCAGCAGCCTTGCAGGGTGCTTGGACTCCTGCTCCCACAGCAGGGATCCCAACTGCACCTCCAGTTTTAAAGGCTCGTGGCACAACAGCTCCTCTGGCTTTTTGAGAGCTGGCTGACTGCAGAAAACTCCAGTTTGTGCAGCTCTAAAGAGGCATGCTGTGCAGACAACTATTCTGCTAGCATCGCCCAAAGCTGCAAAAGCAGCAGCGAAGAACAAACTTTGAACAAAAAAAAAAACAACCAACCACCCCCCCAGTGCCTACCCACACATACCTCCAGCTACTGCATGGTTCTAGAAAGCCAAGAAATCATAGAAATTCCTCAAAACCACACTAAGGCTGTTCTGTCTGTAGTGCTTGGTCAGGGATGTCTGGATCCCAGCAGCTCACCTCCCACCCCAGTCTGTTAAGACTGTAGGTTTAGAGTTTGGCAGCGGGCTGGGCTGCTGTCTGTGCCCCCAGACATCTCCCATCCACTCTGAGCTGGGGCAGGACTCCTCTTGCTCTCCAAGCAAGATAAAGAGCCAGCAGTGCACAAGCCACTACTTTCACTAGAGGAGGTGCATGCACAGCCTGCTCCTGGCTCACTCTCCACATCCAAAACATGAGTCCTGAGCACATAACATGAACTTGGGACAGGAATCTCCCAAACTAGCCTTTGGCCATTTGGATAGGTTCAGTGGAACAGGCTGCTCAGGGAAGTGGTAAATTCCCCATCCCTGGAGTCATTCAAGAAATGCATAGATACGGCAGTTTATGACATGGTTTGGTAGGCATGATGGTGTTGAGCTGGCATTTGGACTTGATCTTTGAGAGATCTTTTCCAACCCGAATGGTTCTATGATTTTATGGGTTTTTTATGGTCTGAAACAAAAAAAGTCAGAAATCCGCAGTATAGAAAAAAAATCTATTTGAGATGACAAAGAAGGGTGTACAGCTACGATAGTGCATCTGGCAACTCCCTCTGTAAGGCTGGAAATGGTGCCCAGGGGCTTTAAAAGGACTCTGGCCTTGAGAAAGCTTGTAGTCAAATGATAATAAAGAAATAACTTTCCTGAAGGGGGTGGGCTTCTAGTAGGTAGCGCATTTTTTGAAAGATAAATTAGATTATTTAAATGTACTGCAATTCTGCAGTAGTGATCAGAAAAAAAAACTTTCATGCAGCTGGTGAAATGGTAACTAGTAATAAAACGATAATTTTAGAACTGTGTTAGTGGTCACTATTTGATGTATTAAACTAGTAGCACCAAGGTCAGGAAAGAGGGAGGCAGAAAAGAAAATTTTCAGAAATATATATAACGTTATTGGGATTCTTGTGGTTCCAGTTGGAAAAGCTCAGTCTGTCCGATGATAAATTAGCTTGTTTATTCCGATCCCGCTGTTGGTTAGTGTAATGAAGCAGAAGTCCATTGTGTGTGCTCGTTGGGTAGTGATGGCTCTGCACAGAAGGGGGTAATTGAGTAGAAAAGCAGAATGCTCCTGGTGCATGGGAGAAGTTAACACCACATGAGGTCAGTAGGATTCAAGCTTTAATCAATGTAGACACAATGCAATTGAGATTTTCTAAAGGGCTTGTTTATAGTGTGAGTGCAAGGGTCAGTAGTTAATTTGAAATGCTGTAGGTGCTCTGGATGAGAAGGTACAGAATATATATTATAGAGGTAAGTATTCATGTGGGGAAAGAGAGAGGACGTTGTTCTTGTAGCTGGGCTGAATGCCTTGTTTGCAGGAGTATGGAGGAGAGGAGGAGGAAGGGGTTACTTGGGAGTTTATTCCAGGAGCTTTTTAAAGATCTAATTAACCTACTGAAATGAACAAAGTGAGCGATGATGACTGTCATGCAAATCTAGGCATATTGTAAAATGAAAATATTGAAAAATTGAGGTCACTTATGTCATAGGAAATCTGGGGCTTTTTAAAACCTAGAGAGTTAATTCCTAAACACAGTGAAAACAGTTGCTTGCTTTATTGTTTCTCCTCTGAGGGATGGTTCCTAAGGTAAGGCCCTTTACCAGCAGTATCTTATTTTCTGCCTTTCTCAGAAAAGGGTACTGAATGCTTACAAATTAAGGGGCATACACTGTCCTTGAAGCAATCTAACTGAAACAAAAAGAAAGCTACTTAGTGCTGTACTAGAGAGATGTTAAAGCGTTACCTGCTTAACTCCTACTAAAGTTTTGAAACAGGGCTTCAAGAATTAAAAAAAAAAGTTAGTTCTGCAGCTGTTTGGTGCTATTTGTTAACAGCTTTCAGAGTCTATTGGGCTATGAATGGTGCTGGAGTTTGAATGAGTTTTCTGTTCCTTTTGCTCTCGCCCGTCCCCATCTACCATCATTATTACATTTTGCAGGAAAGGAACGAGTTATGTTTGTGGCATAAAGATGTGCCTATAGGAAAGATGGGGGGGGGAGCTTTATCAGGGAGTGCAGTGAAAGGATGAGGGCTGACGGCTTTAGGCTGAAAGAGGAAAGTTAGATTAGATGCTAGGAAGGAATTCTTTACTGTGAGCATGGTGAGGTACTGGAACAAGTTGCCCACAGAAGTCATGGATGTCCCACCCCTGGAGGTCTTCAAGACAAGGTTGCGTGAGGTTTTGAGCAATCTGATAACAGTGGAAGGTGTCTCTGCTCTTGGCAGGGTGACTCAAACTGGATTATCTTTAAGTCCCAACCTGTTCTATGATCCCATGTGAAAGGGTATTTATTAAAGATTGCTAGCTGTTCAGAGAAAGTAGGCTTTCTTCTGTCTTAAAGACCTAAGGAGTTTAACTTTGGTTTTTTCTCTTAGAAATATGAAGGTGAAATGTCTTTTTCCCCACAGTTTTCCATTGAGATTCGTGGCTATCAAAAGGCCTCCTTCCTATACCTTTTCTTATTCTCAGTCTCTGTATTCTGCCTTGGCTAAGCTTTGGGCCCCAGGCTTTCTGTAGGGGCAGTCAAGCATCAGCTGTAAATGCACCAAACGGTGAGAGTGAAGAGGGAGTGAGGTCAGAAACATCTCTGGGGATGAGGAAATAACAAGACCTGGGACACAGCATGCCTGAGAACTGGGAGCTCTAGAGAAAAGCAGCTGTGACTTTTCAAAGTCAAAAATTGAACTGTGTTGGTGGTCGCATTGTCACTTCTGTACACATGTTCCTTGGTAGATGCTCTTATGCAATCACCAAATGTGTGGATTGTAAATGTGATTGCTGTTTGGCATGGAGCAGCTTTACCCTTGCTAGTCAGAGCAGGATCTCCCAGTACCTATCTTGAGCTGTGTGGGATTTCAGAGAGCGGTAAAGCTTTGTGAATCAGATCTCCTGGGATGTAGAAACAGCATTCAGATGAGAGAGTAAAGAAAGTGATGACTTAGAAGTGAACTAGATATTCACTGGGACTAGTATGTGCACAGCTGACAGTATTCTATACCTTGTGTAAACCCAACTTTGACTGCTTTATAGTAACATAATGTTTTGTCTGTATGTGGAGTGATAAAAATGGGGATGAGGAGACAGCAAGAACAGCCCATCAGCATCCTAGGAGCAGTAACCACCATCAGGACCCAGTGGGATAAGGCACCCTTCACCACCTGGCTGACTGTGCCACGAGCAGGAGGTTGGCCTAGATACCTTCTGAGGTCCTGTCCCATCCAGAGTAACTCTTGTTCCTCAGTGTCAAGAGAGCTCTTCCCTATGAATGGCCTTGTTTTTAATATGTTGTCCAAGGAGTCATAATTCTGTAATATGAAGCTCTAGCTTTTGTTTGAAAAAATGTTAACAAAATCAAGATCATGATGCTGTGATTACTCAGTTGTGCTTGTATTGATTGGGGGAATGCATGTTTACTTTACTTTTTAAGCAACTAAACTAGGAAGGTGAAATTTGAATAAAACTTTTGACAAAAAAATACCACCAAAATACTCTGTTTCATTTAGTTGGCCACAATGTTACACTCACCTTGAATGGAATTAAAACTTAGGAAGTTTTCTGGAAGCTGCTAGAGTTGAGCATGGTGGTAACCAGGATCTAACCCAGTGGTTCAAGGGAGCAAGACACCGGTGATGGGCAGGCCTGGATCCCTTCAGGAGTCATTGCTGTTTCACAGTTTGCTGGGTATTTAGGGTAGGATGCTGTTTCTTCAGCAAACACTGTGGGGTTTGACTATGGAGAATATAGGGGGACAGAAGCAGCATTGCATGGCTTGGGATGTCCCAGCTGTGTGATGAATCACTTCAATTGTTTGCCTCCACTGCTTCCCTTGTTTAGGCTACATGAAGTGAAAGAATTTCTATTCCAGTTGAGATACAGGAGAGAAATCCTCTCTATCTTGGCAATGAGGAGGTTGCCAGTGCTGTGAAACCAAATGACAACTTTTGCTGAATCAGGTCACAAGATCTTTGACCTTTCTGGCCAGTAGATGTACAGTATGCTGAGGTATCTCCCTTCATATCCTTATATGTGGTGTTCTACTACACTGTCATCATCTTAGTTTTGGGTAAAACACAGCTACCAATTCCACGTGAGACTGAGTATTTTTTGATCATTCAAAACTGAAAGCAATTCAGCTTCTATGTTGTCATCATGTCTCCAGCACTAAATGCCTGTATCTGATTTAACAGCTGCTGTTTCTTGGGGACATAGCTTGAGAAAGTTCATGTGCTCGAGCCAGTGTACCATGGACTCTACAGCACTGTCAATGTGAAAAGTGAAAAAAGTCTTACTGAAGAGACTTCATTACTGGAAATTATTTGCCAAGGTTGCTTCAGTCTGTCAGATGCAGCTGAAATGGCTTTCAAGGTTAATCAGAAGTCCTCCTCAGGACTTGCTGACCACACTGCTGAGGATCTCTGGCTCTCTGAGGGCTTGCTGACTAAAGCTGCTGCAAGAAGCCATGCTTCCGTGGTAGGGAACAGCAGGTTCTCCTGTAACCCCCTGTAATCTGGGATATCCTTGGGGCTTTTGAAGTGAGCCTGGCACCTCTAAAGCCTCTGCTGGAGGAGATAGTGGGCAAGTTCCCTGTTCCCCAGCAGTATATGGGCCAGCTGTGCTGGCCAGTCACTGCATACCTTTAAGACAGATTTGTTTATGGTGTATATGAAAACAAGCTTCAAAGAAGCTAAACTGTATGCAGTCCCCAAACTAATACAAAAACCAACGAAGTGCAAAGAGATGATTCCTGTCCATGCTTGCCTGAGTTTTTGAGGAAGATTTAGTAAAGGTTTGTCCTGTCAGAGCTAAGGAGGACTCTGGTGGTGGCATTTCATCTCCTGCCTGCTTCCCACAGGCGCAGGCACACCTGCTTCTTCAAGATCACGGCTGTTCTTCTGAAAGCATTTGCTGTGAATCATCTTGTCTCTAAGCTTGTCTGTGGGAAGTTTTTTTTTCTCTTCAGCAGGGAGGTTGGAAGGACCCACCAACATCACTGTCTGCTCCAGTGGCATCGTGCCTATGGCTTTTGGCACTCAGCACCACAGGGGTCAATTCCCTTGGTGTGGGGAGTTCCTGCCCTACTCACAGCCACTGGATGCAGGGCACCTTTGTGGGGGCTCCCACAGCAGTCCCAGCCCCAGGGCTGGCTCCTGGGGGGGTTGTGTTCCCAACCAGCTTCTGCACAACCTTCCTGATCAAAGTCCTGCACGCACTTGACTGCTAACCCCTCCAATTGGGACCTGCCATACTGCAGTGCTTCTCATCACTGTGAGCAGGCTGGAACATGGACTGAGCCTTATCCACTGTGTTATGCACAAATGGCTATTTAATTATTTACAGGCTGACATATATATCATTTAATGTACAAAACCAAACCATCTACCAGCCCACAGGCAGAATGGCTGAAAGCAGCCTGCTTGGCACCACGTTTTAACTGAAATCCCTTGATGCTAGCTTTGTTTTGCATAGCACTTTGTAATACTGTTAGTTGACTTGGCTGCAGTTTCACAGAGCATTTTCCATTTGGTTCAACACTCACTTGAATTTAATGGGACTGGAGCCAAACAAGTAATGGAAGCCAAGTGCCGACATTTGTTTGGTGTGCAGTTCCTGACAAGGAATATATACAGTGATTGTCTCTTGCTCCTCAAAGCTGTAACTTTGGCAGAGGGGATACTTGAGTTAGCATGCCAACATTTAAAATCATGATCAGTCAGTGATGAAAACATGTATTTATGGCTATAATGAGTTGCATCAAAGCAAGAAACGTTAATAGAAGTAACAATGTCTCTTCATTCACAAATGCCTACTTTTAAATCATACAAAGATCTGTCAGAGTTAAAAAGCTCCAAGAGCTTGGCCTGTGTGTCTGGCTTGTTTCACAACAATACTCCTAATATTCACTTAGAGCTGCAGATTTAGCCGTGATTACTAGGTTCTACATTAAGGTATGCTAAAGGAATGTTGCACAGTCTTATTTGCTTACGGCACATCATTAAAGCATTCTGCAGTCCTGGGCTTGCAGCTAGACTTCGTTATCTTTGTTTTTTTGAATGCTTGCTTTTATTTTGTTTTACTGTTTCTTTCTGGTATATCAATGATTTGTTCTTTCTGGGGGCTGCTGTAACTGTGTGAGCTTTCTGTGGTACTTGGATGCAACGAGGGTTTGAGATGCAGCTGTGCTATGTATCTGCAATGTACTTGGGCTGTGGATGGATAGTAAGAGCAGGTAGGAATCTGAGAGTATTCCTGCTGGAGTAAATCCCTTTCCTTTCAGCCCACTCTTTCTGCCAACATTGCTGTTACTTTTCAGCTGGGACAAACTCAGTCCTGTAAAAAAAATTGAAAAAATGCAGTTTATAAACAGCTGGCTTTTAATAACTTCCTCCCAACTCACATGTTGAGTCATCTCTCCCCTGCCTGTAGGAAGGAGTGTGGATGTCATCTTTCTAACAAGGTGGCATGTTAGTGAGGATGCTACTCAGAATTCCTGGCTTGCATCCCAAAAAGTAATAGAGCTGCTGTTGTGATGCTGTGTCCAAATTACAAGGGAGCCAGGTCTGAATCATCTGGGTGTAGTGTGTGGGGATGTTGGTGTGATGAGCTGAGGAGCCCTGAGCTGGCTCTGTCCTGGCGGAGGCTGGGGGTGGCTGGGTGGGAGCTGCTCAGCTCTGGTTTGTATGTAGGAAGGGTGTTACTGCTGCTGGAGGTTTTTTTTTGATGGGCTGTGATCAGTCCAGGAAGTCCTGGATTGCGTCTCAGGATGAGGATGGTGAAAACATGAAAATAGCCTTCAGCAGAAGGCTACAGGCTAGCCACCTTATCTCCAGTTTTATGTGATTGGCATGGTGTCTTTTTCCTGGGGACTTCATTCTGTGTGCCTGCATGTCTATTGTTCTGTGTGCTGCTTCTCATAATATAGGAACATTTCAATGCTTATCACTTGCATTTGAGCATTTTTACATTATTAAGTTAAATTTACACTTTTAAAAAAAATTTTAAGCCTTATTTTCATTTTTAAAAGGGCTGGATAGTTTGGTTGTTTTTCATAAATGTCATTTCACAAGCTGGTATTACTTAGCTTTAATTTCTTCAAATTCTAGTGGAAACAGAACTCAAGAACACTTTTTTTTAACAGCTTAAAAAGATAGTTAACCTGTTCCATATACTTCTCAAAACCTGTGAAGCTGGAAGAAACTCATTACAGCATGTCCAATGGTTCTTTCCTGTTAGTGCTTCAGAAAATAGGACAGTTCTGGTTTAATGGTAGTGAAATGTATTGGACATAATGTTGACTGTTATGCAAAAAAATACTTTTTTTTTAGTACAAAGGGAACAGATCCATAAGGGACCAGGGAATTATTGAGTTTGTGGTCACTTTGAATTTCTGACCTGAGGAAGCTCCTCGGATCACACTGAGGACATGAGGAACTAGAGCGTCATCAGCTCTGCTTGTCTCCATGGTTTGCTAGTTCTGTGATGCATTAAAATAGCATTAAAATATTTATTTCCCAAATGATATTGGAAATGGGGCAGAACCACTGTCATAAGAATTCTTTGCATGGAAGAACTATGTTGGAAATATATTTAAGTTTTTTAAAGCCTTTTCTCAGATTCTAAGGTGTTTTGTGCTTAAAGTCTGCTGTAGGTGGAATGAATCTCTTTCTGCTTTCATGCCTATTTGTACCTCAGAGTTCCTGGCTGTTTCCTCACTGATGTAGAGCCTGAGCAGTGTAATCCTCCTCCATTGTTCTAATTACCTCATGTGGGATGTTACCTATTTTCATTGTATTAGGATACCATGTATCTTGTGCACATGCACAAAGCCCCATTGCTATTTGTGGTGATGAGAGCCGTGCAGAATTTGGGAAGCATTTCAGAGCCAAGTTCTCCATTCAGCTGCTTTCCTCTCAATCTCAGAAAACCTGTGGCGGGGGGGGAAAGGAGGTAAATCTTTTGTTGTAACTAATTAGTTCACCCCTGACTGGCTGCAAAAGGAAGAAATCTCTTCTTCGCACAAAGCGTTTCTCTACAGCTAGCAGCAGTGGGTAAGCAAGGAGGTTTGGAGCATTACAGAGGAGGACTGCTTATCTGCTGCTTTCCACACCAGGATATTTGGCAAGGCTGAGATAGCTCCCACAGCAAGTTTGCAGACAGCAGGTGTGGGTGATGGCCCTGGGCTGCCTTAGATGTTGAGTGGCGAAGGCGGTTAGGTGCAGGAGGCTGATGAAGGGTCTGGAGCAAAAGTCTTATGAGGAGCAGCTGAAGGAACTGGGATTGTTAGCCTGGAGAAAAGGAGGCTGAGGGGAAACCTTGTTGCTGTCCACAAAAGGAGGTTGTAGCAAGGTGGGTGTTGGTCTCTCCTTCCAAGTAACAAGCAATAGGGCAAGAGGAAGTGGACTCAAGTTGCTCTGGGAAGGTTTAGATTGTATATTAGGAAAAATTTCTTTACTGCAGCAGAGGTGAAGCACTGGGAACATGCTGTCCAGGGAAGTGGTGCAGTGACCCTCCCTGGAGATCTGCAAAAAAGATGTTGATGTGGCACTTCAGGACATGGTTTAGTAGGCATGATGGTATTGGGCTGATGATTGGTCTGAATGATCTTAGACATCTTTTCTAACCTTAATGATTCTGTGATTCTATAATGCCTCATGCTTCTGTTACAAGGATCCAGGCTAACTTGCATCTCTTGTGTGAGCATGCTGCCTCAGCAGCTGAGTGGTGGGGGTAGGACTGGCTCCACTAGCAGTGTAATTAGAGAAGAAGCAAAAGTGTTGGAGATCTTTCAAGCAGCACTGATGGCAAAAATCCATGAGGAAGATCCATTAGCAATGATGCCTGTGAGTGATAAACTCTCAGGATAGAAACTTGCTTGCATTTAGCTTCATTCCCAAAAATGTTTTGCTTACTTTACTAATTTGAGCTAAGTTGGGATGAGGATATACCTCCCTATAAAAAGGGAGTGAAGTGAAAGTGGTGCTACTGCCACACTGCTGTGAGGCTTGTCATCCCTCAGGAGCAGGTCTGGTTGTTCATGGCTGTCTGTGGTGGTGTGGGGAGGGCTACACTGCCTTCTTGACTTGGCATACTGCAGACCAGTTCACTGATGGGCTTGAAAGTAAGTCCAGAAAAGTGAATGCAGCATTATCCAACTTATCAGTGCTGGGAGCTTTGTTTATTTCCCTAACGATTTTTAAAAATAATTGCATGATTCAACAGTCAGAAAAGCCTTCCTGCCCAAGGAAATGTGTGGCTGGGCATGGTTCAAATCACTATGGTAAGCCTTGCCCTGCTCTGCAGGACCGCGAGGTCTGGTATTAGTTCGTCTGTCTGGGTGTGTGATATCCACATGCTTTGCAAGTGAATATGCTTAAGTGAGCAAACTAGAAGAGTGTATGCACAGAAAAAAGATGCTTGGTAACTTTCTGTGTAATTTTGGGGTAACTGAGGTACCTGAGACTGAACCAGCAGATTTCCAAGGCTTCAGCTAATCCTAATTTGATCCCACTACAAAGTCTGTAATACGTCTGTAGACGTAATGAACTTAATTGCTTAACTGCAAGATCAAGGAGCTCTGAAGGAGGATCATTTGATGCATTTGTTTTAGATTATCTTCAAATAGTTGAACGGCAAGCTGTGTATTTTGGTGGGGAAACCACTATGTAAGATATGTAAAGATGCTAAAAATGTGGTTCTCTTCCATTCACAGCTCCCAGCCCCACTACAGCTGTTCCTTACATGTCAGTGAAGTGCATTGATGTAAGAAAAAACCACCACAAAAGCAAGTGGCTGATGCCCTGGGGACCCAACCACTGCGACAAGCTCAAAGACTTCGACGAGGCGGTGAGCAGGCAGATTGAAGCCAATGATATCGTATTTGCTGTGCATGTTCCCCTCCCCAGCAAGGAGATGAGCCCGTGGTTCCAGTTCATGCTTTTCATCATGCAGCTGGACATCGCGTTCAAAATGGACAATGACCTGAGTAAGTAACTGTCACTCGTTAGATGCTGACTCTGGTCTGTTTCTTAATGTTTCTCTAAAAGTTGCATTTATCCTGTACCATATGTTAACTTCTACAGTGCCCCATACAGCAAGGTGATACTGGAGCGTGTTCTAAAGATGGTAATCAGTAATGAGACATTTCAGTACGTCTCTTTGCATGGAGAGTGGTTCACACTGCACTAGAGAGTAGCTAAGCAGTTGATGAGTAGCTGCCCTGTTTTAAAGTACATAGACTATTAGCAGCTACACTGGTTTAAATCCAGCAATTCACTTTCACAGCATATGCCTCTGGGTTTTATATAATTTTCCAAAATGTTCCAGGATGCTGAGTGCACAGCAACAAATTACAGTCAATACAGCCCAACCTTTTCAACCACTGCTTTCCTCCTGCTCCTACATGTTCCCAGCCTGTCCCTTGTCCTGGCTTGGCACGTATCTGGCCACGTGGTGAGCTGTGTCATGCAGCCTCCTCGGTGGAAACTTGGGTTTGGCGGGAAGAGCTTTCTGATGGGTTAGCAGGTTGGCTTGGTTGCTGCTGCACAAGGGTAGTGCCAGGGCCATCTGAAGGTCTGTTACAGCAAGTGAGGAGTGGGGATGTCCCTTCTGGAGGCAGTATGCTTGCTGGAGCAGCTCACTACTTTCTTTCAGTCTGTGTGGAGGTGGTGAAACAGAGCCATGAGATTTTTGGGGAGGGGGCGGAGGCTTATTTATAAAGTCTCTACCCCAAAATTGCTTTGTACAAAGACTTTGATTAGTTTCTAGTTTGCCAGTGCGAAGATTTTAAGTGGTGGTATTTTACACTGTGTTTGCTAAGTGCTTTTGTGTGATGTGTTTCTAAACTGTGAGCTAAAGTACTTAATAAATTAAATTATTGATCTGTAAGTTTGGATGAAGAGGTCATAAGAAGGAATGTTCATGTTAGAGTTTATAAACATTCACTCTCCATTGAGCACCAAGTGCATTGCAGTTGATATTTATTTACTTAGCCTTTGCCAACATAATAACTTCTAACTTCTTCAGTTTGAGGTTGGCTGTTGGTGCATTGAAGTAGTTGCCCTACCTTCCATCAATCCTTGTGAGGTACATTTTTTGCTAGGATTTGATAACATGTAGGTGGAAAATACCTTCTTGCCTTGGAACTATAGTGGTCCAAAGTGACTGGAAAACTGTGTAGGTACAGGAACATGGCAGAAGCTGTCATACTGGGATTCACCCCTAGGATCTGGAAGAAGATAAAGTATGAAATGAAAAAAAAAAAAAGAACAAACACTGCAAAATGATACTGGGAGCAGCATGGGCAAGACTGATCTGCTCCTTAGTCAAAGAAGGTATATGTGTGTTTGCATGTTTTAAAGTGTTTGGGGAAAATCCCTCTCTAACATTTATAACTTAACAGTGAATGAATAATTCACTCTTCATGCTACTCTGCAGTGGGGCTTCTGTCACACTTACCTGGCTGCAGCCTGCCTGTTGGTCTGGCCACACTGTTGCTGTAGCTGTGTGGTGGATCAGTTCAGGGAGCAAAGCAGTGTCAGAAACTGGCTGTAAGTCTGGGGCTGTGAGCTAGCTAAGATGCTGGCATAGGGGAACCAGATCCAACAGATCCACTAAAGCTTCACCAACAGCTTTATGTTTTCTTTACTGCCTTACCTGCTCAACGTGGACCTGTTCCTTCTTATCTATTTTAATGATGATACATTAAATAAGTTAAAAATGAAATTATATAAAGCCTATGTATGTATTTTAACCCTATAATTATCTCTAAAATATGGAGAGAGTAAGTTTGTAACTTTATTAAGTCCTCAGTGTCTTAGACTTCAATGGATGATTGTGTTTAGTGAAGTGACACTTTATGAGGCTTTTAAGGTCAAACTGCTGATCTGGAGCTAGCAACTGGCTGAGCATCTGGGGGCAGGTTGCTAAAGTGCTAAATGAACTTTTGACCATAATTTCTCCTGTAAGTGCAGAGAACCTTTTCTTCAAGCCATTATTTGGGCTGTTTGGTGACCAAATCCCTCAAAGATGGGAATGTTTTTTGAGATTCAGAAGCAGAAAAGACTTGTCTTGGGCCACTCCATGGGTGATAAAAAAAGGTTTGGAGGTGAGCCCTTGTGCAGCTAGGAAAGACTCAGTTTCTGGTCATTATCAGTTCAGTAGCTGCTGGTGGTTTGGTTTTTAGGGTTTTTTTTGGTTTTTTGTTTTGGTTTTTTTTATTAAGAAGCACTTGAAGACAAGGGACATGAATACTTCTTATGGTTGTAGATTATTTGGCACTTCCAGAAAGTTTTCTTTCATTGACTGAAGAAAGTACTTTAAAACATTATTTTCCTACATGTTGTGCCAAGCTGAAGGCAGATGTAAATTAAGTGTAAAATTGTAAACTAGTGAGTAATGCATTTCTTGATTGGTAGATTGTGTTGTAACAGTTTTTGGATTTAAAAAAAAGTAAATCTTAAGCCCAAATAATTATGTATCTTCTGTATCTTGCTGCTAACTTTGCAGTTAAGAGCTGCATTGTTCAGGTAATTTGAATTAGCTCCTCAAAAGAGACAAAACTGAAGATGTGAAATAACCTCATCTTCTTTTAAAGTGACAATGTGAGTTTCTTCTCTCGAGCTCTAATCCAAGACCTCAAAGCCAACAGTCACCCTGATGGAGTTTAATACCAACAGGGGCTGGTGCCAAACCAGCAGCAGCTCCTGGAAGGCCTGGCAGCTGTAGGAGCCTCAGCCGGTCGCCATCATAATGACTGTTTTGAAGCTGCTCTTATCCACCTGCCTGTCTCCCTGGGGAAACATCCTGGTCTCTGGTGGCTCCCAACACTCTGCAGTGTGGCCTGAAGATGTGAAAGTCAAACATGAGCTATGCAGGGTCCTGGGCTTGGCTGTACTCCCATTCTTAGTCCTCACCAGGAATGCTGCTAAGCCACATCTCAAACTGTTGCCTGCTTTTCTGTGCCAAGGTGCTTGCTCATCCTCTCCCCTTGCAATCCATAAGCAAGGTCGAGGCACAGAACAAAAGCTTAAACCGCTGTAGTCTGTGGGCTGGGGTTTCCCGGGGCACTGGCTACCACAGCCCTTCTGCAAGGGGGATGCTCTGGGGTGGAGGCGGCATGACTTGCCTGCTCATCTGCAGGGAGACAGACGTCAGGGTGACTCACAGACCTGACGTAGGCGCTTTCCCTCACCTCCAGAGAGCCGGTGTCAGGCCTGTGTGTCAGCCCTTCTCATCCAGCCAGCAAAGGTTCTCCCTGGGTGGTGGGAGTGGGCAGCCCTGGCCTGGTGCTCTGGGGAGCCGGGGAGCTGTGCAGAGACTGCAGCCTGACAGGGCTGAGTGTCCCAAAACACCCTGTGGGATTTACAGCTGTTGGAGGAGGAACAACCTTTACCATGTTTACCTTGGGAACTTGCTCTAGACTTTTGGAACGCAGATGTTTTTGGAATGCAGATGTTTAGAAGCTGAGGTAATTCCCTTGTATTTATCTGTCATGGAAAGCTGGGAGAGGTTTAGACTTACTCTTTCCCTGAGGAAAAGGCTATTTCTGTGCCCAAGCTGTTCTTATCCCTTTTTTTTATGCATTGTGTATTTAATTATTAAAAATTTCTTTCCTGAACTGGGAAAGGCAGTGAGCAGAGAAATGAGATGAAGCTGTCTTCAAACCACCTGCACCTCAGTCTCAAAACCTGTGATTGCAAAGCTTAGTGCCTCTCACAAGGGCAGCAACATCTGTGATCATGACCCCACTTCTCTGCAGTGCAAGATGCCATGTTGGCAGGGATGGTGTAAGAGGTGCCAACCACCCTCTGGCACTCACACAGCTGCTGGCACAGCCTGCAGACAGAGCCCTGCACAGCAGTGTTGGTGTGCAGCCATCCATCCCTGCCGTCCATCCGCTGGCTCTGTCCCTGGGGCAGCAGCAGCCATCCTCTGCTTTCCTAGCTGTAAGAAATCTCTTATGCACAAAAGGCTTCTCTTTGAAGCTGAAGTGTTACTCTGTTACTGTGCAATTAGGTCTAGTTCTCATTGTTGGAACACTGGGAGCTTTGAGGGGAGGGATGAAGACCGTTGGGCTTGTCAAGGACTGTTTTCTGTCAAGGACAATTCTCCAAAGTAGTGCCTGCCCTTGGAAGGATGGTCCCCACTCCCAGATAGTATGGGTGGCCAAATTGGCTCCTGAGGCTGCAGAGCAGTGCTGCTGTTGTCCATGGGTCTGGTTACTGGTAGCAAGTGTACAAATTTCTTTTCCTTGGCAGGTCTGGTGGCTATCTCTGTTCCCTGTACATCAGATTCACTTTAAAAAAATCATTCTTGCCTAGATTTAGTTGTTGCTTGTTGGCACAGCTTGCTGCTGGGCTCTCATGGGCAAGGTACCTCAGAGAAGAGCTGGGAGGATGTGCTATGAGCTTGGATTTAATTTTATTTATTTATTGGGCTGGCCTACTGCCATGAGTCGGGGCCATTTGCATTTGGCAGGCTGCAGTGTTCTTAACAGGGAACACCAATCCTTCTCTCTGAGCTGCTTTGCAACATGACCTTCTACCTACCAAGAAATAATTCACTGCTACCCGTTGTTAGCAGAAGCAGGGACCCAGAGGCTACTTGCTCCCTCACTGCCACAGGCCTCAGGAACCCCCAGAGCCAGGTTCTTGGCCTTCCTTCTTCAATTCCACCTTGTGGAAAAGTAAACCTGAAATTGCTTAATCTTGAATTGGCATCGAGTAATGCAGTGTCCCTGCGGGGTATAAAGTGATGGCTGCACTGTGCTGGATGTTAGGTAATGAAGCTGCTATTTATCAGATGGTGTAACAGTATAGAGGGGTCTTTACAATTTTTCAGTCTAAAAAAGCCCGTGTTTTATTCTCTTCATAGCTAGTGAGCTGAAAATGTTAGGACATGAGAATAACTTTTGGTTTCTTTGCAGCGGAAAGCAATTGTGTGCAGTTGTATGGCTGAGCACTACAGACTCCTGTTCAAATTCATCTAATTTTGGTATTTTTTTATAGGTTTTGTAATTTTAGAAAGCGAGCAATGCATGGAAGTGTAATGCAAATAACTATTCTGTTTGCTTGCATACACTTCTTTCCAGACAGCTCTATTAGTATGCAGCTGGCACAGAGCCATCTTCTGAAACAACTTCTCTATTTTTAGACTACTGAGAGTGAAGCTATCCTCTGCTAATATCATGGTTTAAAGGGAGTCATGGAGAAGGTCCTGAGCACTGCGTATCTGGTAGTAAAATGCCAATGTGAAAAAATGTACTGGCAATGCTCAGTGTGATGGGTACCAGGGTGTCATGGCTCTGACCTGCTCTGGAGCATCTTGTAGCACCATGAATAGAGCCACTGAGAAAACTCAATGCTGGGTACCCCAGATGGAGCGTGTCTCCTCATTGGTCATCCACGAAACACATACTCTATCTAAACAAACTTCTCCTGTTTCTGCAGGGGTTTTAATATAATTCTGTATGATACTAGTGAGGTTGCAACTTGGTGCTTGAGCTGCTAATATCAGAGGGGATTTACTGGGCTCCAAATTACCTAGATGTTATCTACAGGATCTGTGAAGACACGGTTGATGTGCAGCATTCTGTGAGGAGGTGCTCTGACATGGTCCTTGTGAGTTCATTTCCTGGCATGGGCAGCTTTGTCTTTTGGTGCTGAAGATGACAGATGCTTCAATCTACTTCTTCCTACTTGTTATTGCTGGGAAATTCTGGAGAATCTTGATTAACGTACATGGAAGATGTTAGCATCTGGGAAACTGAGCACAGGTTTGCAGTAGCTTCTTCTCTTCTGTCCTTGTGTGTACTCTTTGCTGCTGCTGTGACTCATACTTGAATAATTTATTTCTCAGCTCTCTCTCAGCAGAAGGTAAAAACTGGCTTGACTGTCAGTCCCTTGCCTCCTGTTTACTCCTCCCATCCGCTGTTTTGATGGTAAATAACACTGTTTTAAAACACCTTCCTTTCATCTTGAATCCAGACATGGTGATGGAACATCAGCTGCTGCTTTTTTTTCTTACACGCATATTGCATGCTCAGGCACATAGCCTGCCTCTCATATTCTGGGACTTCAGTACTGTTAATGCTGTGCCCAAAAAGGGCACACGCACCCAAGCTGTTTATTCACCATCTGATATTTTGGTATTAATGTAAGTAATGAATTTTCTCAGAATCCAGTTCTCTGCCAAATAGTGTATTACTGTTCTTGTTTGTTCCCCCTTGACAGTGGGGACTGCTAGTGAGAGGCTGAGTGGATTGGAGTAGAACTATCAGTTTGCTGTGTGTGTATCTATGTGTTTCTGTGTCTGTGTGTACGCATGCATGAGACAGTCTTGAAGGGGCTTTGTACAAAACTTTAATAGGAGGTATTACCCTGACACAGAGGCTGACAGAAATTCAGAGGATGATTCTAGTCCATTGGTCTGGAAAAGCACAGATGAGTATATCTTCTGCCTTCTGGTTTTCATACTCGATGGCAGCAGCAGCATTTGGATTGCAAAGATGAAATAATGAATGCTGTTTTTGTTGGATTTAGTCCCAAGCATTCCAGTTGGTTTTATGGCTTCTGAAATGAAATTTGTAGTTCTTTTTAGCCAAGCCAAGTTTAACCTTATGTTCCCATTTAGCTGTTTTGCTGGTCTTCTAAATAGTGGATCTGAGATAACAAGTTCATGTTTCATGGAAACCAAACTAACGGGTGTTGTGGAAAGGAACTTGGTGTTAATCTGGATGGTATAGATCACATGCACAAAAAGAGGGTCAAAAATCTTGATACACCCACATTAAGACATAACAGAACCTCCTCCAAACACTGTATCAATAGGAAGTCTAAACCACAGACAGCATCCATGCCCCTTCTCATCATTTTGGGTGAGTATACCAGCACCTGTTGCCAACGGAAATATCACTGAAAAATATGAAAAATATATGGACCACACAGTGCTTGAAAGGCTCATGCTTGCTTATAGACATGAAACAGCCTCCCTCCAGAATTATTATGAAGACCAGATTTCTTTTCAGAGCTAAACTTCAAAGCTCATCAAGTATTGATGTGTCTTTGCAGCCTGTTCCTGCACGCAGGATGCTTCTGTTAGAGCAGGCAGCCCTGTTTTCAGATGCAGGGTTCTTGATGAAAAGCTATGGGTGTTACAGGACACCGTGACCAGGGGTAGTTCAGACTAGATATCAGAAAGAAATTTTTCACAGAAAGGGTCATCAGGCTCTGGAACAGGCTGCCCAGGGAGGTGGTTGAGTCACCATCCCTGGAAGTATTTAAAGGATGGGTAGACAAGGTGCTCAGGGACATGGTTTAGTGGCAGATAGGGATGGTTGGACTTGATGATCCAAGAGGCCTTTTCCAACCTGGTGATTCTATGACTTGGCGTAGGCTTTCCATGTATTTACAGGAAGGAGCACATACAGTGTCTGCCTGTGCAGTGACACAACCCTGATGGAATGTGTGTGAGCTTAGTTCTGCAGAGGCATTTCTGACCTGCTGAGCTCAGGGGTGTGCCACAGCATGCTTCCAGGGAGCTTGCAAATATGAGCTCTTTGCTGTGAGAGCATGCTGTTTTGACGCTGGCACAACAAGTGGTTCTGTAGCCCTGTTCCAAAGCTCCTCCACGGTAGCAGTTCTGTAGCCATCTTTTCCAGTGGTTGTGGCTCTTGGGGTTTGGTGATCCATGAAAAAAAGGCTAGGTTGTAGCCATGCATATGTTCATTTCAGAATGTGTTCCTCTTTCAGAGCATTCCCTGGGATTTGTGCCTGGTAGATGGGAGGATTTTACATCTGGTAGAGCTGGTACAGACTTGCCTTGGGTCTGTAAAACATGTTTGTGTTGCTACTTGGCAGGCTTCAACTGTAACTCAGTTACTGGCTCAGTTACGGCACCTAAAAAAGTCTGATCCAGCTGCATTTCCTTCTTGCAGCAATGACCTCTTGGCAGCGTGCTAACAAGGGCATATTTAACAGCAGTCACACCCCATACTCTTTCTGTGAACATGTCCAGGAGAGGACAAGCTGACTTTAGCCATGCAAATTTGATGTGGTTACCTTACCTGGGCATATAAACTCTGTATGTGTTTACTGATATTCAGGTTGGTGCATCTGTAAAGGTAGTAACATGTCAATGCTGCTGTGGGGTGTGCACATGGAGGGGAGGGCTTTGAAGCCTTATGGAGAATTTCAGCTAAACAATAAATGTAGAAAACAAAGTCCCTCGTATGTAGTAATTTCTGAGGGTTTTTTGCTAGCAAGACCGGCATAGCTAAGCTTCAGTTTTAAAATATTCTTTATAAAGGAACTCTTTTTAGTGTTTTCTTATTACTCTGGGAACTCTGGTTTATCTTCTAAGAGTAGATCCTAGTTGTGGATGATTTTGAAGCAGTTTGTACTTTTGGTGTTGCACTTTGACTTTTCCCAATCATGCTTCTCCCTTCCCGTCCCACCCAAAGACCTCTGTGACCCTTTTTGTTTCTTTTGTATGATATCTCTTTACTGGAGTGCGTGTTTAAGGGACATATGGTCTTTATTCAAGATGTGGTGCTTCAGCCTTTATGCATAGTGAACTTACAACCATAAGAATCCTAAGGTTATGTTGATAGATGATTTCTGCTATGACATTTAAGTAAATAAAACATACCATTAGTTGCATAGTTTCTCCTTTATACAGTTCTAACCATTTACAGCCTTTTCAGTTAGACACTTAATCTTTTTTGTGATTTTCTGTAAGTAAACACCATTTCGATGTTCATTTAAAACAAATCCTGTGATGTAATACAGTTGTTTCCTGAAGTGAAAGGGCCTATTGCATACATTTGCATTCCCTGCAGAAAACCTGCACTGAAGCCTGTCTTGTCTCTCTGCTAACCTGATGTGAAGAGGCTGATGGATTGCTTCTTGGCATGATGTCTGTGTCTGCAGCTGTCTAGGTTCCAAACTTATAAGAATTGTTGTTTCTAATGCTATATGAATAAATAATGCACTTCACCCACAACCTGTACATCTTGACATGTTTGAAAGATATGCAGGTCTTTCTGACCAGTAAAAATTCTCTCTTCTCCACTAGAAAAGAGATAAATACTTTGGAAAAAAACTCCATGTAATTCTATCTATATTGTTTGGAGTGCAAAACATCCATTCCTTTGTCACTGTCTGCCTCTTGGAGGTCCTTTCAGTGTCTAGAAGCTTTTCTACACTTCTGATATTCTGTACCCTTCCTCTCTAACAAGCCTAATCTCTCCTTTCTCTTACAGAAGAAAATGCTGAAATTACCCTGGATGTGTCATTAGCATATCGTGATAACAAGTTTGATGATTGGAAGGAAATAGCACATGCAATAGAGATCAGGAAGCTGAAATGTACCTTCGGCTCACCAAAAGTAAGGTGTTTTGACAATGCTGGAGATGAAGAGATGTGGGAATGTAGTGAGATTTGTCCTCTTCCTTTTCTTCACAGTGCTTCCTAGAAACTCTGAGTTGTTCGGTCATAACTTGCCATCATAACTTTGAAATGTGTCAGCTTTCTAATGGCTCAAAATCTTTCAGTTCATTCTGTTTGGCAATGAAAGAGAAGTGGATGAAGTCAGAGGTAGAGTTAAAACCATAAGGAAGAGAAAGTGTAAGGTGTTGTTGAGCTGTGGTCAGGCTTGGCTGCTTTGAATTCTGTATGCCCCAAATAATCCAAGAGAACTTGGACTTTTCCATAATGGACAAAACCTTTTCTTCAGGAGTTGTGAGGAAATAACCTATTGGGAACACTGCAGCCTTCAAAGAACCTGGAGAGGTGGGGCAAAAATTTCTTAAAATAACTTCTTAATGCCTCAAGCTACAAAGCTTAGGAGCAGAGAGGACAGCTAGCAGTGAGTGTAGAGAATCTATATTTAAACTAAGGTGTTTCTGTTCTGCAGACCGAAATTCCTGTGCTTATGTTGATCTTATGTTCTTTTCCTGTGCCATGCTTTTCAGCTCTGTCTTGTTCTTCCATTTCATAATTCTTTTGAACAACCCACTTATGCCTCCAGAAACACCTGTACAGCCACATAAATGCTGTAAATACATATGAGGTGTAGAAGGGAGCATTGCTGGTAAAACAGGACTCAAGGAACTCCAAGTCAAGGTGTTTGAGAGGGTTGCATATTTTGGCTGAAGTTGTGCTTGCTGAAGGAGGAAGCTTGGATCACAAAGTAGCCTTTCATCTTTAAAGACTCCTTTGACTTTAAATATCATTAAGAGCATGAGATGTGAGCCTGCTTGAGTTGAATCATTATTGACTTAATGACTCAAAACAATCAAAAACTTGACCAAACACATCCCTGAACCTCTGATGTTCTCCAGTCTTCCATAAACTCACCCCAGGCGAAGGCTGGAATTAGCAAACAGGCTCTTGGTGCTAGCAATGGCCCACGTGTTAGGGCTTTTGTAGACTTTCACCATGGAGGGTGTGCTCGCTGGTCCATCTGAGGCTGACTGTCATCTTGCTGTTCTATGTCCTTTTGCTAGACCCTGGACTCTGAGGGCCGTTACTATGACTGTGACTTCCTTCCCTTCATGGAGATTGGTAGCGTGGCCCACAAGTACTACCTCATCAACATCCGTCTCCCTGTGAATGAGAGGAAGGGCATTAATGTGGGTATTGGAGAAATCAAGGATATCCGCCTCGTGGTAAGTGTCTACCTTGTCTCTGTCCATGTTTGCCAAGCCCTGGCAGAGTGCCTGTGCCCCGCAATGCTGCAACCAGCAAGGGTATCTTCACTGGAGCTGCTGCAGCTTCCTTCTTGATCTCCTCTTTGATCCACAGCAAACATCCTACTCTTCGTTATAGGCACCTACTGCCTGCAAGCCTTCCTTCTTGAGGGATCATAGAATCATGGAATGGTTTGGGTTGGAAAGGACCTTAAAGATCACTCAGTTTCAAACCCTGCCATGGGCACAGATATCTCCTACTGGATCAGGTTGCTCAAAGCCCCACCCAGCCTGGCCTTGAACACCCCCAGGGATAAGGCATCCACAAATTCTTTGGGCAACCTGTGCCAGTGCCTCACTCCCCTCAGAAAAAACTTTCTTACTAATATCTAATCTAAATCTACCCTCTTTCACCTTAAAACTGATGTCCTCTTTGATTGCTCTCTTCTGAGGACCCCTCCCCAAGCCTTGAATGGTCCCACCCTCCTGCACTGCCTGGTGACCACCTCCAGAACTGGGGTTTTCTGACACCCCCAAAAGCTCCCTGTGTCCTCTTCTCACCACCACAATGTGGCTTGGGTGTAGAGTACTTCACCTGATTAAGCTCTGCCTCTCACAGGTAGGAGCTATGTAGGAACAGAACACAGTGAGGTTCAGGGCGGGACTGACCTGGTCTGTCTTGAAGTTGGCCATCACCACACATTTGGAATAGCTGTCAGCTGTCTTTGCTCCTGCTGTTCCTTGAGGCTTGATGACCATGGGTGCTCCCAGCTGGAAAACTCCCCCCACCATCCCTCTCAGCAGAAGCAGTGAGACAGCCGGCTGTGGGGGAGGCAGACAGCGGTGGGAGGGTGTGTGTCTGGACAAATGCATTAATTTGGCTGATGTGTTTCCCACCAGTGGTGACTTTGCTTCATGAGTATCTTGTTACTTGTCTGAGAGCAATTGTACCAGTTTTTTCCATGCTGTGTCAGAGTTCCCCTCTCCTGACTGCTTTCTGCCTCACTACATGTGTTGGCATTTGTTTTCAGGACTTTTGAAGTGTCCTCAGGTGGTCTGGGTCTAAGAAGACACCTGCTCCCTTTCCTGTGTTGAGCAAACCGCACCTTTGAAAGGGGAGTTGCATCTACATGTACTTACATATAGTGCCATGTACTTGCCTCTCCTGTAAGGAGAAGCACAGAGTAATGATGTTAAACCTGTACAGCTGTTGCATTCCACTTTGGTTTTCCTTAGGGCATCCATCAAAACGGAGGCTTTACAAAAGTGTGGTTTGCTATGAAGACCTTCCTCACCCCCAGTATTTTAATTATCATGATCTGGTACTGGAGACGGATCACACTGATGACACGTGCTCCTGTCCTGCTGGAGAAGTGAGTAGGGGCTTGCACGCTGGCTAAGGGTATTCCTCAAGCAATAAGGCACTGACTGAGGTGGTCACTGCTCCCTGGCAGAGCTTGGGGAGGCAGAAATGTTCTCTTCTCTGTCCCCTCCCTTCACCTAGGCATACTGGAAGTCAGAGACCTCCATAACCTCTATTTTCTTTCCTGTTAAATCCACAGAGAATATGTAGCTGCATGTGACCATGGCTGCTCAGAGGGGCTTAGCCCCAGAGGGTTTGCTGGCAGAAGGTGACACCCTACCACCACTGCCCAAACAGTGCTCTTCATGCACAGCCTTGGCTTCTGGGACTCTGTGTCCTTGCCTTACAAATTGGAAAGAGGTTTTTTTTTTCTGCCTCTCCAGGGTCATCTTTGCTCTGGGAATTTCCATGACATTCATTAACATCCCTGTGGAGTGGTTTTCCATTGGATTTGACTGGACTTGGATGTTGCTCTTTGGAGACATTCGACAAGGCATTTTCTATGCTATGCTTTTGTCGTTTTGGATCATCTTTTGCGGAGAGCACATGATGGTGGGTATGACACAGAAGCTAAAGTGGTTTCCAGCCCCACTTGCAGAAATACCTGGCAACTCCATTGTACTTTTTGAGTGTTGGAAACAGTGCTGTGGGGACTCACTCCAGGTGAGAGGACTTTAGGCTGACTTGCTTTTCCTTTATCTCCTCCTCTCTACTTCTTGATGCTCCGATTAGGACCAGAATGAGCGGAATCGTCTCTCAGGGTACTGGAAGCAGGTTGGACCCATAGCTGTCGGCTCCTTCTGCCTCTTCATCTTTGACATGTGCGAGAGGTAGGTACCACACCGCTCCCAGCATGACACTTCCCCATGCAGCTCCTGCAGCCCAAACTGGCAGTTTAATCGCCATGGCTGGATACACAGCCATGTCGCACAAAATGAGGAGAGGCTCCTATAAGTGCACTGAAGCACTCTGGTGTCTCGCAGCAACATATCTTGTCCCACAGGGCAGGCTGTAAGGAAACATTTCTCACCTTGTCTCCTCCATGCCCGGGAAAGCAGCATGGCTGACTCTTTCTAGGCTGCAGAGCAGGCATGGGATTCTCTGAGCTTCCTGGCTTCTGTGGCAGCTTGGTGTTTTCTCTTCTTTTTCCAGGGGAGTGCAGCTGAAGAACCCCTTCTACAGCATCTGGACCACTGAAGTTGGCACAGAGCTGGCTGTATCCTTCCACCCAACTCAGGCTCAGTCTGTGTCAGTAGGAGAGGAAGATGTTCCTCTCGTGCTAGATACCTGTGGGGTGTGAGGAAGCCCTCCTCCTTCTGGCAGGCTGCAGCAGGGGGACTCAGGTGCTGTACAAGATAAGTGTCATTTGGAATTATAAAATCCCTGAGGCTGGAAAAAGACTTTAAGTCCAACAGTCAATCCAATACCAGTGTGCCTACTAAACCATGTCCTGAAGTGTGATGTCTGTGTGTTTTATGGACACGTCCAGGGTGTCACCTATCAGGATTCCACCACATCCCTGGGCAGTCTGTGCCATTGCTTCACCACTCTTTGTTAGAGAAGTTTTTCCTAATACCCAGTCTATTGAATCCTGACTGGTTTGGAGCTGGGTATTCCTGGAAACTGGTGCTGTGCTGGGGGAAATCACCAGAGAACTAAAACTCTTCTGAAAACATCAGTGATTTGGGGTAAGTATGGGAGATCTAGGTCCTGGCTGTCATCATAATAGCGGACTGCTTCAGGAGTGGCCACTCTTCTCCCCACAGCCCAGCTTCAATGGCATCTGATCCAGGGCCCTGTGTTTGCTGCTATTACTCAGGCAGGCATTGCTGAGGCATTTCCCTGAATTGTTCTCTCGGGTCCCACTGGAAGGGCTTGCTTTCATGCCATTTATTTTGATTACTGGGCTGAGATAACCTAATGCAATTAATCACCCTTCTGCAGCGTCCACCCCTCTTACAGGAGCCTCTCTGAAGAACGTGCTGGCTGGTGAGGGCTTCTGCACATTTCGAGCAGGCAGGCCTTTCAGTGGGGAATGGCAGAGCCCAGGCTTCCTACCAAGCCAAGTCCTCTCCCAGGACTGCCTCAGTCATGGTCCTGCTACCTTCCTATGTGATTGCATGAAGCGTAATTCTGATCTTTGAGAGGATATTAAAATAAGGGAATTGCCTGAAAAATATTTGCTGTTATTTCAGTTTGGCTCGTACCATTTTCTCTTAACCTACACTGCCCAGATGGCCTTTATTATAGTGGCAGGAATCTGCTTGTGTCTCTATTTTCTCTTCCTGTGTTTTATGGTCTTCCAAGTGTTCAGAAACATCAGTGGAAAGCAGTCAAGCCTCCCAGCTATGAGCAAGGCTCGCCGTCTTCATTATGAGGTAACATCCCTCCTTGTTGCACAGATTCTTTATTTTTTTAAATGCACTTTTGAGCTTAAAGTCTCTACTGAGGCTTTCTCTATCCATATAGTCCTGAACTGGAAAATCTGATCTTTACTGGCTTTCTTGTGCTACTAAAATCCCCTAAATGCCTTTTTTTTGTTTGACATGAAGTTTCTTTATTTGGGTGTTTCATCCTGATTTTTAAACTATTAGGAGGATGTGTTAGCTCTCGTTTTCTATGTATAGCTGCTCTCTCCCAGCTTTTTGAACAGTGTTGGAGAACAGAGGAAAATTTCCTAAATTACCATTTACATTTCTAAGAACAGGAGTACCCTATACCTCCATATCCTTTCCTGTAATATTAATTCTTATGTTTCTTGGAAAGTGATGCTGAGACACACACCCTTTTTTCCATAGCAAGGATTCAGATTTTTGGCATTGTCTTTTCCTAACCAAGTTGCAGGAGGGAAACTGTCCCACCTGGGTCAAAATGCAACATGTTCAACCCATTATTCCTGGTCTCAGCCTAAGATTTTGCATGTTGTTTCTGTTCTAGCTGTCTTTATTGGATGCAAAACACAAGGAGCTCACTTTAAGTGCTTAAGCTGAGTGTGTATTTTGTTTCCATAAGTGTGTGAATATTTATCACCAATGTTGTTCTGTTAAATGATGGTCACTTCTGATTTAAGCAGGTCTTTTATCACCCATCAGGAATGTACATTAAAAAAACCCATAAAATCAGACTTGAGAGAATTTGAAGAAGATATTGAGCTTTTTCCCTGCTGTGTTTCTCTTTTGCAAGAGCCATAGGACTTGAGCTCATGTTGTAGAGCTGCTGCAGCTGTGCTCAGTGTACAAACATCTAGCAAGCATGAATCTCACCTGGAAGAGTTAAATGAATAGTCATTTGTTGTCACAGTGTGGCATAATAATCATGCAGACACTGACATTTCCACCAGAGTTCCAGAAACAGGTTAAAAAAAACAACGCAGGCACAAGCAAAACTAAAGGGATTTATAAGTAAAAATGTAAAGCTAGTGGTAGCAAGTAAGGTATGGAGTCCAATTCCTAACCAAATGATATTGAGACATAATTTGTCCAGTAATCAACCTTCTTCCATAATAGCCAACATAGTTTTGATAAGCATTGAGAGTTGGTGCAGTTCCCAGACATACAGACCACAGTGGTGTGAGGATCAGTCTAGTACCAGTACCAGTCTGTAGAAACAGACTCCTCTTGCCGAGCTGTGCAAGCTCTACACAGATGCTTGTTTTCCAAAAGCTGGGAAAACAGGGCAGGCTGGTGGATGAAGCCCATGGCTTTACACTGGCCTGCCTCCTTTTCCACATTAACTCTTGGTAAATCAGTCATAAAAGCAATTGTAATGGAAAGCAGGGGCTGTCCAGACATGCATAACCCTGCTCAGAGCATCCGGGAGGAATGCAGACGTGTGGGGAGCAGAGAATATGGGTTGTCTTGAACACAGTGCAGAGGAGTGGGTGGAGGTTGTTTTGCTTTGGGGTTTCGTGGGTTGGACCCTTTTTTTTTTCTTTACTGTTTTGTTTTTATACTTGTCTTGTATATGCTAAAAACAAAAATGGGTTTTTGTGGATTCTGTTAATATGACCAGTGACATTTCTCTCTAAACAGGGGCTGATATTTAGGTTTAAGTTCCTGATGCTCATTACTCTGGCTTGTGCAGCAATGACTGTCATCTTCTTCATTGTGAGCCAGGTGAGTGACAAAATTCAACTCTGTCCAAGATGTTTGGCCTCTGATTCTGTGGCCGCTAACAATGACTGCTCACTTTCTGTTATAAGAAGCTTTGATAATAAGTTGCTTTTTAAGAAATTGTTTTCGTTTATTTGAAGCACTGCTATAAAATTGCTTAGGCTGAAGCCTTAACAAAGGCCTTTGGCTCACAGTAAGGTTTGGGGCTGCACTTTTTGAAATACCAGCCAACTCGCTTTAGTCATTTCTGAGAACTCAGCAAGAGGAAAAATGTTCTGTGCACATTGAAAGAATCCGGTGGCTTTGTATGCCCACAAAGCAATAACAGAATTCAATCTTCCCTTGGCCGACTTTGCAACCCTACTGTTTCCAGTGTTATCCATACCTATTTATTCTAAGCCCCAATACAGTCTCTGTACAAATGAGCTTATATCACTAGGTGAATGTACTTTGATGGTTGTACCTCAAGTGACTTTTCAGATGGCAGCTATTTCAAAGATGTTTCTGGTTGTTCCTAAGCATAGACAGCTTGTAGCTGTGGATACAGCCCTGCAAGAAGTGTGGGTGCAGGAGCAGATTCTCCCTCACTGCACAGCTCATGCTTTGGGGTATGCAATGGGTCCCAATGCAGAATACAGCAGCAGATGGTTTGCTCTTAAAAATCTTTTAGGCTGAAACAGTGATTTGAGAAACTGCAGTTCAGTTCATCATTAAGTGTTAATGACCATCACCGTATGTAGGGCTAACAATCTCATCCAGCTACTCTTTTAAAGCCAGGTTAGCTTTTCTTTCCCCTGTATATCTCTTTCTGTAATGGAAAGCCAGCGTTTCAGTGTGAACAGTCTGTGTATCTTCAAGGAATATTAATATTGATGATATTTGCTTAAATCTTGACAAATCTCGTGTCTGAGGCTGAAGCTGCCAGCCCAGGCCCCTCTCATAAGACAGAAGCAGCAAGGCTGTACTCGGCACATTAGCTCTTCGCATTATTCATGCTGCTTTTCATTCTCTAAAAAGTCTATTTATGGCAGTCTAATGTTTGCAGATGTAACTAGTACTGCCCCTTATGTGGCAATCTTTGCTGAACACATCAGTTATGGTAGGGATATATCACAGAATATGAGAGCCTGTCATATTTAAGAATGAGAAATCAAAGTTAAAGAAATCCTGATGCATTCATTTTGTAAGTACAGGTTTTTTTCCCTGCAGATTGAGACTAAAAAGGAGAATCAGTCTGACTTCTGCACCAGTGAACTTGTTACACTCCATTTACCTGATTCTGTTGAGTTGACATTGTTCTTATTGATTGACTCGAGGTTATTACCTTAGGGGACCACTTCTGTGTTTTACGTAGTTCAGTCTTATTGACCAGCTTATGTGTGTCTGCTTCCGCCTGGGCAGGTGACTGAAGGCCACTGGAAGTGGGGGGACATAACGATACAAGTGAACAGTGCCTTCTTCACTGGCATCTATGGGATGTGGAACCTCTACGTCTTCGCCCTGATGTTCCTGTATGCACCATCACACAAGAATTATGGTGAAGATCAGTCAAATGGTAAATGCCTCTAAATGATCTGCAGGCTGTCATGGGAAGACAGCAACATAAAGTGGGTGGTACTTTTTGTGCAGCGTTTATTTGGGCAAAGTGCACATTCAGCATCTTGAAATGTTATGCAAATGATAGCTTGGTCTTCCTAGCAGACATTTTAATTAATGGCGAGGTTACAACAGGTTTGATATTTACCTAAGGCTGTCTAAAACCTTCTAAATAATTTTTGTAGTTTTTAGCATTACCCGGTTGTAATTGTGTAGCACAAAGGGCAGAATGAGGAGAGGAGAAAATAGAAACCTGGGCAATAGGAGAATGGCAGTGGTGTTTGGATTCCTGTATCAGTAGTCTTCAGTGGTATAGGAGTCATCCTTTGCTGATATGCTTGTGTTTAAATAACTGTAAATAAAAGCACTGTAGAAATGTTGCATTGTCTGTAGCTGAGGTAGCTCCTGAAAGCCTGGAGGGAATAAAATAGATTTTTTGCTTTCTAATTGTGAAATATTTTATTATGAGACAGAGCTAACAAAATAACTTTGTTTCTCAGGTGACCTGGGAGTAAACAGTGGGGAAGAGCTTCAGCTCACCACCACCATCACCCACGTGGATGGGCCGACAGAGGTCTATAAGCTGGCTCGCAAGGAGGCTCAGGAGTAATGCTGAGATGACCTCAGCTGGGACCCACACCGGGGTGAGAGCAGAGGACAACACGATGCCCTCTGAGTGGAGGCCTCTGTGACTTAACTTGCTTCTTGAGCACCCTGTACCTAGTGTAATTTCACAGAGCGGTGACACTGAACAGAACATTTGTAAACTCTTTAATATGGTGTAGTTGTTTCTGGGGGGAGGGTTATGTATAATATGTTACACTCGAACATGTTGAAACCTGCTAGAAAAGCATTAAAGTTGCAAAGTCGGACATGTGGAGGTTAGGAAGGGGCAGAGCTGACCCTGGATGGTTTGTATTTGGCTACTGTGTGGATGCACATAAGGACAGTGTAGGGAGCTCAGCTGGTAAGCGCATATTCCATGCTTCAAGTTTTATTCTTTTGTGCAAGTTTAAATGAAGAGTTGGTTGCAGGGGGAAAAAAAGCCTCATTGTAAATACATTTAATTCCACCATCCATAACTGTATTGAGCCTTGTTTGAAGTCTTTAGTACAGCCCTGCAATTCCACAGCAAACCTCTGTCACTTAAATGAAACACAGCTGGGATAAGGAGTGGACTGTAATATATAAAACTTCAGTGGAAGCAGCAACATGATTTCTTAGTAGGTTTTACAGGTGTAGGGGAATGTAAAAACTGGATGCCTGAGCTGAGTTGCAGGAGAAAGGAGTTCTCTTGTCCAGGGGGGCCAGAGGTACCAGTCCCGCAGCCAGCTCCTGCCTATTCTCAACCCCTTTGGCTTTCCTCCCTCTTGTTGTCTTCATCCATCTTACCTTCTTGTTACAACTCTTGTTTTTATGCTGCTTACATGACATGGGGAGAAGGGAAAGGCCATGGGAAGGATAGTGTGTTCTCAGTTCCCGTGCCTGTGAGCTGGGCAGTCCTACTCCTCGCACTGCTGGGGCAATGGAGCATACTTGGCAGAGCTGGATTCCTCCAGGGATTATCAGACTTGAAAAAATCCACTTGTCACGCACTAGGTATTTGCTTTTCAAAAAAAAAGCAGCTGTTAAGGTTGCTCACCCCCATGCTGTGCCTGGGCAGGTGTTGCTGTGAGAGTGTTTGCAGTGTGAGAGGAAGATATGGGATGAAAGTGTAAACTGGGCTATGGTGGGGACCAATGAAAGGAAGTGTTAATGGGGCCAGAATGGTCTGTGCTTCTCAGGGCACACCTTCTTCCATGGTCTGGAGGATCCAGAGGGCCTCATCACTTGGCACTAGTAATTGTTGATGTTAACTGCTAGTAACATGTAAATCAACTTCCCAGTTTTGTCACTAAAAGATAAGAATCTGCTACTGCTGTCTGTCTGAATGGTCAGAGGTTAGGAAGAGATGGGAAGCTCCCAGGTGTTGGCACGCAGACATCACCAGTACTAGTAGAAACACTGTACTGGGAAAAGCAACACATTGTTGTTGGATTCTTAAAACTTCTGAAATTACATCTTAATTGTTAAGGCTGCAAAATGAAACTATAATTGGGAAATATCAGAAGTGAGATCACCTATGAAACCTTGATCCATCTCTGGTCAATGTATATACACATTATGACATTAAATGAAAGCCCATTGCATGCTGACTTTACTGGCACGTTCTGGCTTGTATGTGAGTTCAGGGCATTGGGCAGGAATTGAGGTTGTGCAGCTAGAGTTCTGGTTTGCATTGAGAGGTGCTGGTTCATCATGATTCCCACCACAGCAGCACCTCATAATCAGTGAGGCCCATCCCTGGCTGTCCCGTGCACCCCTGCACACCCACTCTGCTGTTTGCATAGGGCAGCAGCTCCACAGGGCAGAGCAGCTCAGTTTGAGTCTAACCATCCCTGTCACCATCTCAGACATGTTAGTAACCAAATATGGCACCAGCTTCCTTTGTCTTTTGCTTTCCCTTCCCCATGTTTCTAGCTGGGGTGAAGTGTTCAAATAATTCCTTCTAATTTTCCCAGTCCACCAGGGAAGAGGCCAGAAGACTGGTGCCTGCCCTTCAGCTTCATGTGGGGCTGGCCAGGTTCCCAGTTTCCTTGCCAGCCTTGCCCCAGGAGGGATTTCTCACTGGGACTGCTGCCTGTGCTGTGTGAATCACACTGATAGGCATTCAACAGTTACAATCCCAGTAAGAATGATGCTCTGTAAAGTAGCATTTAAAATACCATTTTTAAAGAGCTCAACACCATGAAGAAAGAAGGTAGCATATATAATCTCGCATCCCTTCAGTTTCCTGGAAGCCTGGGTTGTGCACCATGGAAAGGTCTCTGATCAGGGTGCAGCACACTGGGCAGACTCCCTCTGCAGAAAGTTTACCCTAGTTTTGGTAGTTCAAGCTAGTTTAGCATTTTCTTAACAGAAAGCAATTCTGTTCATCTTTCAGTTCACTCCCAGCAGGATCCTCAGTTCCCCCTGCCCCTGGTAGCATCTCAGATGAGATGCAAGGTTAAGTCTGAGGAGTGCTGAATGTGCCATTCTGGGTGAAGTCCCCTGCACGCTGCTATATGTGAAGTCACTGTAGCACAGAAAAAGTGCTGACCACTACTCAAGGAAGTAGCTTTGGCTGGTTTTGGATACTTGAACACTGATCATTTTTTATTAGTTTGGGATTTTTTGTACAGTGGGGTGATAAGCACCTGTACTGAAAGGATATACAGCTTAAAAGAAAAAAAAAAAAGAAGAAAAAGGGGAACACTTATTGTTTGTGGAATAAGTGCACCCTCAACACAGATGACAAAATGTGACTTGTAAGTCATTTACAAAAGGAAAGCAAATACTACTAGGTACAAGTGATGTTCCTGCTAGCAGTATTTATTTAATTACAGTGGGAGTTAAATTAATGCACATTATCGTAACTCTGGCATGTTCCTGACTGAGCACTCGACTTTGCAACTTTAACGACCTTTTCACATTGGGTTCTTACGTGATATTTATGTTGTTCCAATAGGTGTGTCCATGGTTTCTTTTGCAGTTTAGTATAGCACTGTGTTTTGTAAAGGCTCCTTACAAGTGGGGAGTTTCAGCTTTAAAACCAAATTTTGTGTCAAACACTAACAATTTGTTTACGGGCACGTGTATGTGTGTGTGCGTATGTGTGTTTTTTTATTTCTTAATTCCTCAGCCCTACTCATATGTCTCAAATAGTCCCTATGTCTTATTAAAATATATCCTTTTTTTTAGGTTGACTTCAGTTTTTACTGAGTGCTTTAAGCAACCTGGAAAACATGTAGTTTTGTTAATTTAAATAAAATCTCCAATATTGTGGATTTGTTATCAGCCTGGTTCACCAACTAAGAAATCATAGCTCTTCTGCTGGGATTTTGTGTGGTTTTGTTGTTTTTTTTTCCTTCGGGCAGTTGCAAGTCACACAACTTGTTGCTGAGGAAAATTGACTCGATTGACTGGCTTGGATGATTTTCTCCTGCTTCTCTCTCCAAATGCTTTGTGGGGCAGAAACATTGTGGATTGATGTTAATGGCTTTTTGACCTTTAAGACCTTTGCTTTAGGACTAATTGTTGGCAGAGCATCGGTTGCAGCTCTCTTCACCTGTGGGACTGGGATGCTGAGCCCCCTGATCCCACCAGTCTGTTCCCAGCGCGGTGCACAACCGTTGGGCTTTTCTTTGGGCTCTCTCTCCTGGACCTGCCTGTCACTATTTGCCAGCCCTGAAGTCAGCACAGCTTTACTGTGAATTTTGCTTGTTGGCCATTACTCCACTGTGACAGGATTTGGGTGTTTCATCTTTTACCGTGTTTGGAGGCTCTGCCTCCCGCTGCTCCCCATGCTGGCATTCCATCTGTAATTCAGAAAAAAAAAAGGGTTCTTGGGACATGTGCTTAAGGGGTAATGGAAAATTTGGTGACAACAGATTCGTTTCAATATCAACAGCTTGAAGTTCCCATTGCAACAGAGGCTGCTCTGACGAAATGGCACAGGCGAAGGGAACGCAGCTGCTGAGTTTTAGGCAGAGCCTGTGGCTCCATTTCTGCCGCAGCCTGTGTTGGCTCCAGCTTCTCTGCCACAGTGAGGAACTAGGGCTGCTCAAAGACAAATGAGAGGCAGTGCAGCACTTCCAGGCTTTAATCAATTTCAAAAGAGCAAACTGATGAATTTTAAATAACTAAAACCACTGCTGCCCTCCCACACACTTCTCTTCCCAGATTCCTTCTGGCAACTGTGTGCTGGCAGGGTGCAGACCTGGGCTGCCCTCTGCTGCCAGCAGACAACAGCTGCCAGCCCAGACTGCAACAAAAAGTAAATCCTTCACCTCTAAAAATAGGGGAAATCTGCTTATGTGTCCCAGTTACTTTTACCTGTAAGGCACTGCTCAGGGTCCCAGGAGTTTTGTGCTTCTGTGCCACCAAGCTTGGATGTGGTGAGAACTGGAGAGGAATGGGGGAAAACTGCCTGAGAGTTTCCTTAAAAGGCTGCATTGTGTTGCTATGAGGAGCCAAAGTTAGGGGAAAGGAAATATGTTAAAACAGACCTTTGTCGAGGAGCTGGGGACCATAGTTCTTGAGGCCAGCAAATGGTCTTTGGCTGGAACAGTTTGACTTGTTTTCCTATTGGACCAGTTTCTGCATTTTCTTAGAAGTCTAGGACCAGAATCTCTGGTCAGAGAAGAGTGAAGCAAGGAGCTGAGCAGACTCCAGCACAGCCTGGTCTCTGCCATTCCTTTGCTCCCAGTCACACCAATGCAAGGTAGGGTGTGAGCATGCAGCACTGGGCTCATCTTCAAACAGAAACCTCGGTGCAGGGTGGTGCTGAAGCCTGGAGCTCCCTGTGCTCCTGCTTTTTTGGAGGACCCAACAACAGCAAAGGAGCCACGCAAAGTGTACAGTGATATTGCAGTGATATTCTGGGAGAAGTTGGGGAACTGGGCTTGTGACCCCGATGCCCATCCCTCCAAGAGGGTATGCTAGATCTAGGAAAGGCTTAGGAAATGGTGACAAAAATGTTTGAAGGTCATATGTCTGCCTTGCTCCATCCCTGCTGGCCACAAGCTCCAGCAGTGAGGGTTGTGGGGTGTATCTGGCCCTTGTTTCCCAGCTTAAAAATGAGAGAAGCATCTTGTGAGTGGGTGGGTCTATGTCACAGCAGCAGCTTACATTGTCCCCAGGCCTGATGGTGCTGATGAGCCCAGGCTGGGGAGAGGAAAGTGCTAGCATTTATTCTTTGTGCTTTTTAATTGGCTGCCGGCGGTCCTCAGACAATCAGTATGTTGTAGGACAGTGGAACATGCCCCTGCTACAGAACCTGTAGCCCAAGGCTATTGTACAGGAATTAATTATGATGAAAGTAAAGCATGGGCTGTGGGAGAGAATTGCAGGAGGCTGAACTGCAGAGGATGTACAGAGCTGGGGAACTGCTCATGGCCGCTCCAGTTCTTGTTACAAATGTCTGTCACTCCTGCTCTCGAAGATGAGACACAGTTGGTGCATTTTTATTGGTGTAGGATAAGCAATAAGCAGCAACAGATTTATTTTTGGAAGGATTTTGCTCTCTGGTTGGCACACATAGATGTGCCTTTCCTACTTAGCACCTGACATTACATTATAGAAGAGCCAGTGGCTCTTTGAGCTTTTCCTTATTAAAGACTATTAAAGGAAATCAATATGCACTTTACACTTTAGGCACAGAGTTTCAAATAAAATACAAGACCTTATTGTGGCTATAGTTGTTGGCACTTTCTGCCTTCCACTCTCTGATGTGCAAGAGGTAAATCTGGAGCTGGTGCTGCACAGGGCAGAGGCTCAGCCACCCCTGGCAGTCAGCGCTGCTGGGCTAGCACCCACTCTGCTCTCCCCCCAGGCCAGCTGCAATGGCATCTGCTCTGGGGCTCTCTGCTGCCGTTACTTGGGCAGGCATTGCTGAGGCAATTCCATTAATTGCTCTCTCACGTCCTGCTGGAAGGACTTGCTTTCACTGCCGCTAATTTTGATTACGATTACTGGGCTGAGATAAGCTAATGCAATTAGTCCCCCTTCCACAGTATCAAGCCCTCTTGCAGGAGCCTCTTTAAAGATCATGCTGGTTGGCAGGGGCTTCTTAAATCTCTTCTGCAGGTTTTGGGTGTGTTGTCTCTACTCACTGCCATGCTGAACACCAGGGGACATCAGGGCCTGGGCTCCACTCTTACTTGTGGCCAGGCTGCAGGGCAGGTGTTTGTTTCTGACTCTGCTGAGCTGACATGTATGGCTTCATGTAGTGAATTCCTCACTGAGATGGTTTAAATATCACCCTATCTTTTGGCTGCTTTGTTAAAGGAAAGTTTACGTCCATTATAATAACAGGCATTTGTGTTTTCTTCTATTTTTTCTGTCCTTGTTTGATTGTGCTATGGCCCTCCAGTGTTTCCAGAGGAAGGGCACTCTTCCAGGTACAGATGAGTCTCACTCCTGAGATGGATGTTATGGCTCAAAAATAGATAAGCTACTCTGGAATGTTTTCTAATAAATATTTTACAGGCTGAACAGCGCTCCCAAGTATTGGCATTGCCTAGAAGAGGCATCCTTTCTGATAAGCGGTATGTACCACTGGCACGCATCCTCTGGGTTTAATAATAATCTACATAATTCTAGAGGGGAAAAAAAAATCCCTTTTCTGCCTTCAGCTGCTGACTCGTACCTCTCCACAGGAATCAGTGACATTGGAATCAGTGACTTCCTGAAGGTTATTAAGAAGGTGGCTATACTGGCCCTGCACACCAAGCTCTATCTGCCACAGGAAAAGGAAAGCCTTGGTGGGCTCCACAGGAAAAGCTGTAGAAATAGAGTTGGTCTTAAGCCTTGGAATGCTGTGCTTGTCGCTGTACCCCAGCTCACTTAGACAACCCCCAATGAGACCCCAAGGGCTGTGCCCCAGTGGAACCCCAAAGTTGGATGCTTTAACTTTGGGAGTCAGAACTGGACTTTTCAGAACTTCCTCTGGAGTGGTATAGGAAGTGAAACACTTAAGTTTCTAATTTGTAATAGCCTGAGGCACCTGTGTCATGGCCTGTTTTCAGCCTGGCTGCTGCTCACTGCTGTAGGCTGGGGTAAGGTCCAAGCATGGGAGCTGAGGCCTGTCAAACCTTGAATGAAACCCATTTCTGGGGTGCCCCATCCGTGCTCGGGTGTGAGCATTCCTCGCTCCTACTCCCTGCTAGGAGCAAGTGTAGAGGGGGCAGCAACTGTAGGTGTGCACCTCGGGAAGGCTCCTCCTCCATCTCAGAGCAAGTTTAGCCAGGCAGCTCCAGGATGAAGGTAAAACCAGACCCTGCAGATGCCCTCCTCCCTGGAGGAAACCACCAAAGTTTGGTGGAGCATCCCCCATGCTTGTTAAGCAATATGAAAGGGATTTACTGCTGTCAGGAGTATTGCCCTGACTTGGTAACCCAGGAAAGTACATTCTTGTGCAATCACTGTAAGTCCCAAGAGTCCTGACGTAACAAACAATCTTTGGCAAAGTCACTACAGAAAAGGGATCTGATTATCTTCACTCATCCTTTCTGTGGGTCTCCACTGCTGTCCTGCACCAGCTTGCAGCTCCAGGCATTCCCCAGGCAGTTTCCCACAGCAGGAGGCAAAGAAGCAGCATCTCTCCCTCTGCCCTCTCTGCTCTGCCTTCCAGGGAGGCTCTCACAAATAGCTGATTTCCATTTAAAATTCCTCTGCTTGTTGTCAGCTCTAGCCCAAGTAAATCCTGTCAGGCAGTGGGGCATTGAGCCAGCATCTCGTGGTTACATCTCTCCTTGATTGGTCAGTCCCACCCAAGTCAGAGGTTCTACATAGGGCGCGTCTCCTTTCCATCCTTTCTCCAAGTAGGCTGGAGTCCTTCCCACCCTCTTGCCTCTGCTATGTTGACTCACAGCTTCTTTCCTACTGTTCTCACTGGAGAAGAGTCAGAAATCCTTCCGAAAACACAGGAGCCTGCTGGCTTTTCATTTTGCCTTACTTATCAAACAAATACTTCTTGGAAAGAGCTACCTTTTAGCTCATGCTGATCTGGACTCAGTTCTGTGCCCAGCTAAGCAAGACTTATCTGAGCTCTGTTGCTGGGTGAGTAAAACCTAGCTGGCCAGGAGGCTGATGGACGGTGACTGAGGAATCCACCCAAAACCCTGGAAGGCTTGGAAAATGTTCCCTGAAAATGGGATGCCTGCCTTTGAGCAAGCTGAGATAGTGAATAAGCTGCTAATTACTAGTTAGCGTTTCATTGTGGCTAATAAATACCTCATAAACACCAGAAATGATGTTTTATAAATCAGCTCTGGAAAACCCCCTTAATGATAGGATTCAGGCAATGGGAGTGACGCAGGTTATTAGGCTGAGCAAGTCGTCCTGCCTGGAGACACAAGAACTGTAAAAGCAGCCACAGGAGGGATGGAAATTGTTTTCCAGCAAATGGAAGGTGAGAATTGATTAAATCCTCCCCTGTGCCACTTGCAGCAGGCAGACTGAGGAAGGTGGGACTCAGTACCTGATACGGGAAGGTATTTGTGAGTTTGCCAGGACTCAAATCCAGAGCAAAGGTGACTGAAAAAAAATGTTTCAAATGGACACAAGCATCACCTGGATTGAAAAGAGCTCTTGTGACAACTTTTGTCAGGGCCTAGCCATGGCTCCATTGGCTTGTAGGCACTGGTGCCACAGCCCAAAGGACTTAGGAAAGTGAAGCCTTTGCAGAGGGACAGTCTCTACTCTTGGAGAGAAAGCATTAAATTTCTCCAAACAAATCCCTGTAGGAGATTAAATGCCCAGATGACTTGCCCCATCATATAAACACAGCCAGGACAGCCTAGGTACCACCATAGTACCCTGTGGATTTAAGAATTCCTGAGGATATGGTCCCGGAGAGCTGGATAAGCTGCAGTTCCCTGACTTCACAGGCACTAAGTGTGGGTCTTGCTTCAACGTTCTTGATGTAAAACTGCATGCAAAGAGTGGCAAACAGCAATTCAAGGTTCTCTTAGCTGCACAAGGGAAAGGGCATCTTCAGCTTGCTGAGGCACAGTGGATCCCTGGGAATGGGAGTGTGACAGGGAAATTCAGGAACCAGGACTGTGACTGCTCTAGAACTCAGATGGGTAACATGGTCCACTTAGGAGTCAGCAAGTCCTTCAGGAACAGTGTTTGCATTGAGCAGATGGAGATATGGGCTTCAAAGAGAGAGTATTTGACAAGAGCTGGGGAGAGTCAGGAGAGAAATGGGCATGGGGCAGCTGATGGTGCCAGCTGCCTTGAAGTGGGATGTTTTATGAATTCATCTGGATTTTAAAACTAAGATATCTGGGGACTGCAGAGGCCTTAACAAAGTGAAGAGGAAAAGGTGTGCTGAATGAAAGCCTGTAGAAAGTTGCAGCTGATGTGACCAGGCAGATCTCCACAAGCTCCTACACAGTGATATCTGCCCAGGAACATGTTGCTGCCAGCACACATAGGTATGCATGTTGTTTACTGCTGAGCAGGACCCCACTTGTCCTCTACACTTCTTCAGGACACCTTGCCACTGCAGTGATACTCCTTGGATATTCCACTGCAGGAGATGTTTGGTTTTGCTCATAGTATAAGTCTTCTAATCTTCTGTGGTTACACAGGGGGCAACCCCTTGTATTTGCACCTACAGAGCTGAGCACAGGTTTCTTCAGATGACTAATTAACAACAGGAGAGAATATCCTGAACAGCAGCAGCTCTCCACATAGTTGTGATTCAACAGCTGGGATTACAGCACTAATAATTCTCTAATGTAAAAGAAATGCAGTGTATTAGAACTAATTTTCATCCCTTTGCATTAAGTATGAAGCAATGTTGATTAGTGTAGTGTAAGAGATCTGATTTATTTCCCTCTTTTAATTTTATTCATTATTATTATACAGGCTGTACAGAGAAGTTGTGGCTGCCCCATTCCTGAAGGTGTTCAAGTCCAGGCTGGATGAGTCTTTGAGCAACCCAATCTAATGAGAGGTGTCCCTGCCCATGGCAGTGGGATTGGAACTGGATGATCTTTAAAGTCCTTTCCAACCCAAAACATTCTATGATTTTTATGCTTCTATGATTCATTTATTCTATTATTAGTATTGTTGTTATATTGTTATTATTAAAAACATTCCAGACAGGAACTTTCAAAGCAGCTCAGTGCAACTGGGAATCTTACTGGCTTTAGAGACGTCTTTGTTGATGGTCTCAGTTATTGTTCCCCTTACTTTTGAATGACTTTTGAGCTATGTTCTACCCTTGCGTGTTTCTGAGTAACCTGCAAAAATTGGGTGTTCTCCTTAAATATTGTGTAACTGAGATGAGAATTGGCCCTAATCTTTATCAGCAGGCAGCTCACTTCTGTGTCTAAAACAGCTGGCCCTGTAGCTGAGCATCTGCTTTTGTTTTCCCCTAGTAAATAATGATGACAGGACTTGACAGAGCCTCATGTTAAGATTGAAGCTCCTTGAGAAAATCCTCTGGGCTTTTTGTGTTGGACAAAAAAATCCAGAGTAGTATGAAATAGATCCAAAGACCCTTTTTTTTCCCATCTGCGATAGGAGACAGGCATTACAAGGCTGCTCAGTATTAGGAAGGGTAGGAATGGATTCAAAATAGATCGGAGAATAGCAGGGAGTCAGGGAGGCAGCAAGTAGCAGAGAATTAAGAAACAATAACTTGGGAAACTAGAGATGGTTTTGGAAAAAAAAGCTTGGGGAAGACCTGAGAAATATTTCCTCTGCAAGTGCTCGCTAACACTTTAGGTGCTTTTGTACTTCCCAAAATGAAATTTGGCTACAGCCACAAGCTCCTTAGGTGTTCAACTAAGAGAGAGAAACACAGATAGGAATGATATCACTGCAGCAGCCTTCAAACAGCAAGTGCAGCATCAGTAATGGGACCCGCAGTATTGAGGGGGAGCCAGACAGTAATTTTACTATCAAAGTATCCATGAGCAATGGGAAAGAACTAGGGCCATCAGAACTCAGGATGTGACCAGGTTGTATTTAATCCATACAGCCCCAAGCATAAATGGTTCATGAATTGCATTAATTTTCAGTAGGCTAAAAACATACGGCAGAAAGATGAGGTGTGAGAACAGAAAGACGTAGAAGCAGTATGAGTGCAAACAGGATGGGAGAAACAAACAGGAAAGAGTCTCAGCACCTTCAGGACCCTTCCATTGCTTTCTTTTTCCCTCAAAGCAAGAAGGGACTACCTGGAAAGGGTAGTGTTGCCTCTTCAGCCATCAGAAAGTGGCCTGCTAATACAGGAGCAGCAGTCTTGGAGCCTGACACAAGGACAAACCTGTGCCAATGCGTTCTGGACTTACTGGATTCTGCCCTGATGGTGATGTGGGATGGCCCAGCTCTGCTGTGGGTGGCTACTGAGCAGCAGTACCAATGTGGCTGCATCTTATCTGCAGATTCTCAGTTGTTTTTCCTTGGTTTCTCAGCAGCACCTACACTGTGGAGGGATCACAGCTGCTGCTGCACTGACAGAGAAGGGTGTCACAGCACTAACCACCTCCTCATACAAAGCCAGCTTGGTTCTTGGCACGGATCTGCTCTTCCCAAGTCAATGATCAGAATAAAGATAGGCACGTGTCCAATAACTTAGGCACAAGTGTGGGCAAAAACTTCCTCCAATATCAGGAAGAATGAAAACTATTTACAGGTCTCAAGAAAAGGGCACGTTCCTGTTGCACGTGACCATGCTCACACCAACACTTTTCTCCCCAAGAGCTATGGTGTGCGTCCTGCCCAGCTCCCCTCAGACACAGGAGCCTGGCTTTCCTCTGTGGCACAGGCTCTTCAGCATCCCTTCAGACAGGGACTAGGTACCAAAACAAACCCACCCACACTTTCTCAATGGTGTGATCCCTTCCTCTTTCTGCCCAGCATTTGGCTGATGGGAAAAGACCCAAACAGACCTTGGCACCACCAGAGTAGCTGCAGAAATGGCTTGAAGCAGGTGACTGGACCATTTTCTCCTTTATAGGTCTGTTGCTTGATCCTGTCTTTGTCCCAGAGTAAAGAACTGTGGTTGCTGCCTTAACACCCAATAATTCCCATGTCGAGTGGTGCAAGGGTTGGTGCCAGTTTCTGCCCTGCAGGAAGAGGAGGTGTTAGCACCGGAAAACACTCAAATGCTTTCTAGTGTGTTGTCATCAAGACCCAAGCTCCAGTCTGCTGCCCTCCCTTGTTCCAAGGAAGAGATTATAGAAAAAAATACTTCACAAAAGGGTCATTGGGCACTGGAACAGGCTGCCCAGGGAGGTGGTTGATTCACCTTCCCTGGAGGTGTTTAAGGCACGGGTGGATGAGGTGCTCAGGGACACAGTTTAGTGAATTATGGAAATGGTTGGACTTGATTCAGTGGATCCTTTCCAACACAGTGATTCTATGAATCTTCTGCCACCAGCTATCCACTCAGCCATGTCCAAGGCTTTGCTTTAAGACCAGCTCCTCGACAGGCACAAACTGGCAGAAGTCTATTCCCTACAGTGAACATGGGCATAAACTACCATGGTAGAGTAGAGCAGGATGTCTAAGGGGGGCAAAAAGGTAGGATATTGCCTTAAGGAGGTTTTTGTGCAGCCAGTTGGCCTTGAGCAAAACGAATCTGTTCATAAATCCCAGCAAAAGGGATTTTGTTTGGTCTGCTCCCACAGCCAGTGCAGGGGCTAGTGGTTCAGGTATGTTGGACAAATGCAGAAACTGGATTTTGGGATAGGAGATAACTAATTTTAGCAATGGAAATTGTGCTTTTGTCAACATTTTCTCCTTTCTGGGCACACTCCCCCTGCTCCAGGGTGCATCTGAGGCCACCTGTAAGCGTATTGCTTTGCAGCTTCTGTACCAGTACAAGCAGGAGATTTATAGGGCTTTTAACTTGCCAGGCACCTACAATTGCATTCCAAAGGTTATACTCTGTCGTGGAGGCTTTCCCTCTCTCTTCCTTCATGCTGTGCATGGTACACCCTGCAGCTACCTGCCCTCTGAAGGGAACCCTGCCCCTGGAGAGGCTGTGGGGAAGCAAGAAGTCTCAGGAGACTGCTGGAGAGCAGCCTTTGACTGATGCCAATTACCTTTGGTCTGAACAGGCAGCAGCACAGCTCCTTGCCTGCATTCTCCTTGGGGGGGGACAGGCTCCCACTGGTGCTATTTGTTGTTTGGAATTATTCTGATTTCATGACTCTACGTCACCAGCAGGGTTCAAATCCAGCATGCCTTAACCTTTGCTGCTTCTGGCTGCTTTTGATCCCTTAGTGCCAATGTGGCAGAGCAATATCACACCATGGAGTGATCTTTCACTTTCCCAGCTCCAAGCTTCCTGGGAAGGGCTGTGACAGATGCCCTTAAAGGGATTTAACTCTTCGGCACACAGATCTGAGCACACCCCAGTTGGAGGTTTCTATATTTACCCCACACAGGGAGCAGCAGCATCGTCCTTCCGTGACCAGGATGTAATTATGGCTTTTGAAACCATGGGTTATTAAGCACCACATGTTTGGATAAGCAATTATTTCTTAGAGAGTTTAGGCTGTGAAAGTGACAGTCACCGCTGGCGTGCACGAGGAGCACAGGAAGAGCAGGGGACAGGAGTGGGCAACTTGTCCGAGATGTGCCACCAAAGGGCCACACAGAAATGTGAGGGGCTGGGTGTATGGGAGGCAGGGTCTGCAGGAGACATGGAAGAGAACTGTATTCCTGTACATTTCCAGAAGTATTTTATTTGACTATTTTAGAGCTGTTATTCCCCCAACAATCCACAGTATCAGGGGAAACATCTACAGCACCACCTCTAACCAGGTTTTAGCTACAGTTTCTGGGACGGGGGAAAACTCTGGACCTGTTCCTGAACTCTGGTCTCGGCAGGTCCTGAAGGAGGTGTACCGGCCCCTTTGGATGTAGTTTGTCCTGCTGGGACAAACTCTCTTGTTAATTGTAACAATAAAAGAGTGAAGCTTAGCAAAAGGGTTTCTTAAACACCCCCATCTTAGGCAGCAGAAGAGCTACAAACAAGATAGCCAGACCCTGAAGACGCTTCTTGGCCAAGGGTGATCCCACCTTCTCCCAGCTGGCGCTGAGCTCTGAACAGGGATGATCATACTCTTTCTTCTGAATGTTCCGGCAGTGGAGCACCACAAATGCCCTTGCTCACACTTTAAAACTGCTGTATTCCTGGGTTCCCAGCCCTGGCTGCAGCTTCCCCAGGGTCTGGCCTTGTCTGAGCACGCTGGCCAGGCCTGTCCTCTCCTGCCGAGGCAGTGCAGTTCCGAGCTGACAACTCCCTGACAGCTGCCCAGGGACACAGGGCTTTTTGCAGACTCCCAGATGGGAAGTTCTGGTCCAAGCCCAAGGGCACATTCAGAAAAAAAACTTTCTAGAGAAAAAAAAGATGAATTATCATCCAGGCAAGGCAGTACCCCTTCCCGGTCACAGTCAGAGAAAGGGATGGTTTTAATTGTCACAGTGGGAGATCTTGCTGCTAGTACAAGGCAAGACTGGCTGTCCTCAGGACATCGGGGTGATACTAATAAAGCCAGCAAACAAACTCCCTAAGATCCATTTTGGAGTTTTAGAAAGCAACCATCCTTTATCAGACCTGAGCATGTTGAATAAAACATGCTATGAGAGAGACATTCTGTTTGACTTTCAAAAAAATACAGTTACTTGCATGAACTTAACTCTACTTCAGCTTAAATAAAAATATTCCACTTTTTGTGATAGTAGCTACTTCTTGTACAACAAGCCCAAGACCACACTCAGAAAAAAAAAAAAAATTAAAAAAACTTTCTAGGGAAAAAAAAAGAGAAGGATTCTCATCCAGGCAAGGCAGCATCCCTTTCCCAGTCACATTCAGAGATGGGGTGGTTTTAATTGTCACAGCGAGAGATGTTGCTGCTAACACAAACCAAGATTGTCTGTCTCAGGACATTGGGCTACGCAAATGTTCAGTCTCTGCTCTAAGGCTGGTGCCCTCTAGTCCTCGTGGTCTTCATCACCAGCAGCTGGGAAGAGCAATGGCCCTAGCAAGCCCCCCGAGCTGTGCTCCTGTGGCGTTTGCTGTTTGTTATTTACCCCACTCACAGACCAGCCTGGACCCCACAGTGCTGGGTACAGGCTGTGGAGAAGGGTTTGCGGGTGACGGGGGCTGCATCCTTCTGTGAGGGCTGGCAGCCACTTCAGGGCATGAAGGAGGGTGCGGGCTGTGCCTTGGCATGATATGAGAAGTAATTAATATTAAAAAAGGTGGAATATTTTGATTTACGCTAAAGTGGAGTTAAGTTTCGTCTAAGCAGTTGTGGGTTTTGAAAGTTAGAATATCCCTCTGATAGCATGTTTTCTTTTAAAGGGTTTTTACTAGACAGTGTTTGTTCTTTGAAGATGACAGCACAGAATCATAGAATCACTAGGTTGGAAAGGACCCACTGGGTCNTCCCCTCTGTTTGCAGCCTCCCCCCATCTCAAAGGCGAAGTCAGGCAGAGCTGGAGCCAACTCCTTATTAGCAACAGTTTTGACTGTTGTGAAGTTCAAAATAACATTAAAATTAGTCCCTGGAAAGGAATAGAGCATGCATACGGTTTCTGGGAAACCTGTACACAGGCACGTAAGTGGGAAATCCATCCCGTGCCCAGCAGCGCTCTGGCCGCACAGGATTGATGGAGACCGCTCGCTGCTGCTGCCCAGCCCTGATGAAGGCTGCTCGCTCTCTAAAACTCCGAAACGAGCCGCGGAGGGTGGATTTGCCGGTGCTGTCGGTGCCGGGCGGGGCTCGCAGGGCTCTCAGCGCCGGCTCCGGGCGCCGCCTGCTGCCGGGGGAGCGGAGGGACGGGGGGGATTTCTCGTAAAGGAGAAACAGCCGCGATCGTGGGACGTTCTCCAGCGGGAGGCAGCCGGGGCGCCGCGGCGGATCCGAGATGCGAAGGGGCTCCTCGGGGATGCTCCTCGGGGCATCGCTGCCGCCCGCAAACGGGGCCAGAAACGGGGCAGGCAGGTGAGCGGCTCGCGTTTGTTCCCGCCTGCAATCAGAGGTGGCTTTAATTACCCAAACCCGCCTTTAACCGCCGGGGGGAGGCTGGATGCTGTGGGCAGAGGGAAGGAGGGCGGCCCTGGGAGGAGCAGGGCGGGAGCAGGCAGCGCCCCCCGAGCTCTCCTGCCCTCCGGCTGCACTGGAAGGAGATTGTCCTCTCTCCTCTTTGGGCGGTGGAGCCGGTGCCTACAGGTGAATCCCTTCTCCCTTCTCCCTTCTCGACAATAGAAGTGTGCTGAGTCCCTGTGGGGATAGCGGTTTGATTCCCTTTAACGCAAGGAAGGATTGGGAGGCGAGTGACGGATTGAATTGCTTCTACCAAGAACGCACCGTGAAATTCCCGAGATGGTGTGAAGGATTTCTTTCCCTTTCTCTCCCCCTGCTCCACTCTTTCTCTTTTGCTCCCTCCCTCTCTCTTCTCCACCTCTGCACAGGGGTGCGTAAACTTGAAGAACTCGGGCTCTTTCCAGCTAGAATCTTCACAATCACAGCACAGCAAACATGCCCGAGCAGAGCAACGATTACCGGGTGGTTGTGTTTGGAGCCGCAGGGGTTGGCAAAAGCTCCTTGGTCCTTCGTTTTGTAAGGGGAACGTTCCGGGAAACCTACGTTCCCACAATCGAAGATACGTACCGGCAGGTGATCAGCTGCGACAAGAGCATCTGCACCCTCCAGATCACAGACACAACGGGGAGCCACCAGTTCCCTGCCATGCAGAGGCTGTCCATCTCCAAGGGACACGCTTTCATCCTGGTGTACTCCGTCACCAGCAGGCAGTCCATGCAAGATCTTCAGCCCATCTTTGAACAGATCTGTCAGATTAAAGGGGACATTCAAAAAATCCCAATAATGTTGGTGGGGAACAAAAGTGATGAGGCCCAGAGGGAGCTGGATGCCGGTGAGGGGCAAGCGTTAGCCAGCAAGTGGAAGTGCTCCTTCATGGAGACGTCAGCCAAAATGAACTACAATGTGCAGGAGCTCTTCCAGGAGCTCCTGAATCTGGAGAAAAGGAGAACTGTCAGTCTCCAGGTGGATGGAAAGAAATCCAAGCAGCAGAAAAAGAAAGATAAACTGCAAGGCAAGTGTTCTGTTATGTGATTGACTTTGGCTGGACTTGCACTATTGCATGATATAATTGGAGCGTGGACTCGCACAGAAAATACATATCTGCTGGAGGTTTCAGAGGAATCCATGCCTTATAGGGCTATTGTTTTTTCTCTAAAATCTCTGCTGGATTATTTTATGTGTTGGTTTTAAAAAGGATGGCTTTCTGCATGTTTATTTTTTTTAAAACAATAAATGTTTGATGTTAGCAATTATATGTGACTACAAGTTTTTAATGCAAGAAGTTTACAGAAAAGTGTCAGTCAGAAACAAACATCTCTATTCCTGTGAGTACATGCTAGTTTTAAAGAATTTCCAGCCTATTTTGTCTAAAGAAATCATAATATCTATAATGTGTACACTTCAAAAATTGTTTTTAGGAATCTATTGACCAGAGCAAACCTTTAACAAAGCTGGGCATTTGCACTGCAGATGAACACGTATGTCTCTTCAGGTGCTTACATTTTTGGCAGACTGACTGTCTTGCCTACCAAAGGTGCAGTTTTTCCCCAGTAGAATTTAAGTTTTCCTGTGTGCTGTGCAATTCCTGAGACTTCTGGAGTTCTGTGAGTGATTACAGCTATAACTGTATATAATCAGGCTGTTTGCTCTTTTACTCTGTCTTCCCCTGTTCATCGAGGCAGGAGATTCTGTGTGCTGTGGCTCCACATCCAGGGGTGATTCTCTGCATTCTTAAGCAAAAGCTGCCTCCTTCAAGAAGGTAATCAAGTTATTGTAAGTACCAGTAGATACCAGCTGGTTATCTTGGCAATTTGCCTTTCTTTTTGCAGCTGTCACACTGATTTTGCAAGTGGCTGAAGATACTCTTGGTGTCTTCTTGGAGGTATTGGGCATTTTCATTTCCCCTCTTTTATTTCATCTGAGTGACCCAGGTTTTAGTTGAGACTTGGGACAAGTTGGTTCAGGTAACACTGTTTCGGGAAGAAGCATCAGCACCTGGAAACCGCATGGGTAAAGCAAATTCCTCTCTGACAGAACCTTTTATCAGACGGGTCCCACAGACGAAGGGGCTGGAGACCTGGGCTTCCTGTCTCTGTTGTCTCCCTCCACCTGCCTTTTTCTTTCTTTGGCTGTCGTTAACAACAGATAAGCATGATACTCCTCATCAGAAGTGCATGGCAGAGAAAGATTTCAGGGAAGTAAGTTCTGGTCGGCTATCAGCTTATGCCACAGATCTGGTTTGTGTGTTAGCACAAGAAAAAAGACTAAGGACTTCAGTGTTGCACTGTTGGCTTCATTTTTACACAGCAATTTAGTTGTGAGTCAAGAGGTGTGGGAGAGTGGAATTGCTTCTTTTTATAGCACTTTTCTAGTGGAATGATTTTATTGTTGAGGATGAACAAGATAAGGCGCAGGAGATGCTGGAAGGTACATACCCTTTCTTGGTTTGAAAGCACTAGTATCTATTAATAACTGCTGTTCTGCTATGTAAGATGCTAGAAAAGGGCCTCTTCTCTCAGCCAGTGTTTGTTCATGGCAGACTAACACACAAAGCTATGACGTTTGTATCCATGTTAATATCTCACATATCTGAACAACTCTTAGAGTCTAGCAACTACAACTCTAGCTCCTGGTGCTCTGTTGACTCCTCTGTCAGGGGAGGTTCAGGCTGGACATTAGGAAAAAAAATTTCACAAAAAGGGTCATAGGGCACTGACAGAAGTTGCCCAGGGAGGTGGTTTAGTCACCTTCCCTGGAGGTGTTTAAAAGATGGGTAGATGAGGTGCTGAAGGGCATGGTTTAGTGATTGATAGGAATGGTTGGACTCAATGATCCAGTGAGTCTTTTCCAACCTAGTGGTTCTATGATTCTCTGTGGGCTGCTTTTCTGGTCTTTCAGGCTGTGCCTACACAACCAACAAGGGGCCAGTTAGCTCTGTGTGTGCCAGAGGACTTTGTCCCAGCTACAGCTGGAGCCCTCAGGCTGTTTGACTCAGCAGATCTTACTCATTAAGGTTTTGGGAACCCAAGCAAGTTCTGCATGAGTATTGGGTGCTGACTGAAGTGATGCTTACTTGCCAAAATGAAGTGTGGATTTGCCAAGCTGACACAAAGGCTCTCTACCTGATTTATTTTCTTATTGGAGGTGATAGGGTAACAGAAAGGGTCACTGGGCAGTGGAACAGGCTACCCCGGGAGGTGGTTGATTCACCTTCCCTGGAGGTGTTAAAGGCACAGGTGGGCAAGGTGCTGAGGGGCATGGTTTAGTGTTTGATAGGAACGGTTGGACTTGATGATCCGGTGGGTCTCTTCCAGTCTGGTTGTTCTATGATTCTATGATATCCTGTAGATCCTGCAAGCTTTTTGTGCTGGACTGGTGGTGCTGAGTGGTGCAGTCCTCAGTCTCACTGCTGTGGGTAGCCTTCACTGCTATTGTGGTCAGGGGTGAGTTGGGCTGAAGGGCAACCATAGAAGCAGCCGTAATGATTTTGCTTGAAAATAACTGTTGTTTTTCCCTCTTTAACTTTGTGCATGGATTTTGCTCTCTCTGTTCTTTTCTTTCCAAGCAGTTATGCAAATGCTTCTCTGTGGGTCGTTTTTAGCATCTGGCAATTATTGCAAAGACTATTCAGTTCCATTTCAGCCTTCGAAACCTCTATAAGTCATTTTATAGTTAAGCCTTTTTAAAATGTCATGAGACCTAATAATGTCTTTACAACTCCCACGGCCTTCATGGAGATGGCTGTGCAAAGGCAGGGCAGCATGTATCTGTGATTATTCACACATCCAGGATGTTCTGTAATGTGTCATTATCACTGCAGTGTTTTCCATGTATGTGGTGTGGAGAACACTGGGAACTGAGGTCTGGTGAAGTGCAAGGAACAACTAATATGAAAAAAACAGGCTCATTCACTCACACACCTGACAGATTCCTCATGCTGCCTTTGGTGGCTTTGAGAGGAAGCCGTGTGGGTGACAGAGATGCTGGGGTGCTGCTGATGCAGGGTGCTGGCGTGGGGCATCAGCAACCTGAGTCCTGGCCTAGCAACCTAGAGAGGATTGGGAAGGAGGACTGGCTGCCTTTCATGCTATGTGAATAATCTGGGTGTGCTAGAACACAATAATTTTGGGTGTGCTAGGGCAATTGTATGGTAAATTAAAACCGTATTAATAAATAAATTGCATGATTGTATTTTGTTTCCACATAAACTCAACTAGTCTGGTTTGCCTGTGTGCATAATCTATGATTCTTATAGAAGGCAGATTTATTTTAATTGAACTGATGCATTTCAAGATGTTGGCTATTAAGTTCCATGCAAATCTACGTTAAAGGGTAGTATCTTAACAGTCTTGCAGAGAGCTACGTAGAGGATACCTATAGTTAGCAACAAAGTGAAAAATACCATGTTGCTCGGAGACACTTGTGTATCATTATTAAATGGTGGCCATGCTCCGCTTGTAAATCCATGTTACTTCATAAACCTTGTGTTTGGATCTGCTTCTCAAAGACAGGATCTGGTGTGTTTGTGTGTTCTGGCACAGTGATGTCATCATTCCCTTGCACTCTTGTAACTAGTAGTCTTGGGCTAAGGGTGTTGTTCTGGTGTGATGGCATCGCCATAGAATTAGTGCCCTCAGGCGAACTGGAGAACAGCTGAAGGTCTGTCGGTTTTACAGACTGGTGGGTAAGTTTTTGCTCAAACCATCTTGAAGTAATGTGCCTCTTACAGGTAGTGTCTGAGGAGTTCATTGCACACATGCTTAAGTTTTATTTCTCGTGTTGGAGCATTTTGCCAAATTAAAGTAAAAATTATTTTTATTTAAAAACTGAAATGTTTTGCATCCTAAGGGATATACCATAAGGAGCTTTTTTGAGTAAGTACAATTTAAAATTAACAGATTGTGTTTGTTGGTTTCGTTTGGGGTTTGGGTTTGAGTTTTGGTTTTTGTTTTTTTTAAGAGTTCTGATGAAAAATATTCAGGAAAAATCATTTGTCTGGAGTAAACAAGCAGTTCTGGTGCAGCTCCTGCATTGACTTACATGTTTTGTCCTTAACTGCTGTGTACCAACAGAATGCTTTTTCGTGAGGCAGTGACATAGTGTTTTATGGAAGTGTTTATGCATTCTGCAACCTCTTCAACTTGGAGACATGCCCTGACACCCTGTTTGTATCTGGAAGGTAACTCACCATTTCCTGAGTTCGTTGTTTTCCTCTGCATTTTTTTTTCTGAAATGCTCTTAGCAAGCTCAGTTGCGGCAAGACAAGGGCATGGAAGATGCTGGTACAACTTGTTGAGTTGCTATTTATGCCTCCATAACATCTTTCCAGGATCACAAGGGGAACACAGTCAACTGTAAAAATTCTCTGTGCAATGTCCTGAATGAATTACAAGATGGATTGGTAGGCTGGGTACCTGGATGAAGGCTGAATCATTCTGGGCAATGTCACTATGTTTCCTCACTACCCACTGTCTAAGGACTTCAGGAGGACTGACAGTTCCCAGCTTGGACTGCCTAGGTAAGTTTTTCCACCACTAATTTAACCCTACCTTTCAGTTTCTCTACCACCCGTTGGAAATAGCATGAACCGAGTTGAGCACTAAGACAGGTTTTTCTTGATATGTGGTTCAGAATCTCAAAAAGCTTGGCTCAAATTAGGTTCTGAAAAATCAGTTCCTTGCTTTCTACTACATAGAGCTCTTAAATAATTTTCAGAAACAGCATTGCAGTTCATTCTGGAGGGCGTGTTAGGCAGTATTCAGGCTAGAAGGTGCCAGATCAGAAGAGGTTTAATGGGCAAAGATAATGGCACTGGAGGCCTTCTGAGTCTTTGCTGGAGAAAAAGTACTGTGGCACCTTTCATTTTAAAACTGTTCCAGGTTTGCCTCTCTGCAGTCCAGAAATTTGAACATTTCTTAATTAGTAATACTTATTATTACCATGCAGCACTCATTGACTGGCTTGAGGCAGGCTCCTTTCTGAATCTGGCCAACAAAATTAGCATCAGGAGAAAATACCAAGGAGGAGAATCGCAAACAGCTCTTCTGTGACTTGCAACAGAAAAACGTGAGCAGAAGCTGGAGTGTCCACCCACCCACATTTTAAAAACAAGCAGCCAGAATATTGCTATATTCTCATTTCTTTTCCCAGAGCAAAGCAGGAACATGATTAATGTAACAAACAGCTCTGAATAATAAGCAATATTGCTTTATATGCACGGTCTGTAGCTGCAGGGTACTCAGCTCACTCTAAGAAGAGTAGAAGTGCATCTTAATCATCTTCTGCTATCTTCTGCAGGTTCTGTGGTGTAAATTAAGTACATCAAAAGCAGCTAAGAGCTAATGAAAATGCTAAAGACCACTTAAAACTAATTGCAGTGTAGCAGCCTCCTGGTTAATGGATATTGCTGCATGGTAGGCTAGCGCTGCTGCCCTAATAGCTTCCTGTTTTTCCCATTTCGAACATACATCTAATATTGCAAAACAACAAGAGGAGTGGAGAAAGGAGGGAAAGACCCAAGTACCAGCACTACCTTGGCAGGGTTGTTTTTCCTCTCTGTAAGGTCATGGTGTCCCACGGTGGCAGAGCTGAGCCTCGCTGGCACGGCTGAGTGCCTGGCGTGGGGTCTGCCTTGGTCTGCTTCATCTGGTCCAATTTGCTGCTCTCTGCTCTCAGATTTTTAGCAAAACTCTGTCATCCTAGAGCAGCTGTAGACAGAGGTAACCTCACTGTTGGTGTGAGTAAGCACAGTGCTAACTCTGGAGCAAAGTGCATGTGTTTCCCAGTTGGAAACTCTCTCCTCCTGGAAGGATGTATTTTTAATGACTGCAATTCAAACTGCTTCACTGATGATGATATATTATTAACATACCCATGATGCGACTCCTGTATCTCGCTATCGGAACCTGTGATGTCTCCTTCAGAGACAGGGAGATGATTTTCATGCATATGCGAGTGCTGCCCCAGTACTAAAATACCTGGGCAGCACAGGAGTAAAAGCTTTGCATCTGCAGCATTAGCAAGAGTCTTGTTGTTTCACGTCTGCCTTTTGGAAAGGGCACTTCTGAGGTGATGACTTTTTGTACCTAGAGATGAAACAAAAATAAAACACATCAACATTATCACAATATCCATGGCAGAACAACCCAAGCATGCTTGGATGCTCCAGTTTACTCAACAGAGGCATGGATGTTGTGCTTGTGGTTCGTCAACCAGAAATACACAGAATCCAACAAACATCAGCATCACCTGCTCAGCAAAGCCCTTGGGTGAGATTTGCCCAGCTCTGCTTCCTGGGGCTGAGTCTGCAGCAGAGCAGGAGCAGGCTGTAAGTGCCTACAAATTCCTCCTGTGGCGCCTTTGACATGAGAGAGGTGGGCAGGAGGTGTTCAGCATCTGCAGCTGCATGAAACAGCCAAGGCATGATTGCATCCTCTTGACACCAAGAGAATGATGGGGAGAGCTGGCCAGCAGAAATACAAATCTTTTTCTCTCAGTGTAGAACAGGAAAGGTTGCTCCTTTATACCCAGAAAATCTGGATGGACAAGGATGTAACGTGTATCCCAATGAATCCCTTTTCAAAATGAATCGTGTTTTCCCGCCTAGGTAAAGGTAAGAGGAAACCAGACAGATTTTTCTTCTGCCTAATTTGACATTTTTCTGTAAGGACCAGTATCCAAAAAGCTTATACATGTACACTGCATTGTGCCTGTGTGTGAATGCAAAGCCTCTTTTGCCCACAAAGAAGGGGTGGTTGAACACATCGCCATTTGCTGCCAACAGCCACGCTGCTTGTGCAGCACAAGGATCTCCTGCCCCCCTCCTGGAACCGAGAGGTCTGTGCTGGTGTGTCCCATGGGCAGGCAGGTAAGTGCAGGTTTTTGCTTTCCTAACAGATTCTCTTCCACTCCTAAGTGTCCTTGTTCCCACCCTGCCACAGGGTGAGCATCTGACTGGAGTGGGAAGAGAGCAGAGCACCACACCAGTCTCCAAAACAGGGAGCAGCAGGAAGCTTTCTTTTTATATCTCACTGATACATTTGTGTCTTTCATACTAAAAATATCTAAAGATGGAGATATGAAAACTCTTCTACATTGTGGTTTTCCCTTTGTTCCTACACTGTTTTCTCCACCCACTACATCCTATTATGTGCCTGAGGCTGCCCGTGGGCTCCCAGCAGGCGCAGGATGAGAAGCAGTGAAAATCCCTACTTGGAGAGAAAAATCCATCCATCTGGTGGAATCCCTGGACCAAGACCAAGGTCTCATCTTATCAAGGAGAAACAAAAAGGCTTCTTCAGCCAGTCTGGGCTGCTTGCATCCTGCTGCTCTGGAGCAGATGGCCCTTGGCTGCACCACTGCTGCTGCTGGTTCAGAACTTCCCAGGTGGGTATGGGATGGAGCAGACCCCAGCTAGCAGATAAAACCTTCCTCTGCAAAATGCTGAGCCCTATAAAGGGCCAGAGAGGCTCACGGGAACTACTATTGGAGGTGAGGGTGTAACTGAATATGCTCTCTCTGCCTTCAAGGAGCAGCACATCATAGCTGCACGACATAGGTCTGTCCCTCCTAACATCTCATTTCTACAAAGTAAAGCCCATAATAGGAAAGGGAAAGAAAATTAATAAATAAGGGAATGTTTGTGCTCAGATTGTTTCAGATATTTCTGCTGTCAGATGCTTTACCAGCTGGCCAACCTGTGTGGCTCAAAAATGGAAAATATTTCTATTGACTATAAAAAAAAAAAATCACTCACCTTTCCCACTGGTGTATTTCCAGGCATTGATTTGTTAAGTTCTTTTTCAGGTGAAAAATAGTCTTTATGCTCAAGAGAGAGGACGCTGACTGAAGTGTGGCTGGTGTTTGTCCATAATGTGAGTCATGCGTAATAGAAGGATATTTGGAGTTTATTAATTTTTTTTTTTGCATTCATTACTGCTCGAAACAGCCTTAGCATGGGCCAGAGTGCTGCCTGGCACAGCCCTTCTGGGGTTGCCCAGCACAGTCCTCCAAGCAGCAGCTGGGAAAAGGTTGTGGTCCCAGCTGGGTTCAGCCCATGTGGTACAGACAAGGAGAGATCCAGCCTGCATGATGTGCCTGCCAGTGCAGTGGATATTTGAAATACACCCTTAAAGGAAAGCAGGTTGTGCAATTTGAAATATATGCAGCTATTCTATCAAGTTGTGAATGCCTGGGGCAATCTAACAGGCCTGCGCTTTCTTTGCGCATGATGCTGTGACTTAATCAGTTGGAGGATTTCGTTTAAATGGAGTGGGGAAGTGCTACAGCTCTATTAGGCAATTTTTGATCATTGCATGTTTTCAGTCTGCCATGCAGTGCCAGTTGCTCTTGTAATTTGTGCGATGTCAAACAGTGTAGTTTTCTTATGGGACAGCAATTAATCTCACATGCTCCTTTTTGGACAGCCTTTTCCAGGGAAAGCTGGGTCCACCAGCCCAATGATGTGCTTTTAAGTGAGATAATCCTTCATTTGTGAAACAACTACATGATAAATAGTGAGGGAAAACATGTGTAGGGAGGGTTCAGGCCGGAGACTGGCTCCCTGGGGCATGGGTGGGCAAGCAGAGGTAGCAAAGCTAGGGAAGCCCCAGCTCTGGTTTATCTAATGATGCTGTAGCCGGCTGGTGCATCTTTCCCATTTTCTGCTGCCCAAAGGGATTGGGGAACCTTTCCAGCCCCCTTCCCTGAGCACCCCTGGTGCTGGTGTACCTTCCCTGGCTGGCCCTCCCTGGACCTTCCCTGGCTTTCCCCACAGATTAACCTCCTGCCCTTTTCTGCACTGGAGACAGCAATATTTCTCCTCTGATCTTTCTCCTTGAGCAGAATGTGTCCAACAAAACAGCCAAGATATTGAGGGTTTTTTGGTGGGTTTTTTGTTGGATTTTTGGTTTTCTTTGTTTTTGCTTATTTAGGCTATCCCTTGCAAATGAAAGAAGGAGCAGTGTCAGGGCAGCTGGGATGGAGGCAGGTGCTGTCAACGTGGGTGTCCCACAGTTTAGCAGAGCATAGGGAATGTCACAGGAGGGAACACTGGCTGTTAATGGGGTCCATCATGGGAGGGAACATCTGCTGTTTAGAGGGACCATCACAGGGAGGAAACACCAGCTATCTGGCTTTTAGAGGGGCCCATTGTGGGAGAGAACGCCAGCTGTTAATGGGGTCAGCCACAGAAGGGAATGCTTGTTGTTAACTGGGACCACCACAGGAGGGAACGCTGGACCAAGGCTGGTGATGGGGGCACAGGGCCTGCTCATGGCCAGGGGCTGCAGCCACCAGTGCGGGCTCTGACCCCTGATGAGGGATGGCTGCTCTGTAAATTACATTGTGCTGTCTCCTCCACCTCCGGTTCCCCTTCGCTGCCTGTCTATGCGAAATTTGATTACTTTTCTGCTCTAGAGAAAACCTTTCTTAACTGCTGGCTGCAGACATCTGTCTGCTTTACTTATAAAGCACCTTTCTGTAACTATTTATCTGGACTCTGTAAGCTAAACCCACAGGATAGCTGGGACGACCCTCTTCTCAAAAGGCACAGCCACCTCTGCCCTGCACCAGCCCCTAACCAGTGACAAGTGCTCTAGCCTGCTACCAGCTATTTTCAGGATCATTTTTCTGTATGTTTCTAGTTTAGTACAAGGTGAGTGGAGCCAGAGTCAAAATTCTTCTGCACAGATCCTGGAGAAAAATCACTGGGCTTTGATACAATTTTGAGGATTTCCTTAGGAGGTAAAAAAAGCTAAGAATGGAGCTTTTCTGCTGTCTGCTTTTGCCTGGCTCCTGCATGTTACATTATCCCTGCCAGAAGAAGGGCAGTGGCCAGGCCTGGGGACCCAGCTGCAGCACCTGCCAGCCAGGCCACCTTGGACCCCCACGCTGACTTCTTTGGGCATCTTGCAAAAGAACTGGGCAATTTATGCAGGGTATTGATGTTTAATTTCTGATAAGTACTGCTAGCGTGTCTAGCACTTCACTTTGAGGTTCTGCTTCAGAAAGGCATCTTTTGCTTCTGGTAGTGTGGGAGTGAGGCATCTGGCTGATGTTCTTCTGAGAAAAGATGTTTTTGTTACAAAATGAGGAATGCTTGAAGACAAAATGCATCATAAAAAGGGTCAGTTTTAGAAGAAACTCCTATTGAATAGAGCTTTGGATGTGGGCACTGGGTGGGTGCCCACCAGCCCAGCACCACGCATGTGCTGTGGGCTCCGATTTACCATGTCTGTGCAAAGGCAAACTGCTTCTTTGTCCTCAGAGAGACCAGTCCTGCTGCTGGCAGGCTTGAATTTAGGCCTGGCTTTTTTGTGAAATGGATGGAGAAAATCACTTTATTTCTTTTTGTGCATCCCTCCCCTGCAAGGACGCGCTTGACCTCTGGGCACGGCTGATCCAGCACTGCAAGGGTGAGGCTAATGCTGGTTTTCCAGGATGCCGGCAGAGGGGCTGCCCCCTTGGATTGCAGCCATGCTCATAGCATCTCCGAGCACCTCAGAATGTATTAACCTCTTGCAACCACGTGCTACTTGTCATTTCAAGGTCTGCTGCTTCTCTGCTGCATTGGGTGCTGTGTCTCATTCCCTGGCAGGGAAGAGGTGATGTGCTTACCTCTAGAACTGCATTACTCAGGAAAGATATACTCATTGCTCTCTGCAAAACTCCTGCCAACAGCAGCTCCACTAATTGCCTTTAAGGAGAGATTTATGCAACTATTGCTGTTTCTCTTGTTCCTCTGGTTGTGCACCGTATGTTCTATGTACAATCATTTTTCAGCAAAAGTGCCCTGAAGCACTAGGAGCATCCTCTGTGGCCACTGCTGCTCAGCATCCCTCGGCACTGGGCTCCCGTGAACAAACACCTGCTCCTGGTAGGGTGCTCAGAGCCTCCCTGGGGTGCAAGGAAGCACTTCTGGGCAAAAAGGTGGATGTCCTTTCTAGGATGGCCATACGAGAGACTGGTGGTCCCCAGGAATGGGCTTTGCTAGGTGCCAGTGTTCAGGAGCCAGGCATGCTCCAGTGCTGTCTCTTAGCTCTGCCCAGTCAAGTGGAGTGAAGTGCTGCCTTTCCAATGGTGTTGACCCCGCTCCATTAACACACCCTCTCTTGGTTCATGTGCACTGGAGAGTCCTTAGGGCTAGGAGGGATTTGGTTATTTTCCTCTAGCTTCAGAGGCGTCCACAATTGGGATAGGGAGGACAACCTCCACCCCTCCCACCCCACCCACAAGCTCTTCCAGTGAACCCCACACTGCTTCACTGGCACTGGGAAGGGTGCTGTTTGTGTGTGTTGGCAGAGGCAGGACACAGAAACAACCATAGCATCACAGAGGAAATGCAAAGAGTAAATTTATTTTCATTAACTTGCCAACTGGGGGGATTCCTGAAGCAGCACCTGAAGGCAGGGATGGAGATTGATCCATGCTAGAAGATCAATGAACCTCCTGGCTTTGCCAGTATTGCAAGGATTTGCACTGTGCTTTCATCTTTCCCACAGCAAGGCTGGAATCTCAAGCATGTTTGATAAGGTGCCTCTAAGTCCATCACAAGCATGTGTTATCTAAACACAGAGGTTCTGCTTGTCCAACACACAAGGTTAAACAACAATTAGTATGATAAATGTGTTTTTCTACACCCCAGCTGCAAGTCCCTTGAGCATGTTTGCAATTCTCATTGCTGATCTTCTGTTATTTCCTCACACTAGTGATGCTGAGCTGGTGACACATTAGAGCTGCTACATCTTCTCAGTCGCCTCTGGAACAGGCTAATGTGCATCCAAAGCAGAAAGGAGCAACTGTGTTAAACAGGTAGAAGAAGGTTGGCTTTGTTTTAGCATGGCCAAAGTGTATGCTGAGACCAGATCTTCCATCTTCCAGGTTTATGTTATTGTAGTATGTCCCTTGGCTGAACTCTTAACCTTGTTACACATGAAATAATGAGTTCACCAGAGATAAATGATCCTTGTGGACAGGAATACACTCTGGGTACCACACTGAATCCCACAAGCATGGGCTACTGATAATGCCTCACATGTAGAACAATGTTCACACACTTTGCTAGGGCTTAAGGGAAGCAAAATAAAAGAATCAAATAGAAAAAATAATATTTGCAATAGCTGGGGTTGGATACAAGGTGTAAGATGTGAAAAGTGGGCTGCAAAACAAACCCTTGCTTAGCTTAGCTTTGCTTTGTGTTATCTTCCTCGTGTGTGTCCATGGTCAGAAGGCCAGGCAGGGACAAGGCTGAGACAGGATCATGTACTGCAGATGCCACAACACAGGCTTCGTGGCACAGAAGATATTTATGGTTTTCCTTGAACCAGTTGCAGTCGCTGATCCCTGTGTTTTGTCCTTGGGAAAGTAATTTCATCTCCTTGCATCTCCCCCAGTCCTTCTGAATGGACAAAAGGTAGGAAGCAGGTAAGCTCTTGAAGCAAAGGTTCTTCAGTGGTGTTGATGCTCTGATCTAGGCTAATAACACTAAACATTTATATACATATGTATACATATATATACATACACATACATACATATATATATATGGGTTCGGAGGAGAAAGGGAAAATTGTTCTGGTGTCCCTGCAGATCTGAAGAACTCAGTCCTGCATTCAGACCAAGGTGAGACAACTCTCTCAGCTCAGACATCCATTTTTTTGCACAGCAAGGAGTACACATGTCCAAGCCACAGGCAACCAGTTTCTCCAGGAGAATACTACTGGAAATGGTGCCAAAATAACGTTTCAGTGGCAGCATTTACTTTTCAGGGAAGAGGGGGATGTACAACAGAAGGAGCCTTGGTGGGACAAGCCAGGGAGGTGTGATCCCAAGCCTCAGGGCAGCACGTGTTGGAGGGGAGCCTGCACCAGCATGGGTGCAGAGTCAATATGGGCTACAGAGAGCTCTCCAGGGCCCTGGTCTGCAGATACAGAGCTGAAGCTGAGCATGATGGGGTTTGTTGGTGGAGACTGAGGCAGATTACACGCTGCCAAACCTTACCACGCCAGCAACACCCTCCACCCTTGTCTTTGTACCAGCCCTGCCTGGGCTCTTCTTGCCCAGGCTCAGCTACAGAGCACTTAGGGGCATTCCATGTGCTGGGGTGGCCCATGCTACCACATACATGCAGACCCTTGCCCTGCACTCCTCCCCAGACCCCTGAGACCTGTACCCTTCAGCTCCCAGTGCACCCAGAGATTGCAACTGGCCCAGTGTATCCCCCATTGTGTTTATTGCACATGCCAGTGTGCCCAGTGCGTACACCAGTGCATTCAACATGCCCAATGCACCCAGTGTGCTTGGTGCATGCCTTACTGCTCCCAGCATGTGCTCCTGCACACACACAACACCCCCTAGTACAGTGCCCAGCAGGGTCCCTGCTCTCTTGTGGCCTCCAGGGCTTCATGCAAATCCATGGGGTAAACTGGCTGGGGGGAGGTGGGAAACCTTGGCAAAAGCTCCTGCTTGGGTCTGGTGATGGCCCTGCGCTGCTGTGGTGCGTTGGGGGATGCTCGTCCAGGAAGGTTGCACTGCAAAGCCACAGGTGGGTAATTAATGTTGCTTAATTAAACTCACGATTAGAACTGAATTAGTGGATACTGCTGCCTTTGCCCATGAGAGGGCATTCCTGCCTGGGGCTGGCTGGCTGGCGGAGAGGCTTGAGGAAAAGTGGCTTTCTCTTGGTTTTAATTGCATGAGGAATTAATTCTCTTTGTCAGTTTTCCTAAGCATTTTGGGTTGTTTTGGTTTTTTTTCACTGGGGCATAACGCATGTCAATGTCCTTCTGTGCATCCAACACTGCCCTGAAGTGTTTGTTACCACCTGTAATGCAGGAGATGTGGAATAAAAAGGAGCCAAGCAGAATGGCGATACCATCTTGTTTCCTACAAACCCTGGCTATGGAGACGGGCTGGCATTGTCCAAGAAGACCTGGCTGTGCCAAGAAGAGCAGTAACGGGGTTGTGTTAGCATCAGACAAAACATAGATATGGAAAAGAGTGAGGAGGGATTTTCCTGATGCTTTCAGAGCTACCACAGTGCAGAGGTGCAGCTCGGGATACAAATTTAATATTATCTGATAATGATCTTCACCATCTGTCCCCATGATGGGACTGGCATTTTCTTCTGCCCAGACACCGCCCCTTCCTCCTGTCTCTTTTTGCCTAATCTCAGTGACCAATCTCTCACAGAGAAGAGTGAGCAGGTGAGAGCCAGAAGCAGAAATTGGGTGCTGGGCTGCCTTCAGAAGGGAAAGCCCAGTGTCCAAGCCCAGCATCACTGCTAATAGCCAAGGAGATACAGGAGAAACATCAGATTCCAACTGTTCATATGTCCTCATATGTCTGGTGTAAAAACAAGACAGACGAAATTTATCTGATCTAACCAGTGCTCTGCCGGCTCCCAGGCAGCAACCTGTATTTAAGTGTTAATCAATGCCTCCTCTGCCTCTGAAGACAAATGTATTCCTGAGCAATTTGCTGCATCAAAGCACCCAGCCCTGCAAGCAGAGGCACGTTGGGCCTGTCAGGCAGCAGACAAGTCTTTGCAGGTTCCCAGTCTGCTCCTCCCCAGGGGCTGGTGCTGCTCCCACTCTCCTGCAAACCCCTCAGGACACTCAGTTCTTACTTGGGCACAGGGGAACAGAGCTGCACCAGGCACTCCAGCATCTGGTGTGCTCGGCCACCAAACCTTGTGAGCCCAGCCTGCTCCATTCCCTGGGCACACACTGCTTCTGTTGCAGCCCCTTCAGAATCAGCATTGGCAGGTATGAATCCAGCTCTAGCAGCAGGAGTGACCACATTTGGTTGTGCAATTTCCTGTAGATCTGGAAGAAGGGCTTTGCACATCAGTCACCTGCACACCTCTATGGGGTTTGGCAGATGACAGTGGTTAGGAATGGGCACTGCATTTTGTAAAAGCTCTTCATCCACCGTGTTCTGCTCCCTCAGGCTCTGCACACTGAGGCTCAGAAATAAAAATATTAAAGTAAAAAAATTAAACTAATAGAATCCTAGAATCGTAGCATGGTTTGGGTTGGAAGGGACCTTAAAGATCATCCAGTTCCAGCCCCCTGCACACCTCCCACCAGACCAGGTTGCCCAAGGCCCCATCCAGCCTGGCCTTGAACACCTCCAGGGATGGAACATGCATGACTTCAATATAATCTTTCTTAAAAGTAGTCATGCTTGCTCTACCAGTCCCCAAGCCTCATTAGGGAAGACACTACAGCCCTCCGGTTCAGGAGATACACACTCTGCTGCTGCAAAACCACTGGCTACATAAATCTTCTAATGCAACATACTCGGCTTATGTCATCATGATGTCATACCAGCAAAAAATGCAATTATACCTTAAAGAAAAAGAGGGAGAACTCCTTTTTTCTAACAAGGAAGTGGGGGCAGAGGGAAAAGCACACTGATGTACTATGGTTGTTGTGCCAAGTTTGGTCACAACACTGTGCAACGCTACAGGCTTCAGCAAGTATAGCTGGAAAGCTGCCCAGTGGAAAAGGACTTGGGGCTGAACATGAGCCAGCAGTGAGCCCAGGTGGCCAAGAAGGCCAACAACATCAAAAATGATGTGACCAGCAGCAGCAGGGAAGCGATCATACCCCTATGCTCTGTGCTGGTGGAACTGCACCTAGACATAATGAAGAATTTCTTCATTATGGGGGTGGTGAGGCACTGGCACAGGTTGCCCATGGAAGCTGTGGCTGCCCCATCCCTGGAGGTGTTCAAGGCCAGGCTGGATGGGCCTTGGGCAGCCTGGGCTGCTGGAAGATGTCCCTGCCCATGGCAGGGGGGTTGAAACTCGATTATCTTTAAGGTCCCTCCAACACAAACTATTCTATGATTCTGTGATTCTATGAATCAATTTTGGGCTCCTCACTACAAGGAAGACTTTGAAGGGCTGTGTGTTAAGACAAGGGCAACAGAGCTTGTGAAGGGGCTGGAGGGCAGGGTTTACAAAG